>OX104125.1:43023898-43545247 GCA_944474755.1 Limnoperna fortunei
CCACCTCCACACATCAATTAAGACCAATACAAGCTCCAATTTTTCTACTGATCACTATCAACAGGAATTGAATTTGGTTCTTCGAAAACTTTTGTAACACATAACATTTAACACTTCCTGGGCAGTTTAGGGAATACAATTGAGTTATTTATTGAACAATTCACGATTTACATGTAGAAAAGATAATTTTTCGCTGTTGTTTAATATATAAAATGCTTTGATAGTGTTATTAATTTGATGTTCAGCAAACATATTTTTTGTTTTTATATAAACTTTGGCTATAAATCCCAAATGAGCCTTGATTGTTGTTCCAATCGTCATGAAAGTAAAGATAGAGTTCCACAAGGGAAAATATTTATTGAATATATTTTAATTTTATCAATAAAAAATTAATTTGACAAATTATAATTTTCTCCAAATTTAATTTGTTTTATAAAAAACTAATTTTTGAAAATGCAATTTAAGAAAATTATGCGCTCAGTTAAAACGTATACTTCCAAAGAAATACGGATAAATTAAACACATGTCCAACAGATATTATGCTATTTTAATACAGCTATCTCTTAAATATGTGTTTTTCTACCGTTAAACATTCCTAATTAAAGATTTGAGCTATAATATAATTTTTATTCCGGTCTTAGACTGAGTATATATAATGTCACATTCACGGCTTTTTAGGACTTATATTTCATTCGCATTCGGCTCATGGAATATAAATCTTAAGCCGTGAATGTGACATTATATACCCTGTCTTAGACTGTAATACCATATTATATATGCTTGGAAACTATTCTTCCAAACAACAGTTTTCCGATACAGCTCAGTAACGCAATAAGACAATAATTACAATCGAGTAATTTGTGACTTTTTTTTATAAAATGCAAAAACATCGCAAATTGTCCAACAATTAGGATTAACAGAACCAGAAAAAGAAAAATTAAACACAAATAACAAAGGAAAACACACGTAAAGTGAAGAATTGTAAAACTTATAATATTTTAACAACAGATGCTAAATTAACAAGAAATTTAACAAACAAACATATCACATCAGAAGTTTTGATGATCCGAGTTGTAAGATATTATCTTCGCGTTAGAATACAACTTACGCGGACTTATTTATGTTGGAGAAACAAAAGGGCGACTCAAGTAACGTATATGTGGACACCGTTCAGGAATAAATACCAAACAATTTCCTGTGGTATTTCAACATTTCAATCAGCCAGACCACCCTTTTCTCTCTATGAAGGTCCGTATTCTTGAACAAATCTACCATAATTCAAACAATCCTCAACTTAGTACACCCACTGCGTAGACAAGAAGAAGAATACTGGATACAAAATTATGCACTGCAAAAATACCATACGGGTGCAATGACAAAATCAATTGCATATATAGGTAACCTTTCGAGTCCTGGTTGCAACAGTGTGAATGTGATGGGCCTTTTCAATTACAATCAAAGGTGACAACGTAGTCATAGTCATCGTCACTAAACAGCACCTCTGTTACAAGATGTATCAATAAATGGACTACAACCGTTTGTTTAAAAACCACTAGGACTCATCATATTCGCACTAAATTGTATACTTTACCATTCAAAAACTTATAAGAAATGTCTCCAGTCATCTGTTATAGACCTTTCCTCCACTCTGTATAGATGAGATGCTATTATTTTAGCCATTATAAAGAATATTCAAACTGGTTAACGCACAAAAAGATGGAGAAGAACCACTGTTTCTTTCTTTCTTGACTTTTTGCTAACAAATGCATACTTTTAAAAGCTATCAATCTTGGTAATATCTTGCATCACAAGTCTGTTCAGGGTTTTTAAAATTCATTAGCCATCTCAAAGAAAATGTCTCCCATAAATTTAGTGATGAAATTTTTTAATACTATTGATTTCTGCTAATAACAATAACGCCATTCCGGTTTTGAAATTGTTTTGTTGTAATATGAAATAACTTTCTCAGTACCATTTTTAATTTGGGACAATACTGCTCCATGCCATCATTACTAGCATCTGCATCAATAATGAACGAACCCTCCTCTTGAGGGTATGAAAGATTTGGGGGGAATTTATCTTGTAATTTTTCAAAACCTTTTTGGCAGTTTTCATCCCCTACAAATGTTTGACTCTTCTCAGTCAATCTGTGTGATGGTTTTGCTATTGCAGCAAAATTATGTCGCTCAGGTCAGTCTTTGACTGCCTTTATTTTCTCTTGATCAGTAATTATACCTTCCTCGCTTACTGTATGACCAAGAAAAGATACTTGTTTTTGTAATAAATTATATTTTTCGGACTCAATTTTAACATTGTCTCTACAAGTCTTGAAAACACTTGGTCTAATCTTTCTTAATGTTCTTCATAAGTTTTAGAAAAAAATAATGATATCGTCAATGTAAATTTAACACGTTTTCGATGACAATCCAGATAACACTTTTTCCATAAGTTTTGCGAATGTTGCACTGCTGTTACAATTGCCAAAGGGCATCACACGAAATTGCCAAAACCCGCCAACCTCAATTGAGAAAGGCAGTTTTGGGTTAATCACTCTCTTTTTATTTTACTTGCCAAAACGCACAGTTTACATCTGTTGAAATAAAGGTTGACAGTCTTTTACAGTCACTTCATTAAGTTTTCTAAAGTCACAACAGAATCTGATACTTTCATCCTTTTTGGTGACCATTACTATTGGTGCACACCAAAGACTAGAAGAGTGTTGAATTATTCCTCTTTCTGCTGTACTTGTAATTTCCTTTCCAGCTTCTACTTTCTTAGATAAGGGTATACGATAGGGTCTTAGTGTTATCGTCTTAGCATCACCAGTGTTAAACTACATCTGTGCATCCAATATCATTGGATGATTTAGAAAATACATTTTGATTGATCAGAAGTTAAATTTTCACAACTTTTATGGTACAAATCTTTTAAATGGTCTGGAATCTCTTTTTGAGTTTGTGTATAATTTTTAAACTTTGAAGTTCTTACTTTAATTGCATCAGTTTCATGTATATACGATGTATCAAATACAGCTACTACAGTGTCTTTATAAATGTTACATGTATTTATGCTCAAATTTATAATTCTAAAGGATTTATAGCATTTTTTAGATCAACAGCAACTTTTCCAACCAATAGTCCACTTTTATTGACAAAATTTTCATCGGGTTCCACGATGCCTATAACATTTCTTTCAATTCCATCTAAAAAATTTCCAGAAACAATCATTTCTGATTCAGGTGGTATTTCCACCTTCTCACATATTGCAATTCTACAACAACCCTTTTTCTTTCCTTTTTTATAAAAACAGGAAATTTCCTCTTTGTCAAGAATCAAAAATCCTTTACTTAACAATAAATCATATATGTCAAAAAGTCTATTCCCAAAATACCATTATCTTTAATATCAGCTAATAATCATAATAATAAAAATCATGTTCACACTGACAGGTTCCAATAGAGAAATTCAATTTCACTTTTCCATAAAAAAGAAGAACTTTCACCAGTAGCCGTCAGTAGACTCATATTTACAGGTTCAATTACTGGTTTATGCAAAAATTTCCAAACATCAAATATATTTCTATTCAAAATAGTAACATTTGCTACGGTATCAATTAACATGGAAATATAATTTCCTTTAATTTTGGTAGAAATAAAATAACCCTCATCTCCATCCCATAAACTTCTCAAAATTATTTGAGTGGGACCTGTGTCATTTGTCGATGTTCAACCCCTGAAGTCGACTTACTCTTGTTTTCCGAACTATTTTTAAAAATTGTTCCTACCATCCCTATTCATGTTATAAAAGTTACTCTGGTAGTTTTTATTACCACCATTGAAATTGTCATTGAAATTAAAATTTGCCATTGAAATTAAAATTTTTGCTGCTTCTGTTTTTGTCTGATACATGTACAGCATCTACTCTATCAGCAATTTTCCCAGCTTCTGCCAAAGTTTTTGGACAGACTTCCTTCAATCTAATTCCTACATCTCGAAATGAGGTGGCATCAATAAAATAAACGAGTGCAATGGTTTGAATAACATTTGAATTATCACTTCAAATATGCTTTTCTAGTTAATTTCTTAATTGATTGTGCCAATGCTGGCAAAGTTTCATTTTGTCTTTTAGCGCGAGACTGTAGTTCACTTCTAAATACCTCAGCTATATTGACTGAGCCAAATCTCATTGCCAGAACACTTACTATTGCAACAAAATCTCTCCTATCTACTGAACTTAATTCATTTAATAGTCCCATAGCTTAATCTGTGAAGCTAATAACCAAATATAACGATTATGTTTTGTAGTCACATTTATTAAGATCAGAAATTTTAGTTGGTCCCGTATTTCTTAATCCGCAAGGTTCAGAAAAATTATTGTCAATAAAATTTATGTCATTCATTCTATTTGGTGTACTACATGTCTGTTTTAGTTGTGACAAATCATCACTACTAGACATATAAGGTATAGACATTTCAATCTTTGAATTTACAGTACCAATAAGACTTTTTATTTGAGTTTGCATCATATCAAAACCTCTATGAATATTTTCCTTTATCAATAACATATTTCTGTTGAAAGTATCAAATATTTGTTGATACGACTCTTAATAAACATTCCTAAACCGCTCATCATGTTCACTAATAATTTCATTTTCCTCAATGTTTGAATTAGCTTCATGCAATTCAGTATCCTGATCTGCATCACTTTTGTGCCTGGACGACCAAAAGTAACGATATCAGAATTTTCTTCCATGCCTTATTTATATATCTTAAAAGTTTTGTCACCACCAGTGCTTGATATGCTATTTCATTTTCTCTTTTCAGAAAATCTATATTTTGAAGATCCCTGATCGCTGCCACCAATTTGTGTAACGTGCCTGATGTACAAAGATGGAAAGTTATAAAATCATCATCTCAGTGTCAAGTTTCGTTAAAATACCATTTGAGAATATGACCCTACAACAAAAAGGGGGAATATATAAGTATGACCTGGCAGTTAACACACAACTTTACAAATTTTTTATGGACGTCATGCCTAGCAAAGCGCTGTGAACATTACATTTCTGGAAGAATTAAAGAACACCCATTTACATCGCCAGTATAACGATTATTTGCGATACATTACTGCAACGTTATTCAACAGCTTTTGACTATATGGAGTGAACATTTCATTGAAAAGTTACGCCAAACGGCATGTGAAACTATGCGTGGACCATCTCACAATGGTACATTCGCTAACCGGAAACATGTGTGACGCTTTTGTATAAGGACATAACTGGGTCAGGGCAATACACAAGTGCTCGCTCGTTTCAATATAAACTTTAAAAATTTTTAAAGTGAACACAGTTTTTTTATTTCTTGTGAAAATGTTCGAATTCTAAAGGCAGTTGGGAAATTTATTTTTAAGAACTTATAATTGTCATAAATTGTTGATACTACTCGCATGTACATATCTAGTCTAAATATTATAACTGTACTTAATATCTACATTATTTAAACCAATGTTCTTTCCTCTAATTTACCTGATTAGAATACACCAATACATTCAATTGACGTGACAATGCAAGCTATATCATTCTGCTTCTGATGTACAACAGATGTTACACAGGGTCCGTCAAGTCCCTGACTTGTGGTGATAAAAGATAATAAAGATGAAAGATAATAAATATTTATTAAATAAATAAATGTAATTTGGTAGCGGTTCACGAGCCTGGTCCTTCCGGTGGCACGGATGCAGGAACCTGTGCAACAGTCAACTTACTGTTTTAGCACGAACAATCATGCATATGTTCAATAAAATGCCTATATTGTGACAAACTATTAAATTATTACACCTTATGTGTAACACTAGAAAATCTTAACTATATAACTCTGAGTATAAAAAAAATATGTTACTGAACAAACTCAGTAACAATTTCTGAGTTAAACCAAATCATTTATTGTAGATAGAAATTTGATTATTTTGCACAAATAAAAAACTATTATTTTTAAATTGTGTTTATCTTATTTCCTTACACTAAATTATATACTATGAATATTTAATTTAGGGGTTGGTGGGATGCGGTTTTGATAACACCTCATGTAAGAACGAAGTGTTATGGCGAAAAAAGATTCGATAAAGCGGCGGCCACCCTATGGAATGACTTACCTCGAGACTTGAAAACTGCACAGTCTGTGACTATTTTAAAAAAGAAACTGAAAACACACTTATTTAGACAAGCGTTTTTATGAACTCCTGTGATATTATAAATTGATGCCAAAAGACTTTTTTGTGTTTTATAAAGGTATTTTTGTCTATTTAAACTTTATTAAATGATTTTTAAATGCATATTAGTTTTACTTTAAATTAGCTATATTAATTTTCCGTTTCATGTGAAGTTGTTTTTTTTTTCGTTTTTTATTTTCTTAAAGTTTTATTAATAGTACTATTTTTAATATATACTTTTACTTTTACCAATTTTTACTTTTTTCATGATTATGATGTACAGCGCTTTGAGAAATAATATATTTGATTTAGCGCTTTATAAAAATTGTAATAATAATAATAATAATAATAATAATAATAATAATAATAATAATAATAATAATAAATAATGTCGTTCTGTCAGGTCATAATGCGGAAAGCTTGGCCACGGACAATAGTGAGGTAGCATGTTTTGAGAGCGACTCCACCTCATTGCACGTTAAAAATAACTTTTGTAAATTACACTAGGCTCGTTGAAATGTGTTTGTATATATCCATGACAACAAACACATTATCATCTAATGAAATTAACTAAGCAACTGGTTTGAGTTTGATTTGTTTCAGGAATCAAGGGAAGAACTATGACGAGATTTTCGAAAATATTAAATTAAAAGAGTCAATTTCCAGAGTGTCCTGAGAAAATGCTGTCCTACGGGGCCAACTTTTACAAGGAAGGAACCCGGCTGTAAGACGATTGATGGATAAATAAGACCTGCACACTAGTTGTCATTTGTATATGTTTATAGATTGACAAAACACGTGACAATATAGACATTTAACATATTATTTCGACATTTCAATAAATTTTTAATAAATAGATGTTATAATAGACTGGTTATATTTTTTCTAGGTCTCGAATAACTGCCAAAATATTACTGTAATGGTCTGACTGAACGTTGAGGGCCAATACAGTTATCAATGTTATCACAGACGCCAGTAATATATTGGCGATATAAATATCATGAGCGATGTGTCGCTTAAACGGAAATTTTTTAAGATGAAGCAGCTGCATATTATTATTGTAGACACCTTAAAACTTGTTTTTTAAAAAAAACATGATGACAAAATTAAATACAAAGAGAGATAACTCGTACAACAAAAAATGATTGTTTTGTTGAATTAGCCCACAAGTACCACGATAGCAAAAAAAATTTAAAAAAAACCCGTATTAAAAAAAATTACAAAGAAATGCCCTATTGGGAAATATATTCGTGAAAAGCATACATTATTGATTGTGGTCTTATACCATGTTTAATGAGGATTTCTATTTTCTGATTTGCATTTTGATTGATTGATGTAGATTTATAGTTAAGATGAAGATGCCACGTGATACAATAATAGCCATACATTGATAGATCTTCATGGTAAGATTGCATGCACAACATCGTATTTAATGGCAAATATGTACATAAGACTTTAAAACACTCATGTTTGCCCATAATTAATACTCAACCAAATATGATGTATGGACAGCACCTTCTAACTGGACCTTTTATGCAACCACCTACAGCACGACCGATACATCCTTATCATCAATCGGCTCCATCAACAGTACTTCGCACACAGCCTGATGCCCCCTATCACATGTATGAGGGTCCTCATCGTAGTTTTTCAACACATCAGACCCCACTCTATCATCAACATATAAGTCATACTCAACGGCAGGATAGTAACCAAATCAAAATACCGTAGATACGAAAGAAATGAGGCTAGTCAGCCTACAGTACACCAACAACATCAGCAAGATAGATACTCAACAATTTTCAACAGATAGTCGAACATTGAGACAAGGCAAGTTACCAGACGACCAGTCTACATGTACTTTAGAAATTGAGCATGACAAGAAACAGCAGAATGAAACCCTTGTTATGAACAACATAAGCTCTAATAATTCAGCTGAATGTGATTCTTTTTTGACAAAGGCCTACTCACACTAGAAATAGACAAGAGGGAGACATAGACTCTATCAACTTATTGCATGGAATCAAGACATAGACCCATTTATTAAACCTTTAGAAGATGGAAATGAAAGAATTATAGCCATAGAAATTCAGAATAAACCAAATCCTATATGTCTTGTAAATGTATATATGCCAACATTTGGGTATTCAGACTCAGCCGAGCGAAATCAGAAGACATTAGACTTTCTTGATGTTATCTTACTAAAATACTCAGCATCGCATGTTTTAGTTCTTGTCGGAGACATGAATGCAACTTTATGTCAACCCAGGAAAAACGACTCAGATAGAAGATTTAGAAATTTTATTCAGAAACACAAGTTCATGTCTCCAATCATTAGTGACACACCAACTTACTCGCATGGAAACGGGTTATCACAAATTGATTACATTTTCGCAAAGTCCGACGTCATTTCGAATGTGCTTTTTCACAGCAAATACACTGTCAATTCATCTGCTCATGTTCCATTCACTTGCACGCTAAAGTGTGATCTAAACATTTCAAATGTCAAACCTGCTGAGCCACAACCATCTCGAGAGCGAATTTTATGGAAGAAATGCGATATACAAAATTAAAGAGACAATTTACGCAACCTTTCAACCCTTCCTAGAATCGAACGGCCAGATCAGATTCAAACTTACGTTGACATGATAAATAACAATCTACATGTGGCAACCAAGAATGCTATTCCGGTCAAACAAATTCGTCCGAAGGGTCCAAAATGGAAAGCTAGTTCCGCATTGAGATCCTTACTACATGAGGGGAGAAGTCTACACAAACAATGGATTGAATTGGGCAAACCTACCTGTCCGCTCATTACACAACAACAGATAACTATTAAAAGGAGAATTCGAGCCAAACAAAGAAAAGATATGACAAAAGAGCGTATACAATTTTACAGTAATGTTCTTGAGTCTGAAAACCCAGCAAACTTCTATAAATTGGTTAGACGAGGATTAGCCCATTCGACAGCAGAACCCAATAGCTTTTAACATGAAGGAATAGTAATTAGCGACATTAATACCTGTCCTAGTAGATCTTTATAACGCTATATTAGACCACTGCCATGTTCCTCCTCGGTTTTTACCCGGTATACTTCATTCAACTCATCAAAAAGGGAGAGATCCTTGCGACTTTGGAAATTATAGAGGTATCATTGTATCATCAACTCTAGGTAAAGTTTTAGATTGTTTTTTGTTTGAATGGTGTTTTAACGCCACTTTCAGCAATTTTCCAGCTATTTCATGGCGTCCAGTTTTTATTGGGGGAGGAAGCCGGAGTACCCGGAGAGAACCCCCGACCTGCGGTAGGAAAACTGGCAATCCTTGTCAATTAAGATTGGAGTCGAGTACACCCTGCCTGCAGTGAGAATCGAACCCGCAATCTCAGTGTTGACAGACCACGTGGTCAATGATAGACGAACTACCTTGACCACTCGGCCACCGAGGCCCCGGTAAAGTTTTAGAACATGTAATCTTGCAAAGAATTGAGCACCTACTCCCAGCCAACCAATCTTCACTGCAATTCGGTTTCACCAAGTACACGTCAATTCTTTTGTCTGCCCTTCTAATCAACGAGTTCATTTCTGAAGCTAAAGAACAAAACTTGCCACTCTTTATTGCATTCCTTGATTCGCAGAAAGCGTTCGACGTAGTAGACCACAATTCTCTCAAGTGTAAAATGTATTTTAATGGCATTAATGGAAACATATGGAAGACACTGGATGATTGGTACAGTAATCTGTCGTCTAAAGTCAAATGGAAAGACAGCCATGGAGAACATTTCGCAATTAAACAAGGTGTGAGACAAGGTGGTATCATGTCAACTGGCCTCTACAAGCTTTACATCAATGAACTTTAACTCTTTCCTAAACATCATATAAAATTGGTTCTCATATTGGATCCACATATATTGGATGTCCGACGGTAGCAGACGATCTCGCTCTGGTGACCAATTCGGCAGCTGATCTTCAACATATGCTCAACATATCCTAATCTTATGCAAAAGATATATAATACATCCGGAAAAGAGTTGCATACTGATGAAAAGACCATATAAGAATAAAACGAACACATTTAAAGACTGGAAACTTGGAGATAAATAAATCACCATATCTGATAAAACAAGTCACTTCGGACTTATAAGAACGGTAAAAAATTATGTAACTGCCAATGTAGATGAAAGAATTGCATGTGCAAGAAAGACACTTTTTAGTTTAACTGGTAATGGACTGCAAGGGATAAATGGGCTACCTCCAAATACTTGTCTCAAACTATTCAACAACTATGTTTTACCAAGACTCCTATATGGACTAGAAACCTTCGTCTTAAACCAATCCCACATTGAAAATTTCATCTTCAATTTTTAAGAACAATACAAAGACTACCTAAACGATCATTACTAAACGATCATTAAGAGCAGTAACATATCTTCTGCTGGGAGTACGACCTATGCAAGCAGACTTACATTACCGACAACTAAGTCTTCTAGGAAACATCCTCTATAGCCAAAAAAACACCATGATTGAATTGCTCAGAAGACAAGTTCTCTTCAAATCATCTGAATCTTCCAGCTGGTGTATCCACGTCGTTAAACTGTTAGAAATTTATCAGCTACTATCCATTGAGAAACTATTGCAAGAAACTATACATAAATCAGAATTGAAAAGTAAGATTAGGTCTAATATTGATAAGCACTGGAACAACCAACTTACCAAGGATTGTGCTAATAAACCTTCACTAATTAATTGTGATATCCAAAATCTAACAATTGCGAAAATGCATACAATCTGGTGGAACATTAACAACAACCTCAAAGACGTGAGACGTGGTGTGATTAAAGCTAGACACCTCACTGGAACATATATATTCCAAACAGAAACGAGCAAAATTAACCAACATTATGTGGATGGAACCTGTCCTCTCTGTCAATTAGAAGATGGGAATCTTATACATTTTCTGTTCAAGTGTAACACACTTCATAGATACCGTAAAGACTACTTTAATGAGCAAAAAACATTACTCGACAATGTGAACCCAAATATATGGAAAGCTCTGGTCTCGGATCTAGTACAGTTTTCCAAAGTTATTCTGAATTCCAACTGGTTATATAGACTCGTTGGAACCTCATGTGATAAAAGAGCAATACAACAGATAGAACTATGTACTCGTAGAATGTGCTACTCACTCCACAGTGGTAGGCTTCATTTGGTCAAAGACAAAGTATTGACGAGATAGGTTATAGAGTTTTTATTGTTTTATTATTTTATTATTTCAATAACCCCCAAAACTGTGACTATAGCAATATACGTGCACCAACCAAATGGTGGAATATACATACTAAAAAAGAAGAAGACATGACAGAATTTGGTGTTCACTTTATCTTCATATCGTTGTTAACTCAAGATGGAATATATATTGGAGCAATACACAATATTTTGTATTAATTAATTGATTGATTGGATGTTTGCTTTACGTCCAGCGAGGGCAGTATTTCAGCTATATTCAGAACGGGAACAAACAATATATCAATTCTGGAAATATGGATCGAAGGAGAAAAATATTCTTAAAGTTTAGGGTATGGGTAGGGACGGAAAATTTAGACTTGTGTAGCGGCTAAACGAGCTAGCTTTAATCGACATCGTGCAAGAAGCGTGGCACTCTTCAAACACGTCAATCACTGTGGTCCAAATTCAGGTTTACCGTATTATGACCTGACAACCATCCAACGAGAGGGCTTCCCATATCCACCACCTGGGGACAGGCTGGGCTGCTCTATGGGTCGAGCACTGAGAACCCTCACATTATGGTCCCAGTTAATATTTTGATCTGAAACCAATTAAATCTGAACCCAAAATTCTCTCAAGCATCAATGAACTGGTTGATGAAATATTAACACAAATTTTGCAAATCGCTATTCAAATAATGAGCTATATTCTAGCATTCAGGTACCATGACAACAAAATTGCGACCAAAAACAACTGGAAGTAGAAAAACTCGACAGATTATAGAACAAATAAGAACAGGTAATAACGGCCTGCAAAGAAGGAGGTGCATTTAGGGCCCAAATTGGGCCAAAATTTAAAATCCAAAATAATCAATAAAACTTTTCTGTAAAACAGAAAAAAAACTTACTAATATCCTTTTCCATATTTGTATACGTAATACATATTAAAGACTGTATGTGGTCATCAAATGGGGTCTTAATCATGGTTTTGACAAAAATTGTTAAATTTTAACAAAATCAAGCCATTTTTGAAACAGTTAAGTACCCTTACATGCTATAATACAACGATATGTTTTCCCCCATCATAAAGAAAAGGATGTGGTGATACATTTTTCTGAAATCACTGCATTTTAAACATTTTTCTGACAAAATTAGTGCTTCAGCCTATTGCGACATCATTATTGAGGTTAATTTGTTAAAGATTATAAAAATGATTACAGAATATTCGAAAGACATTTCTACTTGCGCATTTTGAAAAGTCCAAACATTATCAACACAGTTTTAAGTTTTTGCCAAATAATGGGACCAAAAAGGGTACTTAACGCCCCATGTCCTTTACACACATTGGCTTGAAATATACTTTATTTTGATTTGAATAGTATTTTACGCCATTTTAAGCAATTTTTTCTGCTATCGTCTTTTTAAGGAAGGAAGCAGGTGTTTTGGGCAATATCCCCGAACTTCCGGTAGCGAAACTGTCAATGTTTGTCATTTAAGGTTTAAGTAACATCTTGCTTAATGTCTAACTCGAACTCGCAACCTTATGTTGACGCATTGTGATCATTATTGGATGGTCAAATACTTATTACTACTCCGCCTCTTCGTTAAATTAACTTGCTTTATTTGAGTCTAAAATAAGATATTTCGTGTGTTTGTTTGTTGTTTGTTTGATGTTTAACGTCACTTTCAGCAATTTGTTTTGCTATATAATGGCGTTCTGTTTTTATTGGGGAGGAAGCTGGAGTACCCTGAGAAAACCCTTGACCTCTGGTAGAAAACTGGCAATCCTTGTCAATTAAGATTGGAGACAAGCGCACCCTGCCCGTAGTAAGACTCAAACCCACAATCTCAGTGTTGGCATACCACGAAACGAATAGTAAACGAACTACATTAACCACTCGACCACCAAGGCACATCAAAACTAAGACAGTGCAGTTCTTTGTTGTAAAAAGTGTAAAAAGATATAGACAGCAGAATTGTTAAAAAATAATGTATCGGGAGTAGTTTAAATCATGTAAATCACAGAATTCAGACTAAAAATAACTAAATTATTAACAATAACGATCATTATGGATAACACATAACAAACGGCATTTGTAAGTCAGTTTTTACATTTACACAAACAACGCAGTTTACGCATGTGCGATGTAAACTTATTGGAATTTTGACACGGCTTTGTTTCCATAGCTTAAGCTGGACGTCATATTAGAATGAAATATTTCTTACAAATACTGTCTATTGTTTCGTTATTTGAAACAAAATTATATTTACCTCGACCTGTGAATATCTATTTTTCAAAGTCAGTAACACCCTACATTTACATCAACACAACAAAGTAATTGTTTAATGTTAAATTCCTTTTAGTTAATCTCAGTTAATTATTCAAGAGTTTTTTTATGTGAGTGAATGTAGTGACTAAATTTGGCGGGAACAAAACTGTATTATAACTACTCTCCTTTTATACTTTATCTATACAAAATTTATAACTTTGATGTATACGGACAGCACAGTAATAGTCCTCATTACGACATGTCATAAGACTCGATCACATCATTCTGATATTAAGTCGGGCAGTTCCTAAGTCGGACAGTTCTTGCTACCGTTTGTAGTTGCGAGGCAGCAGGTACCAGTTTCAATTTATTTGGTTTCTTTCTGATTAGCTGGTCAAAACCTCGATCTTTCTGAACTCCAGACGCGCGTGGTACTGACTGCTTCATAGATGTCTTGTTATGTGGATACCACTATAAAATTTATGCGCTGATTTTTTTCAGGTTTCAAGGAAAGAATTATGACGAGATTTACGAAGAAAATATTAAATCAAAAGAATAAATTTCCAGAGTTTCGAAAGCGAATGTTGTCCTACGTGGCAACTGTTACAAGGAAGGAATCCTGCGTTAAGACGAATGCTTCAGAAATAAAATTTGAACAATAGGAGACATAACATATGCACATTTGTTTCGGATACTTTTGAACGTTCTAAGGACAATGTTGAGACTATAAATGTATAGCGATTACAATGTTGTCTACATATCACGAATAGTGATCATTTATAGATCCACAATACGAAAAAATTCAATCAAATAAAGATAAGATGTATTGGTAATGATGCGTAGTCGATTTGCTTTAGGTAGAACAGTAGTAAATGTTTTCCCTATACTCAAAAATACTAGCATTTCTGTTATTTGCATACCCATCTAACATTCCTCAGCATTTACCTGGGCTAGGAAATTAATGAACTGTCATTCAACATTAAAATATTAAATGCCATATATGCACGTGACCAATTCCTTTTTTTCACTAGTTAGAACATTTTGAGAAGCTCCCACTTTTACATGCAATTTCTAATGCAATAAATGTAGAAATACTAAATTGTTTCAACAATTACCCAAATTTTTTTCTTGCACGATCTTTGAAAAAATTTACCAATTTTTAAAACTTAATTTATGCAGGGGCATACAGACAAAAAATGTAAACATGTAACCAATATTGATCAAATCAGAACACAACGTAGAATTCAGTGTTGTATTTAATGTAGGGTACACAATCTGGTAACATGTTACTGGTACACATTTACTACTATTATACCTTTACCCACAGTTATATCAAGGTTATACTAGTTTTTAAATATAATTGTCGGAAGTGATCAGTACTGTGATCATATTACCTTACTAAATAGATATTGTTATGATTTTGAGATTTTCTCATAGTATAGAATATTATAATCTAAATTAAAGCAAAACTATTTTTTGAAATTATCTACTTCCTTGCTTGTTAATAAAAAAAGTTTTAACCTTATACATAATTGCGATAATTTGAAAGCATGGTTGCTATATAATTACATTACACACTGCAGTATTTTCAATTGATTGCAATCTGAGTTCATATAAGATGTAAGCAATTAGTTTTAAGATTTCAGTCTTCACTTTTGCTTCACAATGACAGAGATCGACCATTGTTTTTATTTAGCTCGTACAATCAAATGATTTCTATGCAGCATGTTACTTCTTTAGTCACTGTGATTTACTTTATCAGCTTTAAATGGAAAATTAATATGGACATTGTTATTATTTAGGTAATTTACAACTACCCAATAATATATTTCCCAATTAAAACACCTTACTTTTACTTTGAAAAGGTAATAAAGAACCATTTTTCGCTGTACATACGTATTACCCTATATAGACACAATTACCCCCACCTACCATGTTCAAGCTACTACTAGTGAAAGGTGCATTACGATGCTTCAGGACTTGGGTAAGGTCATCCCAAAACAACTTGCCCTTCTGACAAGTCGCCAACTATTGTTTCTTTGTTTGAATTTGTTAACACAACAATTTTGTTAGCTTTATTAGGGGTTTCATTTTTCATTGGAGATGGAGCCGGAGTGCAATGAGAAACCCCGACTTGCGGTATAAAAGATACAAATCTTTGTCACTGTTGGAGTCATGTACACCTGCAACCTCAGTTTTGACAGTAGCCCGCTATTTAAGACAACTCACCCGCTGTTCAAGATAATTTGCCCATTGTGTTATGGTTTTTAAGAAAAAGGGTGATTTTCAACTTACTTGATAAGACTTTCCTTTTTGTAATGTTATATGGATTTTTGTTTAAACTTGTTTTTAATATAACTGATAAAAGCAAAGCTTATTATTTTATTAATGTGATAGTAACTAAAACAATAAGCCGAGTAAAGGAAATAAAAATTTACAATAAAAAATATATTTACAACAAGATACATGTATTTTAAGTTTGCCTTTACTGAACTGGGCCATCGTAGATCTCGTCACACTTCTTCAGTAGTTGGTTAACTGATATTTGGTCTTCTTTGTACTGGTCCCACATGGCGAATAGTCGATGTTGCAGTCACATGTTTTTCTTCTGGTATGATTGTAGTTTTCTCTCTGTCACCATCATCAATTCAGTCGGTAGTAGACTAGCTTCTTTGAATAGAAGATCGATTAGTTCATAGAGCTGTAAATTCCATGTCGTGTTGATCCTGTTGTGCCATCCTTCGACGTCGTTGTCGGTTCTCACTGACTGTCGGTAAACTGTCCACATTGTTGGATCCCAAATGTCTCCGCTGATCCACGTGTCTCTAATGTAATCCATTAATTTTGTTTTTCTGTGTTAACTGTTTCTTTGAGGGCGTTGAATGTCTCGTTGATCTGTTCCGCTGGTAAGAAGGGTAGTGCAAGTACCTTCCTAATGAATTTGTAGGTGCTGTCTGTCGTTATATACTCGGCCTTTCAAAGAAATAGAAGTGTTATGAATATATTACGCCTCAAAATATTATTTCCGTTAAATGTGCAAATTGATTTTGTTTTAGAAATACATGTTCCTTTGTTGTCTTTTCGGAATTTGATAATACATGTATCATTCCAACATGATCAAATATTCACAATTTAATCCCTAGTACTTTAATGCACTTGACAACTTTCTTCTTTGACGTTTTTGTTTCGGGCGTTTTGAGACAATGGAGAATGATACAGAACTTACATTCAATCTGTTGTCATGTGATAATGAAAAGCTTTTCCATTTAAAAGTTTAGTGAAATATCTTTCTTCTACAAATTATTCTAAACCTATGATATCTAAGTCAATTATTAGCTGCATCTTTATCTCCCGTCTAAACCTGTGATGATACCAATGACATTTATTTATATATTTATTTATTTATTTATTTATTTATTTATTTGTCTGTTTCATATCGTGTAATCCTTCTTTATATTGATTTATTTATGTAATATCTTGCTCTCCTTAAGGAGGATAAAAAAGAATATATATACACTTGGCCAAAAGTTAGTTACCACCAGGTTTTGCTTCAAATAAATAAAAAAAAATAATTGTTTCTGGTTCTTTGTACATATGTTATCAACAAAAGATAGGTTTGTAGTTACTATTGTTAAAATTTCAAAAGTTTGGCGCCTTTTTTCATTTCCTCATGTGCACGTGCGTAACAGGTAAAATTTATCATGTTTTGAAATCATTTCACGTCGAAAACTAGCAGATGCAGAGAGATGGCAAGCAGTTGTTAAGGTAAGGGCTGGAATGACACAGCGGCAGGTTTCAGATAGGTTCAATGTTAGCCATTCTGTCATCAGTAGGCTAATGAGACGATATAATGAAACTGGTATTGTTGGGGAAAGGCCAAGATCAGGGCGACCGAAGAAGACAACAGAGAGAGAAGATAGACTACTTCGAAGACTTGATCGACTATAACCTTTTACCCATGCAAACAGGTTGCGTAGTCGATGGAATGTCCATGTTAGAATTAGTAGACGGACAGTAAACAGAAGGCGAAACTGCGGGAGACTTCGAGCACGGAGACCAATAAAGCGACCACCACTTACACAAAGACATAAGGATGCCCGGCTGCAGTGGGCGCGTGACCATATCGGGTGGAATATTCGCTCTTGGAAAAAAATTAATTGGTCCGACGAAAGTCGAAGTTTTCTTCTGAAACCAGTTGATCGTAGGGTGCGGGTATGGCGTCAACGCAACACAGTTTTTGATACTGCACATGTTCTGGGAACTAAAGCTTTTGATGATGGCGGAGTGACAGTTTGGGGCTGCTTCTTATATGACTGTAATTTAGACTTGTATCCATTAGATGGCACACTAACTGCTTTAAAATACTGAGATCGGATTCTGGATCCCCGTATAGTGCTCCATTTTGATGCGCATCCACTTGAAAACAGACCCGTGTTCATGGACGAAAACGCAAGACCTCATAGAGCCCGCATCGTCAAAGATTATCTTGCATGAGGCAATTGAGACATTACCGTGGCCCGCCATGTCTCCGGATATGAATCCGATAGAGCATGTTTGTGACTATCTCGGCCGGAAAGTGAATGAACGTGACCCTCCATGTCAGAACATTCAAGAATTGCTTTATACTTTAATTCAGGAGTGGCGGCAATTCCCTCTAAGTACACTTCAGAAACTTGTCCAGAGCATGAGGAGACGAGTTCAAGAATTGCACCGGAAGCGTGGTGGATATACATGATACTGCCTCTTTTCTTGTGAATAAATGTTTAAAAAATGATTTCTTCTTACATCTTAATAACCCTCAACCTGCCAAGTCTTTGTATGTAACATTACCAGCGGTTCAAACTGAAACTTTTTTGCAGTTTTATGTCATATTTTTACAAACGACATCTTGTTGGTTTTCTCTATGCATTTTGAATAGTAAAATTATAAACTTCTTTTAAATAGTCGACTATTTTAAACGAAACGTGAAATGAACAATGGGTGGTTATATATTAATAAATATATTGGTTTTAAAAAAACACCACTGCTAAAATCCTGGTGGTCCCAAACTTATGTCCAAGTGTATAGATATAGGATATTGCGATGTGAACGTTGTTTGTTTACGGACAAAATGATATTTTCATACCCTTTTTGGAAAGCCCATGTGATCTTCCACTCGTGTTAAAAATTTCTGTCTTTTATGCGTTCTACTAACGAAAAGATATATATATTACTCGTGTAAGATTATACGGTCTGTTCCAAATACGTATGTAAGAACCTGTTAATCTACTTCATTTGGATAGTTTAAATTTGCCTATAAAGCGTCGTTTACTTTTCCGAGATCCATATCGGAAGTTTTAATTTTATAAAATGGAAATATTTAAAGAAAAACTGACTGCTCATGGGTTAAAATGGGCGCTAAATGGTACCTTCCGATAATATACCTGTAACCCTATGTCTTGAACGTGACGCCACACATATTAACTATTCTCTGTGCCTTTGTTAGTGTTGGAATGAGTCTAAGAATCTGTCGAAGCACCTAAAAAACGAAAAACATTTTTCATTACATTTATGCAAACATAATTTTTTTATCAGTGATAATTAAAAAATATAAATGAACTGCCAAATATTTCTAAAGAACGAAACAAAAATTCGTTTATACGTTATTTATTTTAGATTTTTACACTTAATTGATTATCATGCATATATATATTTTATAATACACATTTAAAATTACTGTATACTTTTATGTTTAAAGGAAACCTTCTTGTAGTCTGTTATCTTCTTTCTGGACAAAAGTACAAAGACTCCAGGTAGCTGCTTCATGTCATCGTCGTGTAAAGCAAAGAAGTGGATCGTGTGTAACTGTATTAATGACTTGCTGACAATTTTGAAGGTACAGTCAATGAAGAAGGTCTTTGTCGTACAAAGAAACATGAGTTGCTTAGTAGTAGCAAAGATCAAGTGTCGATTGTCTCCAACGATGACTTCGTGACGGTAAACTTCTGATGCAGTGTGGTTACACATGTATTCTGTTATGAACTAAAGACAAGAAGAGACTATTTTTCTTTTTAAAACACATACTATTTTAGTCTGCAAAACTAAATTGTATCTCCTAAACGTAAGCATAGTTTTAAAAATGAAATTTTAAAGAAACCAACAGCAACAGCTTCATCTACATCATTTTCAGACTTACACCTTAAAGCCAATGATCATCTCAGCACAAGAAGTTATGACAACTGATCAGTTATGCAAACGCTTGCTGTGATTATAGAGATTTTCCTTCACGTCACCAATTTCTTCGGAATAAATCCAGGTTACAGGACAAAATGAGTAGTCATTTAAAAAGTTTAATTGTAGACAGCATTTCCTTTATTCAAAAATATTCTTGTTTGAAAATATATCTTATTCTTTTCCCAATTTTTAATTTACAGCGATCATTATTGTAAATACCTATTACTTACTTGTGGTGTCCGATGCCTAACCATTTGCATCAACACACCAACTCGCACGCGATAGTAATGGAAGCGGAAGGTTTTGGCATACTTTAAAACCTGGTTTAACCCAACATTTCTTTTGAAATGCCAGTACCAAGCCAGGACGATTTCTGCCGTTGCTACTTTTTGGTTGATAGTTCTTAAGTTTGTCGGTTTCTTGGGCATTTAATTGTCCTTTTTGACAGTATCCTTGGTGTTTGGTTTCACCATAAACTTTAAAAACGTCCTTATATTTTGATAAGCAGGTGCTTGTGCGCCAAGATAGGTATAATCATGTTCAGTCTGTATGCCAAGAGAGGTAAAAGCATGTTCGGTCTGTACGTTAATGGAGGGATTAGCATGTTAGCAAGAAATGGTTGTCTGATCAAACTTGGTCTGATCTCTTATAAGTGAGAGAAGAATAATCAAAGAAAAACTAATTAATGCTACCACTAGACTCCAGAAGAAAACCTTACAAGAATTGTATAGCACAAAAGACAAAGAAGTTAAGAAAGGTTGAAAGCAAGACAAACGGAACTATGCCCAAAAACTTGCTGAGAAAGCAGAAAGTGCATGTGGAAAAGGCGACATCAAAACACTCTATAATATCACCAGGCAACTTAGTGGAAAAATCTCAAACCATAACATGCCAGTCAAAGACAAAAACAACAAAGTCTTGACCAAGCTAGAAGACCAGCTTAAAAGATGGAAATAACACCTCAGGAGGTATTAAATAGACCACCACCTACAGATCCACCTAATTTAGATATTGGTCCAACACTCAACATCAATACAAATGAGAAAACACAGGCAGAAGTATCAAAAGCCATAAAACATCTTAAGAATGGAAAGGCGACAGGCATTGATAACATCCCCCCTGAAGCATTGAAAGCTATTGATAACACAGCCGTACAACATCTCAAAAACTTATTGAATCAGATATGGAATGAAGAAAAAATACCCAATGACTGACAGAAGGGACTTCTAATAAAACTGCCCAAAAAGGTGATAGATCTCTCTGTAGCAACTGGAGAGGAATAACTCTTTTGTCCATCCCAAGCACAGTCCTATGTAGCATCGTCTTACAAAGAATGAAAGTTGAAATAGATAAAAAATTGAGAGAGGAACCAGCATGATTTAGACAAGAACGCTCATGTGTAGATCAACTAGCTACTCTCAGAATCATCATTGAACAAACTATTGAATGGCAGTCATCACTAAACCTAAATTTTGTAGATTTTCATAGACCATCAAGTCCTGTGGAAAATCCTTGGGCACTATGGAATTCCAACGAAGATCATATCAATTATAAAACTACTGTATAATGGATTTTCTTGCCAGGTCACACACTCGGGCATACTGACAGATCCATTTCCTGTTACCAGATGAGTTAGACAAGGTTGCATCCTCTTCCCCTTCTTTTCCTCATTGTCATTGATTGGATTGGAAAAACTGCTTACAAAACACCACATGGAATCCACTGGACTTTTACATCACGTCTTGAAGATCTAGAATTTGCTGACGATATTTGCTCCTTATCGCACCGCTTTCAAGATTCCCAACACTAAGCTAATAAACTTGAAGAAACATCAAAAAGAACAGGTCTATACATCAACGCAGACAAAACAAAAACCATGACACTAAATGCAAACTATACAACTCCTATTATGATCAACAACTCAACTTTAGAAAATGTAGACAATTTCCATTATCTTTGCAGTATTATAAATACAACTGGTGGCACTGATGAAGATGACAAGGTAAGAAAGAAAAAAGCATTACAGGTTTTATCCATTCTAAAGCCAGTGTGGAAAAGCAAAACACTACGCACAGCCACAAAAATTAAAATCTTTAACAGTAATGTCAAATCTGTCCTCCTTTATGTTATAAAACTTGGCGAGAAACTGTCTCCACCACCAAGTCTCTCCAAGTATTTGCAAACAAATGCCTAAGAAACATCCTAGGCATAAGATGGCCAGACAAAATAAACAACAACAAATTGTGGAAAAAGACCAAGCAAGAACCGATGGAAACGGCAATAAGAAAAAGAAAATGGAAATGGATTGTTCACACACTAAGGTTAAAAAAAACAAATGTTACAAAGCAAGCACTAGATTGGAACCCCCAAGGCCAACGAAAAAAGGCAGGCCAAAAAAAACCTGGCGTAGGGGAAACAGCTTGGAACTTAAGAAAATTGTATGAACTGCAATGAATTAAAGTCACAGGCAAAGGACAGAGCCGGCTGGAAGGAAGTTGTGGTCTCCCTATGTCCACCGATGGACGAAGTGGGTTAAGTCAAAGTAAGTCAGCATGTTGGTATGTATCCCACGCAGTTACATGATGCAAACCTTAATACGAGAGACCAATCGTTGTTTTTCTATAGTTTAGATTAAAAATGCACAACTTACAATAAAAAGATATACGTATGCTTAAATGTAATTATTTAACTTGTAGTACTGGACAATTTGTGTCTTTGCAATATTTTTGCATGAATCGCAGTGTCATTAAAATAATTGAAAATTAAATGTGATAATGGTGTTTCATACTAATTAACTCGTTAATATGTATGTGCATTAATAGATCATGTTTACTAAACAGACCGTGCATATTATTTGTAGGGTCCTCGGTGGCCGAGTGGTCAAGGTAGTTCGTCACATGGTCTGTCAACACTGAGATTGCGGATTCGATTCTCACTGAAGCCAGGGTGTACTCGACTCAAATCTTAATTGACAAGGATTGCCAGTTTTCCTACCGCAGGTCGGGGGTTCTCTCCATGTACTCCGGCTTCCTCCCCCAATTAAAACTGGACGCCAGGAAATAGCTGAAAAATTGCTGAAAGTGGCGTTAAAACACCATTCACACAAACAAACCAACATATTATTTGTATAGATTCTAGAATTATATCATATACTCATGGTCATCTACCTTTTTTATTTTGTTCATTGAGTTTTATGTATAATCTTTGAGGTGTAGGACCACCATAGTTTTTTTACTCTTCGGCTATATTAAAATTTGATAATTTTGACTTATCCTAGATTTCAGAATATGTTTCATGGCATATAAGAAAAAACGCTCAACCTGAAGTCAACGTGGTCTAAAAATCTACTTTCACTTTCTATTTCAGTCCAAAATAGTGCTTGTCCATAATTGACACTCAACATTTTTATGTTCATTTAAAACCAATAAAACTTTATCCTCAAGTTTTCTAGAATATTCAGCTTTCCAAAAATACCAAATTTATTCTGGTATCATGTGCGGTTCAAATTCTATATGATGCAAGAGTGAACCTGTCTGTTGACTAGTACTACTTTTACGTACAACCTCTGGACTGGTTCCCGGTATTTGGTGGTCCTACACCTTGATGACAGCATAACTAAGTTTAACTAAAATGTGTTTTCTTGTTTGACTTAAACATAAAATGCACTTAAAAGAATACAAAACATGTCTGTTATTGCGTCTAAAATAGCACTTAAATGTCCAGAGAGCACTGTGGTTATTCAAATGACAGGAACAATATAGGAAATCAAGGCAATAACAATACCGAACAACAAGGAAACTGTCTAAAAATACAATCCACAAATTAAAAGTCCACGACAAGGGCAAACTCAAGATCCAATTACCATAAGAAGCAATTACAGCAATGGTCTAGATTTACAGGCATTTAAAACAAACAAATGGGTTAAACCAGTTTTATGGCATTCAAAACCTCCCGCTTTCATTACTGCAATATGTTAGGTCGTGTGATAATGAAAAAGGTTGGGTATCATAATCATGAAAGGTAGGCAAAATTAGTTACTCCCCGTACGTATGTTATTGCTTTTTAAGTCGTTCTTACTTCAAATTGAAACTAAAGCGTTCAAGCTAATTTTCAATTAAATTTGCATTTCAGTAGCATTCAGGACTTGAGTTGTCTATCATTGGATAAAATAAAAAAAAACCTAATTAACATTTAGCGTGTGTAAGGCGCTTTATGCATTAACATACATTCAAGCATCTTATGCACTTTTCAGCTATGTTTATTGAGGTGAAACCTGGAAAAAAACCGACAGTGGAACAGTGGATAGTAAAAATTAAGATATACAAGTGTAGAAGATTATGCAACGATACAAATGACGGTGTTTTTGTCAAAATTATAGACACAGACTGACAAACGAATGGCCTTAGTCATTGAGTGTCAATATAAATAAATGACGTCAACAAGTCATAAAATATTGATCTTTAATGTTATCACTTTATCTGAACTTAATGCTCTATATTGCCGTTTCCATCCACTACCCGATGGTGTGGAGAGCTTTCACTTGGCTTTGTTCAAGAACATCGTCATTTGTAGCATTACATAATCTTCTAGACTTTTATATTATTTTATTTTTATTATTTATTATTTTACAAATTTCATCTAACGCTTAGGTTTTGGTTGTCTTTTCGTTGGATGAAAGACATCCTTTTTGACACCTTTCTTGTATTGCATTCAACAAATCCTATGCAAATCGGTATGTGAACTATCGTTGTCAATTACAAAATATTGATTATTAAACTGAATCACAAACCTTAACAGCACTAGTTGTCCTTTTTGCTGTATGTATTTAGATATTTTCAGTACATAGGCATCATTAAATATAAATACCACATAGTTAATATATTTCTCTCCAAATAGTGTTGTGAAAATCTGGAATATTCTTTCATCCGCTTCTGTTATTAGATATCGTAAAGACAGGAAAAAATGACATATTGTTTTTCAGCATTCAAAAGTTCTACCAAAGCTTGTTTTTCGTTCTCAAAATCTGTTTTCTGTAATTTTGAAAAATATGCTTTCAATAATTTAACTAACAAAAGCCCTTTAACATTTAATTTACGCCCGCCCGACATTGACCATATTATAACCCGGATTTTCACTCTGTGAAATCTGGCAAAAAATAAGATCTTATGTTTCAAACAACAAGCTCCTTAGGTTTTTCAAGGCTAAACTATCTTACCCTATGATAGAATCCTCCTATTTAGTGGCATCTGAAAAAGCACCATGACCCATTATGTCGGCTGTATACTGCCTACCCTGTTGCTTAGTGCTGCTTTCTTTTCATAAATTGGTTTAGAGATGCCCAACCCAACCTGATAAGTTCGTAGTAACACGACAATTCTATTCCTTTAAACGAGTACAGTTTTGAAATCAATTATCCACTATAAAGACTATCACTATCAATGTCATGGCAATAACCAGCTGTTATATGAAGAATATGGCATATTTGCGTTAAAAATACTTACAGCAGTAGTAAGAAAAAAATGATATTGGACTTGTACAAACATTTAGAAAGGAGATATTCAATAAAGTAAAACTTGTCACCATTTATCATGTTACATAAGACATATTTTCTTTCATGTTTAATTTTAGCAGATCCTCAAACGTTTCAACCAAATTATTTGAAAGTAAAACAAAATCCATGTTCATCGATTTAGAATTAATACTTATAACTATCGTCAATCAAGACATGTGTTATATTGTTTACTTTACTGTAGTTGTGAGAAATCTAGACAAAGGTCGAGCTTTTTTGCGTAAGAAATCCCAATATTTAAGACAAAGAAGTTATTTAAGCTCAACACACGACATTTTCTAAGCGAAAATAATACAAATTTTACTATGAAAGGACACAAAATATTTATAAGTTTTTATGCAATTCTATTGTTTTCCACAAAACAAGCCGACAAAATTAACTAATATCAGCAAATTACCCCAAAAACTACAATTAAAACTCTACAACAAATGTTTTCATCTGCCAACTTCCAGTTCATGGATAGCAGCCTTGATTAACATTGATTAATTTGCATTTATTGGCCTCTATCATCAAATATGTGCTGTTTGCCTTTGCATGTGGGGACATTTTAATACATAAAAGTAAGCTTTTTGAATGTCAAAATTTTATTCATATTAAATGAGATACTTTTTCATATTTATGTACATGAGTTCTATAAACTAAAATATAATTTATTGAAAATTATTTATAGGATTATGACCTATACTGTTAGATTATGGTCAGCTTACCTTTTCATAACGCTATCAATCTGACTAGTTTTAGAATAGAAACACTCCCATCAAAGTCTTAAAAAAACCTTGGGTGGCAGAGGATTCTCCAGTTGATATACGTGTGAATGACATTGTATTTATATTTACAACAACAGAACATTTACGCTTATCGTATATTACATGTATGTAATAAATGTGAACCATTTACCGATTTAAAGGTAATGAGAAAGACAAGGTATTTATTTTATTTGTTTTCACCTTTATGTTTTATGTTTTCTACTTCAACCACTGCATAAAGTAATTTACGATCCAAGAGCGAAAGGATAGATTGGTCCACATAAGGAAACGCATACAAAATAAGCCAAAGCGAGGGGTGCCGTAATGGTGAGTATTATGTATCTTGTGCTATTTTTTTGAATTAAAGAATCTTTATTTAACACATCTAAGAGCAGTACGTATAACTCTAATGTCTAATGAAAATGGTCAAATGACACGCTTTCTTCTTATAGTTCCAAGACATTAATTTCACATGTCTGGCAGGCTGGAAGGATGGATAGATGGATAAATGATGAATAACATCAATCAATGCCAGGCTGGATGGATGGATAGATGTATGGACGGATGGATGCATGCATGGATAACATCAATCAATCAATCAATCTTTGGGGGGGAATATTTTTTGCATTATTGTATTATTGATTTTATTACTTTGAACAGTTAAACTCCAATTTTCTGAAATAACACCAAATATATATGTTTTACAGTTTCTAGGTATCCGGAATGTGACCAAACCAAGGAAGGATCTTGTTTCTTTAGTAAAAGCTACTGTAAGCATTAGTTAGTGTTTTGTTATTTATTGGGGGATGGGCGGCTAGAAAGAAGATTGATTAGCCCGACTAGTTCATCTTTACATGTACTAGAGGTATACTACAGACATTCAATAATAAAACAACTAGTATAGGTGTTACAATAAGGCTTGGCTATTGGTGTGGTAAACATTAAATATATAAAATAATAAAACTGGGTTGTACAGTACACGCCTGCCGACAGCATGAACCTAAAATTAACTTTGGCAATTTCAGGCAAATCATAAGCCGTCAAATATCTAGCTACAGTACCGACCTATACTAAAAGTCACACCCCGTTCGCTCAGTGTTTTACTTGGGAAACCTATCACGACTCTACCGCAAATTACACTTATCAAAAGTTTTTAAAAAAACAACAATCGTCTGCTCCTAGCTTACACTTCTGTTCTTATTTAGGTCAAATATCTAGCCACAGTACCGCATGGAGAATACAAGAAACCGTCAAATATCTAGCCACAGTACCGCCTGGCGAATACAAGAAGCCGTCAAATATCTAGACACAGTACCGCCTGGCGAATACAAGAAGCCGTCAAATATCTAGCCACAGTACCGCCTGGAGAATACAAGAAGCCGTCAAATATCTAGCCACAGTACCGCCTGGAGAATACAAGAAGCCGTCCAATATCTAGCCACAATACCGCCTGGAGAATACAAGAAGCCGTCAAATATCTAGCCACAGTACCGCCTGGCGAATACAAGAAGCCGTCAAATATCTAGCCACAGTACCGCCTGCCGAATACAAGAAGCCGTCAAATATCTAGCCACAGTACCGCCCGGCGAATACAAAAAGCCGTCAAATATCTAGCCACAGTACCGCCTGGCGAATGCAAGAAGCCGTCAAATGTGTAGCCACAGTACCGCCTGGAGAATACAAGAAGCCGTCAAATATCTAGCCACAGTACCACCTGGAGAATACAAGAAAGCCGTCAAATATCTAGCCACAGTACCGCCTGGCGAATACAAGAAGCCGTCAAATATCTAGCCACAGTACCGCCTGGTGAATACAAGAACTTATCTAGCAAAGTACCGACCAGAGAAACAGAAGAGCCGTTTAGCCATAGTACCGGACATCAAACACAAGAGCTGTTTAGCCATAGTACCGGACATCAGACACAAGAGCCGTCAAATATCTAGCCACAGTACCGCCTGGCGAATACAAGAACTTATCTAGCAAAGTACTGACCAGAGAAACAGAAGAGCCATTTAGCCATAGTACCGGACAGTCAAACACAAGAGCCGTCAAATATCAAGCCACAGTATCGCCTGGAGAATACAAGAAGCCGTCAAATATCTAGCCACAGTGCTTGCCTGACGAACACAAGACATGCCTGTCAACGCTAAAGTTTGGGGTTCAAGCCTTACTGTGGGTAGGGTCTGCTTGACTGGAGGTTTCCCAGTCGAAGTTCGGGTTTTTTGGCGTGTATTGTTGAAAAGTTGCTGCAAGTGGCGTTAAACTTCATTCAAACAAACAAACACAATCAATTATAACTCTTCAACAACTACCATCAAATCTTAAGTACACTAATTTATTAACAGTATTTTTCTAATACCTTTTAAACTGCAGAGAAAGGCAAATCCTACATTCACTTTCAGGTTGCTTTATGGAACCACTCATTCATAAATAAACCATTGGATTCATCTAGGCGCCTACACAATGCAGTCTGGACATCATCTAAACCACTATATCAACCAAAGCTAATGGATCAGCCAAAAAAAGTCAATTTTAACAATTACAGGTACATGTAATTATCTGGCACTATGAACCCAAATAAGGACTGACATTACCATACACAGTTCAAATTTGATTGATATAAACTGATAGTGATTGTAAATTTACTGTTCACGATCTGTAAATCATTGTATACAATTCATACAGTTCACGTCAGTCATTTACAATTTTTATCTTTTACTGATTGCTTCTGTCCTGACCTGAAACAGTTCATGACAGTTAAGTACAGTACTTTTGTAGGATCGAAAAGAACTGTTAATCACTGCATCAGATCGTGACAGTAGTTTTAAATTTTTACCTGGATTTAGAATGACTAACATTCACTGTAGCAGTCCTTGACAGTGATTATCAATATTTACCTGTATTTAGAATGACTGATAATCACCGTAGCAGTCCTTGTCAGTCATTATCAGTTCTTACCTTGATTTAGAATGACTGATGTTCACTGTAGCAGTCCTTGTCAGTCATTATCAGTTCTTACCTTGATTTAGTACGACTGATGTTCACTGTAGCAGTCCTTAACAGTCATCATCAGTTCTTACCTTGATTTAGTATAACTGATGTTCACTGAAGCAGTCCCTGATGGTCATCATCAGTTCTGACCTTAGTTTAGTATGACTGATGTTCACTGTAGCAGTTCTTGACAGATATCATACTTTCTCTTCTATACCATTTTATATATAGTCATTTGTAAACAAAGTCCAACAGTGAAGACTTGATTAAATGTGAGTTTAAATAGGAAATGTGTCAAATGTGTTAACCCCACAAATCCTTTTTTTTCGTAGTGCCAAAAATATTTTTGTTTAATTCCATTGTTTCCTTCTAATAGGAACTCTTCTTTCTTCTCATTTCATATACATTTGGATTTACATACTGCGACACAAATTTATTGAACATGCTTTGCCCAATGGTTGTAACAAACAAGGTGCGATAAATTACCGGAATAAGAAGCCACATAACGTTACACCTGTACATATTTCTAATAAATTCCACAGAGCTGCCCAGCGCATCCACCAGTTGGACAAGGTATGCCTTCTAGTTAAGGGTGGTCAGGTCATAACGGAAAGCCTGACCACGGACCACAGTGAGTAACATGTTTGGAGAGTGCCACGCTCCCTGCATGATGCAGACTTTTTTGTATATGTCAAAAAGAGTAGGCATGTTGTATCCGCCACAAAAGGCTGTTTTCCGCCCGCCCTACCTAAACCCCATACTTTTCTAGTGGCATTCAAAATTTTTGTTCTTTTGGTCCATCTTTCTCGAATTAATTGTTTGTTAACATGTTCTCGTCCCGAATAAAGCTGAAATTATGCTCGCTGGATGTTAAGCAAATATCCAAACATAAATCAATCAATCAATCAAGCATCATATCCTCAGGACCAACATTATTGTTGGACATGCGCCTTTTGGATACCGGAAGATATTTATTCCACAATACTTTGTAAATTTCCTAGATTTGTGTAAGACTTTTGTTTTAAAATAAAAGAGGTTTTAGTTGGGAATTGTCTATTTAAATAATTACAAAAGTTATAATTTTGGGAAGCATATTTTGTATACTCCTAATTTACAAATATATTTAAGACAAATGTTGTAGTTTTAATCCTTATAAAATTTTTAAGTTGTGGGGTGGGTCATTATAATATCGTGGCTTTATTTCAAAAATTAAATGAAGAATTATATTTCCGACATGATGATAATACCAGTGAACACAGATGATCAAGATCCAGCTGTGACAGGATGTTATTTACATCTAAATGTATATTGCAGTTATATATATATGTGTTTCATCTCCAGCAGTGTTATGTAACACCTGTGTTTATCTTTTTTTGTCTTTTCTGTACTTAACTTTACAAATTAAATCACAAAAGAGAACTAACTAAATTGAAAAGTTTGGTTGTTTTTGTTGTTTTTTCAATTTTTTTTGTTTTGTTTATTATTATACTACAAAGGATTGAACTGTGAAATTGTAGTCACTTCATAGCTTGTTAGTTTTTTTGTTGTTTTTTTTTTTATAAAATCATCTTTGTTTTTAATTGTCTATATGCATCAGTTTGGTAAATAAGTGTGCATCGCCTCGGGAATATACCGAATAAACCGGCTTTTTTTTCTTGTGGGGGTAGGGTTGCAATACAAAGGTTTAGACTAGGAAACAATGTAGTCACTGCAAACGCTTTTTAAAATAAAATCATCTTCGTTTTCTTTTTGTTTATATGCATCAGAAGGAAAATAAATGTATGCTTCGCCACGGGAATATGCCGATTGTAAGCAATGACACGTTTTGTCAGTTAGGGAACAGGACTTGTGGGCAATCATCCTGAACAAGGATTCAGATTCATCAATTTTATAATGTAATACATAGATTTGCAGTGATGAAAGTAAACAATTGGATTCATCTAGGCGCCTACACAATGCAGTCTGGAATCATCTAAACCACTATATCAACCAAAGCTAAAGGATCAGCCAAAGAAAGGCAATTTTAACAATTATAGGTAATTATCTGGGCTGGGTTAGCGCAAAGAGAGGCACGTCCAATCGCTTATGTCTTATACATAACTGTAATTAAGGGATTAAAGTGATTATTTTTTCATGTATCTAATCTCTTACAAACTATTACAACCCTTTGACAAACTTGTTTATTTGAAGCTAACAAAAATACATAATCATATGAATCAATAAAACCCAATTGTTAAATTTTATCTTCATTTTCTTTTCAAATCAAAATATTTTTAATTTGGTGTGACAATGTTCGGTTGTCTTCTGCAGTAAGAAGTCGCCAGGCTCAGTACCTGATGAAAACCTTAGAATAGAGAAAAGAAGATATTGATGCTTCAGAAATTGCTTTCAAAATCAACAGATGAAAATTATTAACTTTCCAAAAAACTAGAGGGGTTAATGTGTTAAATATGTCCTCACGTGATTGTGTCATCTGCTCAAATAAAAAAACGGCAGAAACAGTAGGTCCTTGACAACCGCTAAACAAACCACCATTTGGTCCTATTAATTCAGCAATGTTAAAAGATGTTGAAAAACAGATTCCCTGAAAAAGCTACGGCAATATCTATTAAAATTTGATATGAGGATATTAAGCTCTGCAAAAAATGATATTTACCTTCACATATACATGTTTTTCAAAGTCAGTAACAATGTACATTTACATCAACAAAAGACTATAATTTTTAATGTTAAATACATTTTAGTAAATCTCAGTTAATTATTCAAGAGCTTAATTATGTGAGTGAATTTATTGAATACATTTGGCGGGAACAAGTCTTTATAAAGACACATTTTTTTATTTTGATATTATTAGGACATCAGAGTAATATTACTAATTACGAAATGTCAACTGACTCGGTCACATCATTCTGATACTAAGTCGGGCAGTCCTTGTTGCCACTCTTTTTGCCGAGACAGCAGGTACCAGTTTCAATTTATTTTGGTTTCTCCCTGATCAGTCAAAACCTCGATCTTTCTGTAGTCCATACGAGCATGTGCTCTAGATGCTCTGTTTATGTCGATACAAATCCTATGTTGCCGTGAATGTCCACCAATATAATGATTTATCGCTTTAAAATGTGTGATAAGTTTTTTAAGGTTTCAAGGAAAGAATTATGATGAGATTTACGAAGAAAATATTAAATTAAAAGAATCAATTTCCCAAGTGTCGAAAGAGAATTTTGTCCTATTTGGACAGCTGTTACAGGGGAGAAATTCTGTGTTAAGGAGAATGCTCGAGAATTAAAATTTGAACACAACGAGACATTAATTGTGCACATGTTCACAATTTATGTTTTTATATCTATGTTTAATAAAATTAAAGGATTAATTTCAGTGGTTTTTGGTATTGTTTTAGGTTTAGGAAAGGTTGATAGTTTGAATGTATAACGACTACAATGTAGTTTACATACAATGAATTGTAATCTCTATAAATTTACAATACAAAAACATGAAATTAAATAGAGATAAGCTGTTTTGGTAATGATTCGTAGTCGATTTTGTTTAGGTAGAACAGCAGTACATTTTTAACATTCATTAGCATTTACATGGGAGATTAATCATTTTTCTTCAACATCAATAAATGCCATATATGCCATATATATCCGGTATCAATTCCTTTTTTGCACTAGGTAGAACATTTTGAGAAGATACCACTTTTACATAAGCTGTGAATGTAAAAATACTAAATTGTTTAAAAATTACTAAAAAAATTATTTTGCAAGATCTGATCATGAGAAACATTTTATCTCTTTAAAAACTAATTTATGCAGGTGCCGGCAGACAAAAATTTTACACATTCATTGTTGTTCTTAATGTAGGGCACACAATCTGGTGACCTGTTACTGGTACACATTTACTACTATTATACCTTTACCCACAGATATATCAAGGTTATACAACTTAATAAATATAATTTTCGGAAGTGATCAGTACTGTGATCATATAATCTTACTAAGTAGATACTGTTATGAGTTTTATATTTTCTATAAATGAAGAATACTTGTTATAATTAAATTCTAAATTCAATCATAACTATCCTTTTGAAGTTATCTACTTCCTTACATGTTTAGGGGCCTCGGTGGCCGAGTGGTTAAGTTCGTCTATTATTGATCAACTGGTCTGTCAACACTAAGGTTGTGGGTAAGAGTCTCACTGTGGGCAGGGTGTACTAGACTTCAACCTTTCTTGACAGGGATTGCCAGTTTTCCTACCGTAGGTCCGGGGTTTATTTCGGGTACTTCGGCTTCCTCCCGTATAAAAACCGGACGCCACGATATAACTAAAATATTGCTGAAAGTGGCGTAAAACACCATTCAAACAAACAAAACTTCTTTGCCTGTTAATAAATAAAGTTTTAAAATTATACGTGAATAAGATAATTTTAAAGCATGGTTTGTATATAATAACATTACTAAATGCAGTATTTTCAGTTGATTTCGATCTAATCTACATGTAGTATAAGATGTAAGCTAAATGGTTTAAAATTTCAGTTTTTACTTTGATATCAAAAGAATCAGACTAGACTGAGCAATTTCCAATCTAATTCAAATCAAATCTTTTACTTGCACCACCCTTTTTACTATGGTCGCTTTTTTTGTAAGATCTAACGACATCTCATGTTAGGTATCACAATTTATAATTTTGATCGTCCAATCAAATTTCATTTCGAGTTGAGTGATTCGACCAATTAAATACTAGTTTGCATACCACATTAGGCTTTACTGTCAAAATGACGATGTCCGATGCATTTTTTAGGTCTGAAAAGTTGTACAACTATTTAGTACTCAAGAACTAAAAGAATGATTTTGGACTCTGTAGTGAAAGAAAAGGATTCGGTTGCCGTTCTTCCTACAGCGTTAGGGAAATCCTTTCCACTTAAAATTGTATCATATACATTCCAATGAAGAGAAAAATGAACAAATCGTCATCGCGCTATTTAATTAAAAGATGTTGGTCTGCTTTTGATATTGCTTATTGAAAATAAAGTAAACATATGTTCAAACTTAACGGCAGCATAGAAAGGTCAGTACATGATATATACGAAAATATTAATTTATTTAACAGTAAGGCGAGAATTTTTTTAACAAGAAACAAAAGGGGGAGGGGAATTACATAAACGTTTATAAACATATATCATGTTATCAGTAAAATAGAACTAGTATATACATGTAACTGACATGGTTAGGAGATCAATAGGGGGAATTAATATTTAACATTTGACGAAAACTATCACTGTACATCCTGTTGCTCAGTTTTATCATCATTCGTGGCTTTTTGACTGTCAGAAAAAAATTTTTTAATGTAAATTGATCACCACAAATGAAACGCCATCTACAATTTGTAAAAAATGTTGATTTTTATCTAAATACTGACAAAACAAATTTTTAAATTATTTGTCCAAAATAGGTGTTTGAAAATAAAACTTACAAAAAAAATAGTCATATAGTTATTAAAGTCACTTAATACATGTACATGTATACATTAACATGAGCAACAGTTTCTTTTCAGATGGCAGAAAATATCAAACACGAATTTATAGATATCATTTGTGCATCAGCCGAGTCAAGTTGGTGATCCTGTATGGAGAAGCAATTTTCAAAAGTTCTAATTGCTGTTTAAATTATATATGAGTGATGTCAGGACATGATGTCAACTTGGTAAGTGGAATGTTTACATCTGGCTTCTAATAAAAGTTTTAACTTGTATAGATCTGCATAAAGGGGATAGTTATTTATAAGTAACCTCACATTATAGATGTATTCTTATATTCTGTATGAAAGTAATTAAAATGACATATTAATAATCAAGAATTGAAAAGGCTCAGCTCACAGAGAGCGGTGACATGCAGGTTAAAAAAAATGCGTTTTAATATTTAATTACTAAATATGGTTTTTGTGGTCACATTGTTTAGATAAATGCATGTACCTTGATTTATAACAGCACAGGGACAGCTTGTAAACTTGGTTCAGTGGCTATGAATAATGGTGCGCAACAATTTGTAATTTTGACTTAAAATGACTGAACTATTTTCTCTAAAAGTATGTAGTTGACTGAATAATACGGAATAAACTTGCTACAAATAAAGAATTTCTACATAACGGAATGTTATACGAAATTTAAGTTCTTATTTTTTTCTAGTGACTGCTCTTATTTTGTCATGTTTTCAATTGTTTAAAAAGGGAAGAAGATGATCATAGCTGGCTTTTCTGTTCTGGTCCAAACTGCTACATGTACTACTTCAAATACTCACAAAAATTATCAGTATATTGAGATGTCAGTGTCATGACTCATACACTATAGATGAATTACAGGACCTTAAAAAATGGTATTTTTTAAAATCAATCATCCATTGCACTTCAAAGTGATATGCATATACTTTATACATGTACAATGGACGGATCGGAAGAAATTAAAATACTTCAGTTGCTTTTATTTTATATTACAATTATCATCTACGTCAACTGACTTTGAAATTAAAAAGTATCCTGAACAAAATGTCGTATGATAGATTTTTGACAAACAATTTTATAAATGCAGTGTATATATGATCTTAATTCATCTTATTCTAATGTCGGTATGCAATCTGATGATGATAAATGAGAATACAACTAGTCTGGCTATCAAGATGAAGAAAACAAATCCTCAGTATTACTTGATGATCAATAATAAAATATTTCATTACTTGTATGGATTGTATATTGTTTACGAATATTCAGAAAATTATTTCAGTGATATGACAAAGTACAGCAAAACATTAAATAAGTATGAAACCATAGACCAATTATTGGTACCAAGCAAAAAATTTCATCATATACATTTATATGTATGTACCTTTATGATTATCACCTACCATACCAAATTTACTTGCAGAAATAAGTTTGTTTGTTTGAATGGCATTTAAGGCCACTTTCAGCAATTTTTCAGTTATATAGTCACATCCAGTTTTATTTTTGGCGCAATCTGAAATACCATGGTGAAAGCCCTGACCTTCTGTAGAAAGACTTGCAATCCCTGTAAATTGAGATTGGAGTTCAGCGCACCCTGCTCATAATGAGACTCGAACCCGCAACCTCAGTGTTTACAGTCATGTAACCAACTGTGATTTAACGTAAGTTTCAACAAATTTTCAATTATATCAGTTTCCAGTTTTTATTGTCTTGAATGTGGGGACTTGAGTCAAAATATATAGGAATTTTGCGAATACATAAACACTATATTTGCTAAATATCTTTGTAAGCTTCAGTCCTAGGTAAACAAAATTTGGTCCAGTGGAAGTTTATGATAAGTACTTGTCAGTCAGTCACCTGACCTAAACCTCGATTTCGTGGTCCAGTGACTATATTAAAGTTATTGGATAAAAGTTATTGGATAAGGTCAGTTCCTAAAGAACCATAGCAATAATTGGTATAAAGGTAGGAAAAGTAGAAATCTTTGTTTTTTAAGATAAGAGTTGAGCACATCCTCCCGCAGTGAAACTAAAACGCAGAACCTCAGTGTTGACAGGCACTTGATCAAAAGTAATAAGACTTACCACTCAGCCACCAAGGGCTCTGTAATCATGAGACGACCAAGCCTCTTAAAAAGAGAACGCAAATAATACACTCCAGACCAAACTGTTTAACAAAGTAAAAAATGGGTTGACAAGTTAAGGAACTTTATCATCTACTATTTATTACGTGGTTGACTACAACCTTAATTCACCAGGGAGCAGAAGGTTCGGGGTTTTTCTTCAGATATTCTGGTTCCTCCTAGAAATAACGAAGGTCATGAATTTGATGAAAGTAGGAAACAAACAAAATAAATATCTCTACCGGACAACATAACCTATCATGAATTTGAAATCAAATCACATCTGGAACACTATTTTTTTCAAATAAAAAATTAAAAAAAGATATGCCGAAAGTTTTACCATAGCCAGATTCAAGTGTGTAAAAATTCTTCCAAATTCCGTCCAATTTAACTTCTACCTAGTTCTGTTGTACTTTCGATTGGCACGAATGAAAATCCACAAATAACACACACATTGTGATTTTAGGATCGTATGTACAACTTTCGTGACGTTGTTTATTTAGTGGATTCCATATTTGTAAGACAATTTGCTTCAATTTGGTTTGTTTACATCTCGGTAACAATCTTGTTGACGTACTGTAATACATATGGCACACTTTGGCTTCGAATGGAAAAAGCCGATTTGCCTATGTTCCAAATGTATACCCTAGGATTTTCTAGCCGCGATTCTGATTGGCTACCGGATAATCCATGTATATGACCCCTGACGACGTGACATGTAATGGAATGCTGTTAGATCTACACGCAGGGGCCAGAGCAGAAAGGGGGGAGCAAGTGAAAGATTTAAATTAAATTAGATTGCACAATTACAGAGATCGACCATTGTTTAAATTTAGCTCGTGGGCATCAGGTAAAGTCTTCCCCCTTAAAAACAACTTCCTTCCGACACGACGCCCACTGTTGTCTGTTCCCTTGCTTGAATTGTGCCTAATGCCACGTCCAACATTTTCAGAGCGTCTATTTTATTATTGAGGAGAAAACCGTAGCACCATGAGGAACACCGACCTGCCCTAAGAAAGCTAACAATCCTTGTAAGTGTAATACTTATTCATATTAATAAATGATAAAACGACTTCCTGTGCATAACAAATAAAACGACAATACACATGGTAATAACAAACTACTCCACGTGCATAATTTCATAAAAAAGGCCGTACACATGGTGTTAAAAAACACTCAATGTGCATGAACAAGGTAGAAAAAAACAGTACTCATGGTAATAAAAAAACGACACTTTATAAGCAGAATGTAATATAATAGACCGTTCACATGGTAATAAAAACAACTCAATGTTTTAATACAAGAAAACAACAGTACATTCTAAGCATTTTCAGCTGAGCTATTTTTTGCATTAAAGATTATAAATGTTTTAATAATTAATATATACATGCACATGTTTTGGTTTATGTTACAATTTTCTATTATCCTCATTACCAGAATGAAGAAATACCAGACTTTTACGAAAGATTCTATGTTTGAAGCAATTTCTCCGTCTGGTGTATATATACATCCTACAATTGTAGGAAACAATGTAAAATAATCTGTATTATCTTAGACATAGTATCAACCCCGGATATGCTTATAGTTACATTCGTACAGCTATAATAATAATAAAACTTCTTTAACTACGACACATTCTGACAGATGCCATGCTATGGAGATGAACACCATCATTACATAAAATATTAAATTATGAGGTCTGTAAACCTTTATGTTTCAACCATTGTTTTATAAAAAAAAACATTGAGGCATGCTACCCTAAAATTATATGCAAGACAGAATTCTTGATGCTATTTCTACAAAAATTTAAGCCAACAGCTTTTATTATAACTTCCAAATAAAGACAAATTGAAGAATTTTTTGCAACAATTTGAGCAGGTTTGTCATAACTCTTGATAAATTACCCTTAATTTGAACAAATATTGCATCAGGACTAAAATCATGAATTTCGGGATACAAATCAGTAATCCTGCCACGACTGATTCCTCTGAATTCCACTTCATGTTGTGTCATCCCTAAGTTACCACAAATCTTACCTACAAGTCTAACATGAGTGCTCCCAATTATACAATAATCATATAATCTTACCTTAATAAAATAATAACAATATCACAAACTAAATTACTATCCAATCTTATAAAATAACATAATTATATTATTTTTTTTTATTACACGCTTATTTAGTCAATCGTTAAGCCGTACTTCCTTAATTTTGATTGGACAAATCATTTCAACATTTTGTCAATTGAATATCCATGAGCAAGCGCACATTCCACAAATTAATTTATGTGATAAAATTGCTTTTACAACCAGATATTTGTATTATAAGTTTGTCTTTACTGAAATGGGCCACGGCAGATCTTTCCGCACTTATTCAGCAGTTGGTTAACTGAGATTTCTTCAAATTCGTACAAGTCCCACAAGTCCAATAGTTTACGTTGAAGTGATCTTGTGTTCTTCGTTTCACTTCTTTCTGTCACCATCACCAAATTTGTCGGTAGTAGACTAGCTTCTATGAAGAGTAGATCGATAAGTTCAGAGATCTGTAAGTTCGAGGTCGCGTTGATTTTATTGTGCCATCCTTCGACGTTCTTCTTGGTTCTCACTAATTGTCGGTAAACTGTCCACATTTCAGGTTTCCAAATGTATCCTTCGATCCATATTCTTCTGATGTAATCCATTAGTTCGGTAAGTTTCTCCGTATTGACAGTTTTATTGAGGGCGTTGAATGTCACGGTGATCGCATTGCATGGTAAGAATGGTAGTGCAAGAACCTTCCGTATGAATTTGTAGGTGCTGTTTGACTTCTTATACTCAACCTTTAACAGAAATAGAAGTGTTATTATGCATATTGTACTCATAACATTATTTCTTTTAAATGTGAAAATTGCCTTTGATTTACAAATAAATGTTCTAATATTGTCTTTTCGGATTTTCGATAATATCATTCCAATAATGATCGAATTAATTTACAATTTAATCCGTAGTAATTTAAGGAACTTTACGTTCTTGTTTAATGTTACTGTTTCGGGCATTCTAATTTAATGTGGAGACATTGGAGTCTTAAACAAAAGAAGAGATTCTAGGATGTCACGATATAACAAGTGGTGGTTTAGGAAAGAAATAAGTACTTTAATAACCTTTCAGCAAAACCGTGAGATCTTCCAGTCCTGTTAGAATATTTTTTGTTTTTATGCGCTCCACTCACGAAATGACCAATAATATAAATTACCAATGGAAATGGAAGATCACAAAAACTATTTAAGAACATGTTAACCATGACCATTGAGATAGTTTAAATTTGTCTATAAAGCGTCTCTCCTTTGCTTTTGCGAGATCCTAATCGGAAGCTTTAATTTATAAAATGGTGAAATATTTTTAAAAAATCAGACTGCGCATGTGTTTAAGTGGGCGCTAAATGGTACATTCCGATTATATACCTGAAACCCTATCTCTTGAACGTAACGCCTCACAGCTTGGCGCCAGTAGAAGGTACAACCTTGAATCTTGATGCCAGGAAAAGCAGATTCGACTGCTAACCACACACTACGTTCGAAGTCTAAGACTATTTTATTTGCTGATGGAATGAGTCTACGAATCTTTAGAAACACCTACAAAACACGACAACATTTTCTATATTACATTTATGCAGACACAGTTTTACCAGTGTAGTAATTTTAAAAAATAAAATAAACTAAAAATATCCCTAAAGAACGGATAAAGAATTCGTGTATACGTTATTAATTTTATAGGTTTAGATGTAATTGATTATTATGCATATTATACTTTTTATAAAAAAGATTAAAATTTACTGTATTCTTTATATTTTTAAAGAAAGTCTAAACATTTGCCTCCTTGTAGTCTTCTAATTTTATTCTGGACATAAGTACAAAGACTGCAGGTAGGTGTTTCATGTCGTCGTTGTGTAAAGCAAAGAAGTGAATCGAGAGTAGCTGTATAAATGGCTTGCTAAACATTGTGAAGGTACAGTCAATGAAGAAGGTCTCTGCAGTAGAAAGACGCTTGAGTTGCTCTTCAGTAGCAAAGATCAAGTGTCGATTGTCTCCGACGATGACTTCGCCACGTAAAAATCCTGGTGCTGTGTGGTTTCTAATGCAGTCTATAATGCGCTGTAAAACAAGAAGAGACAAAAACATATACTATTTGGGTCTGCAAAATGAAATGTATCTAAGAAATTTAAGCACAGTTTTAAAAATAAATTTTCAAGAAACCATAGCAACAGCTTTATAATTTTTAGACTTACACCTCAAATACGAAGCCAATAATCTCATCACAAAAATTTACAATTGATCAAGAATGCAAAAGCTTGCTCTAGTTATACAGGTTTTTGATTGATTGATTGGATGTCGGCTTTACGTCGAGCGAGCAGTATTTCAGCTATATTCAGGACGGGAACAAGTTAACAAACAATAAATCAACGGAAAATGGGGGTGGGATGGGTCACAGGGAATACAATTTTAACTGCGACTGGAAAAGTATGGAGTTTTGGGCAGGGGCGGAAAATTTAGCATTTTGTAGCGGTTACAATGAGCCTACTCTTTTTCGAAATCTACAAAAGGGGTCTTTATCGTGAAAGGAGCGTGGCACTCTCCAAACACGTTACCCACTACGGTCCGCGGTCAGGCTTTCCGTATTATGACCTGACAACCCCCCACTAACCGCCGACCGGGGACGCACTGGGCTGATCTTTGGGTCAAGCACTGGGAACCCTCCCAGTTTTGTACCAGTACAGGTTTTTGTAAATGTCACCAATTTCTTCGGGATTGACTTATAAATCAATGTGACTTGCCCGCACCTTTAATAAGTTAAACTGTAGCCAACATTACCTTTACTGAAAAAAAAATTGTAAATATGATTTCATATAGTTTTCTCATTTTTTTAAATTAAGAACAAATTTATTATGCTGTGATGATTATTTTACACACTTATTACTGACTAGTGGTGTATGATACCTAACCATACTCACGAACACACCAACTTGCACGCCATAGTAATGAAAGCGTAATTTGGTCTTCCATATAATCTGGTTTAACACACCATTTCTTATGAAATGCAAGTACCAAGTCAGGAACATTGCTGTAGTTGATACATTTGTTGGTTGATAGTTATCGAGTTTGCCGGTTTCTTTGTTCTATTTGATAATATAAAAAGTTGTATAGCAGCTCACTTCTTTAATTATTATTTCTTTGGTTGCATGTAGTAAAATACCTCAAAGTTCATATATGTAGGCTCTACTAGATGGTGTGTTTGACCATGTCTACTTGCAGTTCTGGCGATATTATTAGTCGTCACAGATATGTTTGGCGGGACGGATGTATGAACATGTTCGTTCTGTATACCATGTAGTCTCATGATGCAATCCTTCATAAGAGAGAGCAAAATTGGTTTGTTTTCTGAAAAGTAATAAGCAAATATGTAATGTTTTAACCGATAGTTAATAAATTATATGGACAATCAAAATAATTAAGGACTTTTTAAAATGGGATGTTGTCGGAGGGCGATTTATGTCGTATTATAAGGATTAACGCTTGATTTAAATTTCTGAAAGAAAAAGTCTAATATAATTAATGTTAGCGTCATGTGTTATAGGTTAGATTTAAAGCACAAATTACTATAGGAAGATTTACGCATTACGCAACTATAATTATATACCTTGAAATGCAAGTGCTTCATGAAGATAGAAACTGCCATAAATATGGAATAATCCCTGTGTTTCTAAAATAATTGAAAATTAAATATGATAAATAGTTCGTAGACAGTATTAAACTATTGATTTATTGTGTACCTTAATAGATCATGTTTGCTAAGTAGATCATGCATATTAATTGTAAAAGTTCTAGAATTGACTCATAAATTCAAAATCATCTACCCATTCTATTTAGTTCATGGAGTTTAAGATATCATCTTTAGATTACGGCACTAGTTAGTAATTTTAACTGGTGTGTTCTTGATTTACTTTAAATACAATGCACTTCAAATAATACTAAAAATACACATGTCTAAATGTCTTAAATACTTAATTTCGTATTAAATACTTATTAATATAAAAAGAACACCACTGCTCTTCATATGACAAGAACTATATAGGAAATGAAAGAAATAACAAAATACAGATCATCAATGAAAATTAAGAAAGAATGCAGAATCAAAAATACAAAATACATAAATCTTCCAAGACAACGGCAAACGCAAGAACCTGCGATTATGAGAGGCAATAATTACGGCAATGTTCGTGACTTACTGGAATTTAAAACGAAAAAAATTGGTTGAATCCCAGCTTCATTTTTACAATGTGTTGGCTGGTTTGCTTATGAAAAAATGTTGGGTATCATAAACCATTGGGTATCATAAACCATTAGTCATTAAAATTTTCATACAATTATCATTTCAGCATAATCCTTGTGCACAGACTTCAAAGGTAAGGAAACATTCTGCAATTATGTCTTCACACATATGATAGAATACTTGTTAACAAAGACATGGTATCTACAGTAAAAAGGTTAAAGGTGCGGACAAGTCGATTTTTTCTTGTAAACTTGGCTTATAAGTCTAGTTAACAGAAATGTGTTATGTTTTCAAAAATAAGTGTACTTACTTGAAGCTCTTTCATACCTGATCAATATATAAATACATATATATACCGTATGCAGGCGAAGTGGGACTATTACTGTACAAGAGAGAAAAATTGTTTTGGGAGAGATATTGTTTTTGCCCGGTTTCTTATTATTATTCTTCTTTTTTCGTTTTTTTTCTTTCCGCTCAATCTTGCTCGCACATTTTCTCTAAGATGCTATGTCGAATCAATATGAAACTTTGGAAACATGTAAAAAGTGACCCGAAGTTTGGTAATCCCCCTTTGAAGTTTTCAAAATGGCTGTTGTTTCCATGGAAGCGTGGGTCATTATATAAGACATTGCATTATCTTGGTAAAAATTTACATTTGGGGTTTTTCAACATGCATAACATTATAGTGGTAATGGGGCTCATTTTGGAGACATTCTGTGTTGGCATACCAAAACAACACTTGTTGTGAAGTTACAATCGTCACGTTTATCGTAAATTCCTCTTCTGAGATGACCACTTGTGTCATTTTCAAGGTGCAAGTCGAAAAAATGGAGATGAAGCTGTTTCCGTGGTTTTTTTAATTTCCAATCCTGAATGATTAATGAACGGAAACCATTCAGCAAATTGAGGGTTTTGTGATTGAGAGAACATCATCAATATATTTATAAGTGAAGATAAATGACCTAGTTTCTGCTATCTTGTTAATTTTATAAAGACGTTAAAGAAGTTCAGTTTCATAAGAATTCTGTAACAAATTTAAAAAGAGCGAGGCACAGTTATGTTAAGTAAAATTTCAATTATTTTTCTAGAGCTGATTAAATATTTCTTTTAATCTACGGCAATTTATAATCCCCATAAAAGACAATATGAGGGTCAAATATAAAGAATAGTTATTTATTTATACCTGTCACACAACTATAGACGTGTTGACAGAAAATGTTGTTACCGAAGGAACATTAAAGGAAGGTCAAAATAAAATATTCCCTGTATGTATGTTATTTATTTTTAAGTCAATCGTACTTCAAATTGATATTAAAGCATTTATAGCTAATTACCCATTCCATTTGCATTTCAGTGGCCTTCAGGACTTGGTTAATCGTCTTGAGTTGTCAATCTTGGCAGAAAAAAATATGGATAGCATAAAAAAACGTAAAATATGTTTTATTTAAATCTAATTACCATTGTAAGACGGTTTATGTCAATTTGTTTAGACAACACTTTTAGCAATTTTTCAGCTTTAGCATGACGTCCAGTTTGTTTATTAGGGAGGAACTTGGAATGAAAACCCCGAAAGTGGCAAAATAAAATTTACTAGTAATGATTGCGTTGGGATGCGAACACAAAACGTCTCCCAAACGAACTCCTATTGCCACTATAATCTTCAGCATGTTGAAAACACAACACCCCCCCCCCTCCCCAAATGCAAATTTTTACCAAGATAATGCAATGTCCTATATAATGACCCCTGACCACTGTTTCCAAGCAGCCATAAATTCCAAAGGTGGATTGCACAACTTCGGGTCACCCTTAACAAGTTCACAAAGTTTCAGCTTGATTTGACATTGCATCGCAGAAAAACAGTGCGGACAAAATAATTACTCGGAAAGAAAAAAAAGAACAATAAGAAACCTGACAAAAATAATATATCTCCCAAAACTTCATTTGGGAGACATAATAAAGATATACTTAAATGCATGAATCATTATTATTATTAAGGTATTTCCACTAGAGTGGCAAGACCTTCTTGTATTTCTAATAATAACAATTATTATTAAGGGCTTTCCCACTACAGTGGAAAGACCTTTTTGTATTTCTTATGATTATTATTAAGGTCTTTCCCACTTTTTAAAAAGTGTCGCGACATATCATTTTGATATTTGGTACCATTAATCGCTAATACAAGCAGAGGACTCAGTTCAACCTGTGAAACCGATCTATTTTAGTAACATAGTTATCTGCCCCAACACCGTAAACCCTTGTTAGCAGATAAACTAGCCGTGAGTGCTAGAGTCTTGGGACCACCACCATTGATCCTAAGTGACATATATTACATTTAAAAATGTTAAGGTCAAAGGTCACCATTGACCTTGTTACGCTATATCTCATAAACGTAAAAGGTAGAAGCAGATAGTAAACCGACAAAAATACTCCTCTTATCACGACCTTCATTTGGTACCTTGGCCCGAAGTTGTGCGATGAACCGTTTTCGAGTTACAGCCCTTGACGCGTTTGGGTTAATCAGTTTTTTGGTTAAAACTTGAAAAAGGTTAGAGATAATATAGTAAACATATAGGTTTAACATGATCAGTAGGAAAAGAGCTTCAATTTGAGCCAAAGGTCATAGGTCATAGGTCAAGGTCATACCATAGCAACAAGGTTATTGTTATAAAACGTCATTAGCAACCAGATATTTTTATAATCAGAATGATGTACTTTATTGAATTATGTTATTTCAGGACCAGAAGTAGCATTATCTCCCTCGCAACGAAGTGAAAGTCCTTAGCAACCATATTTTTTTGCTCGGGACTACTTTCTATACTCAAATAAGTCATTTTTACGACTGGAAGTGATATTTTATGCTTAGCAAGACACAAAATCTCTTAGCATCACATATATTTTCTGACTTTAGAGGAACAGTGGGAAAGACCTTCTCATTCGTCCTCAGAACAAATGGCGGTTTCATTTGTCATTGTTTTGTTTAAATACTGTTAAAAATACTTGAAATATGGATGCTCACTCCATCTTTCCATCTGAAATTCCCCATAAAAGAGTTTTTCTGTTAGTTTAATTACTTCTTGTAAAAGTTCTATTGCTGTAACATCTGTTTGTTCTAATCTAGATGTCACTGAAATTAATGAAATATTTTAATATTTAAACCAGTCTTTAGCTAATCCGAAATAGATGAATGTTTGCATCCGCTTTTTAAAATAAATAACTACCACAATGTTATTTAGCAACATGTATCTTGTCAATGTTCAAATATGCACTATTACATATAGTGGTTTAGCTTTAAATGTTATCAGTGTTTTATGTCCGAGATTTTGCATGTAATTTTTAGATACAAAAATATACATCTGCAATAACATGAAGAATCAATACTATAAATCTTATGCATGGTCATATACGTTTTCAAATTGGAATTCCAAAATCCATAATATCAGGCTTTGTTTTTTGTTCAAGCTGTCTTTTGAATGACAATATATCAAGGGTTGGCTAAACATGTGTGAAATATATATATTTATAATTTATCAAAATGAAAAAACTGAAAATGTGCACCAGCAAAATTTTTGTAACATTTATTTCAGTATAGTCCTCTCTAATTTTTGAAGACCCTTTACATTTCATTCTCGTAAGTTTTATCAGGGTTAATCTACTTTGTATTGTTTGTATGCACAGAATAGGCATATCGTAGTTCGACATTTTTGTGTTTATTTAAAGGCTGTCTGTTTGGGATGATTGTGTTTTGTAAAGAAGGATTGTTTTGACACTTAACTCTCAGCAAAGCATCTTTAGTTTGTTTATAATCATCTAAGACGAATGCCGTGGCTGTTTAAAATGACTAAAATCACTGCACGTGCTATATGGATTAGCATAAACCTAGGCAGCAGCTACTGCCACCTTTGAGAATATCGTCGTCAACGTGAACGTTGGAATAAGTGTTACGGTGTCGGGAGACTAAACAACAACCAATCGAATCTCTCTTATAGTCATTTATGGCAATTTGACCGCTATATATGCTATGCATTATGTTCGGTTTAGTAATTTATGACATATTTAGTGTAAATATACTGCAATTTGTCTATACAAAATCGGGTTCAGCTTATTGCCCTCAGGTCGAATATCGCTAATAGCTTTGATGAACAGGACGATTATCGATATTAGCCCAGGAGACATATATTCAAATATGTGATAAATAGGTTATTATATGATCATTTTCATATTGGTCCTGGTATCTGCCCTCGAAACATATCAGCCCTCGTACCTGATATGGGAGTTTCGGGGGTGATACCTGGCCCATAACGAAATAACCATGTAATAATCTATACTTATCTAATTTTTAATTCCAAATATTGATGTTTGTTAACTTTATCTGGAGTTACTTAATGTCTACCTTCTTGAAGTAGAAAATCAATTTCTCTTGTTGTAATCTGGGGCCTGTTCTTCGAAAAGTTAAAATCTCGTTCAGGTACTGATCCTGTTGTTTGCACTGAAAGAAGCGTGAAAAGAAAGATATAGATCGATCCACGTTTAATTCAAGGTCTAAAATAAGATTGTTTAATCGCTACGTGTCTGTCACAAATGCCAGTCAAGCAAATAATAATTCAGATTGTTATGTAGTTCAAGTTATGATCTTGTCTCGTTAAATTACAACAACATGTGTCCAAGAACGATGAAGAAATTTGACAGTAATTTCTTTTTTTTCCGTGTGTAAAGACAATGTGAAAGTTGAAAGGTATTAACACATTTTTTTCGTAGATATTACAAATGGAACTTGCCTGCCTCTAATTTGACGTTTTGTGTCGTTTCGTTTGATGAATCATGTCCTTCTTCACACTTGTTTTGTATTGCTCTCCACAAATCTTGTCCAAGATCTATATTAGAACTATCGTTGTCAATTATAAAATATCGATTATTAAACTGACTAACAAACCTTTGCAGCACTGGTGGTCCATTCTTCCGAATGTATTCAGATATTTCAATTTTTTTTCTTTGTAGTACAAAAGCATGAGTAAATAATAATACCACATATTTCCCATATTTTTCTCCAAATTCTGTGAAGTTCTTGAATATCATCTCATCCGCTTCTGTAATTCGATACAGTAAGGACAAGACAAATATTACATATTGTTTTCCAACATTCAAAAATTCTATCAAAGCTTGTTGTTTGTTTTCAAAATTGTTGATATCTTCAGACAAATCAAAAATCATTAGTTTAATCCTTTCGTGTAAATTGTACGGCTCCCCTTTTATAACCTTTAGGTCGGTAGGTTTAAATAATATCTTTGCAGCCGAAGTTTTTCCAGATCCTAGCTTTCCAATCATAAGGACATGAACCTATAACATATCACAACAGTAATTGCTTTTTATGTTTAGTTTCGGTGTATATGGGATATTAAAACGGTAAATCAAATTTTCTTACTACAAATGTGTTTAGGAAACTTCTGCTTTGTGATTTTTCTATAAGTGGCTGTTGATTTATTTGAGTGCTTGTAAGAATGAAATTCTTATCTATTTCTAACAATTTTTTTTAGCACATTGTCATCATTTTATTGACCGGACAGATGGAATCGAGCACACCTTTACACAAGTTGAATTCAGTGTCAAAGCATTGAACACAAGTGATCATTAGTAAAAGGCAACTAGATAGACCACTAGGCAACCTTGGCCTCTCGGTGTCGATAATGCCCTTATGGTTCTTTGTAACCAGTACGTTCCCTATATGACTATTTGCATATGATTATTGTTTATAAACCGTTTATTGCTAAGTAGATATTTGGCATTCAATCAATTTTTTTCATTTGTGTTTCAAATTCTTAAAAAATATCATAAACTGATATATTTGGTATTTCAAATCCCAATGTGTTTTCTGTAATACGGTATTGAAAAATATAATATATACTTTTAATTATATCACAAAAATCCATTAAAATTTAATTTAGTTATTAAATCTATAAGTAAAAAATTTCACTTTTTTTGCTATCTCATATGTCAAAAGTGCATTAAGACTTCTAAATTGTATTTTTGGATAATTATACAATTACTGACCTCATCTGCTAGCTCCGCCATATTTAGTCTTTTTTCTAATAAACAGATATAAGTATTAATTAGATGTTAAGCAGTTATAGTGAAGCATTATAACGGTACGCCTTGTTAACGGAATTGAAATGAGCATTTTCATTCTGTTTCGTGTTGATATTTGTTTTGTTAAGATCGTTATAATTATGTTATGTCTTATACCATCTTTGTCAGTATAACCAATTTATTATAAGTATTTACTCGTATGCTTTCTGAGGGATGACTAAATAGTATTTATGAATTAAAATATTTCTCGTATGCTTTCTGAGGGATGACAAAGTCGTATTTATGAATTCAAATATTACTCATATGCTTTCTGAGAAAATTAGCAAAGAAAACCGACCGAACAACAAGAGCCAAAAGTCAAGGAACAGTTACAAATGCGGATATAGACAAAACGCAACACAAAAACCAAAAACAGAAAAAACAGAAAGAGAGTAACCCGAACCCAATAAAAACCATGGGTGCACTCAGGTGCTCCGGACGAGTAAGCAGTGCCTGCCTCTAATTAGACACCCGTCGAGTTACTTATTATCATGTCTCGGGAAAAGTCAAATCCAGGAATAGGAATAACTACCTATGACTCAGCAAACATGTCAGATCGTATTTGAGACACTGATTGCCCATAAAATCAATTAAGTCATGGTGACGACCATAGATCTTCTGAAGAGATAACATCAACCTAGGTGCAACAAACCCTTGTTTGAGTAGCTTAGCAGGGATCGGTCTAGAAAATCGTAATACCTTTATTCAATAATGCATAATTATACCCCTAAGGGTTGAAAGCATACAAATAAACAATTACAAATAAACATTGAAACTTCAAATACACAAGATTGTTTAAGTGCATTTATAATAACAACTATATATGATAAATAAAAGTATTATCAGTAGTGGTGAATCATGCAATCACAGGTTCCACTTTCCTCAGTACAAGTGACTTTTTTATAAATGTAGCAACGTGTTGCAAGTGATTCGATGACGACAATATTTTAACTAGGTTATTTATTTGTATTATGTCATTTTCCAGTTTGAAAGTTTTAATATTTTTATGTTCAAATTCATCTCTAATAGATTTGTATTTAGGGCATTTGAAGAAGAAATGGAATTCGTCTTCAATGTCATTTGTATGACAGTACTGGCATATTCTATTTTCTCTTTTTATTCGTTTATATCGCCCTTTTTCAATTTCTAAAAAGTGATCACTTATTCGCATTTTGCATAAATTTTTTCTATTTTCGAAATCAGTTTCCATAATGAAACTTTCAATTTTGTATTCAGTTTTAATTTGGCTGTATAGAAATATTTTATTGTCATTAGTAGATGATTTTAGTTTATTAAAGAATAAGTCTTCATATTTTTTTTTCAATTTTTGTTTCATATTATTAAGAGATGTTTGATTCAAGTAGTCTAATTTGTTTAAATCAATATCGTTTGATATGCATATATTATTCACATATGAATACCACGAATATGTTCCATTTGTATGAAGATTTTTTGATAAAATAAAAGCATCGTCCAATAATGGATTGCTAGTGTGACTTAAAAATCTTATTAGATACTTGACGGATTGCATTTTAATGAATGTATCTAATGGATATTGAGCTAATTCGGCTCGAGCTGCTATATTAACTGCTTGTTTGCTGAGTCCCAATATAAATTTACAGAATTTCAAGTTTGATTTTTCTATGTAGCTAGTATCTATAAGTGAAATGATATCAAATTTTGGATTATCTTTGCTTCTGTTTAAAGATTTAATAACTTTTTCATAAAAGTCCATATACCAAATTTCTGAGTTATATGTAAGGATTGGTCTAACTAAAGATTCAAAAAGTTTTTTATATACGTTTAAAGGTATATTTGTTAGTGGGTTTAAATATTTAAACATTGAGAACATTACTTTGTTTCCCTTTTTGGATAGTTCTAAATGAGAGGAGTGAAATTTTCCTGACGATTCAATAATATTTCCTAGATATTTATATTTCAATACTATTTCTATTTTTTCTTCACCAATGAAAAAGTCATTTATATTATCTATTACATTTTTTGGTTTGAATATCATAATTTTAGTCTTTTTTGTATTAATTGAAAGTTGCCAATTAAGACAATATTCATGTAGTTTGTTTATAGATTTCTGAAGTCCTTTTGGAGTTTCAGAAAGTAGTAGGATATCGTCTGCAAACATTAAACAGTTTAGAGACATATTTTCAAGAGTAACTGGTTTACATTCCTGAGAAAAAATGTCAGGGATGTCATTTATATATATATTAAAGAGTAGAGAGCTTAGGTTATCTCCTTGTTTCACACCTCTTTCTATAGTAACAGATTCCGATAAAAAGTGTTGCGATTTGACCGAGGCAGTAGAACATTGGTACATGTTTTTGATTGTATTATATAACTTTTTTCCTAAGTCTTTATTTTTTAACAGTTTATATAGTAGACCGATTCTCCAAACAGAATCAAAGGCTTTCCTTAAATCTACAAAACAGCCAAAAACTTTCTTTTTTTCATTGTTGACATATTTATTCAATAAAGTTTTAAGAACAAAGAGACTGTCTGAAGTTCGATTATTTTTGCGGAATCCAAATTGTGAAGGATTTATTTTAGCTTCAAATATGTTTAGAAGTCTAACATTTATAATCGAGTTGAAAAGTTTACTTAAACAGTTGGTTAGGGAAACTCCTCTGTAATTTGATAAAGTAGAGGCATCTCCACTTTTAAAAATTGGAACTATGAAGGAATGATTCCATTTTTGAGGGTATAAAGATGTGTCTAGTATAAGATTGAAAAATTTTGCTAAAGCAGACAATAAGACAGAACTACTGTATTTTATTACTTCATAACATATAAGATCAGGACCACAGCTTTTGCCATTCTTTAATCTTTTGATTTGGTCTTTGATCTCAGAAATAGTTATCGGTTTATCAGTATCTTTTTTGAGAAGATTTTGTTCTTGATTTATTAGATCAAGATTTACTTCATTTTCAATGTTCTTATTAATTTTATTTGGATTTCCTTGATCTTTGAAATGGTTAGCAAATTGATTAAGATCAATATTTGGTTCATCTGTTACTTCCTTTTCATGTTTTATGTTTTTCAAAATTTTCCAAAATTCTTTGCTCTCATTTGTGGAAAGATTACTAATTTTGTTTATTATATTTTGTTTGTATTCTTTTTTTAATGACTTTGACAATTTTCTTAATGACTTAGAATAAAAAAAGAATTTTTGTTTGATTTCTTGATTATAAGGTAACAATTTAAGTTGTTTACTGTATTTATTTACTGTATTTCTTAATTCAAGATATTTATTATTGATGTGAGCTGATTTTTTCATCTTTTTTTTCTTTTTAAAGTATTTTTGTTTCATGCATTTAGCTGATAAATTGATATAAATGTCTGATATCTTTTCACTTGCCATGTTAACTCCATCTAAAGTCTTTTCAAAATTATAGTCATTATAGTTTGTTATATTTTGGAAAGTATGGTTTTCGTATAATTCTTTTTCTAATAGTATTCTGGACAACTTTGTCCATCTAAATACATATTCTTGTTTGTTGTAATTGTTTTGAAAGTTGTTTATTATAGCATCACATTTAAGGTAAGTAATTAACTGATTATGATCAGAGAAGTGGGTTGGATATTGAACTTTAAAGTATTTGACTGAGGACAAGAGTCTTTCGCTCACAATTGCATAATCCACCACACTACAACCCTTCTGATTAAAACATGTTATATTTCCAAATAGATCCTCAATAAATCTACCATTGAGAAATCGTAATTTAGCAGAAACACAGAGATCTAATAATTCTCTTCCCTGTACATTGGCAATATTATCTTGTGTTTTTCTTGGAGTTTGGATGTCACCAGAATAATTAATTGGTAATATTTCACTTAGATGTGTATTGTTTTCATCATTTACAATAAAATCAGGTAAGTTGGATGTCCTTGAATTAAAGTCTCCCATAAGTAGTATTTTACCATTTTTTGATATATTACTTATTTCACTTTCTAAATTTTCATATTCATTATTATAATGAGGCGAGTTAATTGGTGGAATATAAATAGCACATAAGAATATGTCTTCTTTTATACCAAAGAAATTTTTATCTAATTTAAGCCAAATTCTGTTTGGAGATTTTGAAATATTCTTTAAAAATATAACTCCCTTCTTTATTTCATTTTTTATGTATATGATGATTCCTCCACTGTTTCTTTTGGCTTTTTTATTTTTGGTTCTAGTTGTTGAAATAGACTCATAATTAGGTATTTTAACACAAGTGTCCTTATTTTTCCAAGTTTCAATAAGAATATTGATATCATGTTTTAAACATTCTAAGAATTCAGAATCTCTGTGTTTCTGTCCTAATCCATTTACATTCCAACTCGAGATAGAGATGGTTTTAAAGTATTTGTATGATTTTGTATTAAACATATTATTTTACAATTTTGCAAGAAAAAAAAACTATCAAACCAATCATTCCTTTATTTTTTCTGTCTATCATTTTAAACAATAAAAATCCAATTTGTTGCACCTCTTATATTTCATGTAAATTCAATGTTTAATTATATGTATTTACATTTTTTATATCATTATTCAGTGAACATTTTTTTTTTTTTTAGAACAGACAGTAGGTCTATGTTCATTAACAAAGACTGTTAATTGAACAAATATATATAACACATCATACAAAAGTCTTAGATGATCATAATTCAAATACATATATATATATACATACACATACATATACATATATATACATACACATACACATACATACACATATATATATACATATATATACATATACATATACACACACATACACATACATATACATACATATATACACATACACACATACACATACACACACATACCCATATATATATACACATATATTTCCTTTTCAAACATTTTGATAGATTTTAAGAGTATTTTTTAACATAAAGAAAGTATATATATTTACATATCCATATTTCTTGTATATTTCCTTTTCAAACATTTTGATAGATTTTAAGAGTATTTTTTAACATAAAGAAAGTATATATATTTACATATCCATATTTCTTGTAATGGTACATGTATTTATGTTCATTAACATAACATTTATAATTGAACTAACATATATAACAGATCATACAAAAGTTTTTTATGATCATAATCAAAAAATAACAATTTAAAGTTGTACAATTCTTCTATGTTTCTATTAAGTATCTATAACAGATCATACAAAAGTTTTTTATGATCATAATCAAAAAATAACAATTTAAAGTTGTACAATTCTTCTATGCTTCTATTTAGTATCAGATAATTCTTCTAAGAAAGATTTTAAGAACCATTTCAGTTTGGCTTGGGAAGATGGATCTAATTTGTCTCTATTTTCTTCAGGGTAGTACTGATCATATAAGGGGGGAGAACTAAAGCCATGATTATATTCTATAATATTTTCACTTCTATTCTGGAAATTGTGCATAGATTGATTGTTAATAAAACTATTTTGAGTATTTTGTGATTTATATCTCGGTACATAGTAGTTTTTCACTCCTCTAGTTGGTAGGTCCCGAACTTGTCTCTTAGGTGGTTGTCTATATTGTATTTGATGCGGATTCATTTCATTTGTATAAGTCGGCCTGATGAATCTATCTTGTTTTTTTTCTGTGTTGATGTTTTCTGTATGTATTGGATATGTTTCTTTCATTCCTAGCAAAGTGTTTGTAATTGATTTATAAGATCTGATCAATTTGGGGAGACCAGACTTATCATTTATGTGTATACCATCCACTACATCTTGTTCTTTAATATGTGGACATTTTGATATGTGACATTTTGTTTTCTGTGCTATAAGTTGTAATCCTTGGTTGAATGCTTCACGTTTGCATTCATATTGGTCCCTCCAATCTAGGTTTTGTTGAAATCTTGGTAGTATCTCACTTATAACTATTTCAGTACTTGGTAGTTTCCTTTTGCAGGTTTCAATAAGATGCTCATAGGATTTTAATGCATTTTCTGTATTTGTTTTGTTCAAGTCATTAGATCCAACTTGTAGTAATAAGATCTTGGATATTACATTTTCATTCTCAATAAATGATCTAGCTCCTTGAATAGTTTTTTCATTTAATGTTGAAACTTTTACTGTATTTCTTCTGTACATACGTTTTGGCACAATGTTTTTGGTTATTGATGTTCCCACGATCCATAAGTCAACATAATATTGGTTTGATTTATTTGTTTTTGAATTTCCATTTTGGGCCGGTTTCTTTTCAGTTTCTTTTTCACTTTTTGAATTCAGATTTTGTTCTTTCAAATTTCTAGTTGGATTGAACTTTTCTTTATCTGAAGTAACAATTTCATCATCCTCAGTTATGCTTTGTAGTGTTTCAAATTTGTTTTCAATTTCCACATTTATTTGAAAGTTTTCTGCATCAGCCTTTTCTTGTTCTTGTTTTTTATTATTGTTTTGATAATTTTCTACATCTTCTACTGTTTTTGTGACGATATTTTCAAGTTGAGCTTCCATCTTTGATATTTGTGTAGTTAGTGAAATTAGAGTTCCAACAAAGTGTTCATTGTTACATCCATTTGTTTGTTTATTTTCGGATTCATTTGTGCTTGTTGTTTTCATTATTTTCATGTTCATTTCATTTACACTGACTTCAATATTAGTTAGCTTTCTCTCTACTTCATGAATAATGAAATTATTAATTTTGGCTTCTAGGTTTTCAACTTTTGTAGATAGTGTTTGTATTGCTCCTAAAATTTCAGATTTAAACAGTTCTAGACCTTTCTGAATATTATTTGAATGTTCGATGTGATCTGTTTCTATGGCATGTATAGCTTGTACTATATCGGTATTGTTTACACCACTGCTTATAGATGTATTTGTTACTTCTTCTATACATAAATTTTCAATGATATCTTTATTTTTATCTGTACTTTTTTTGTTTTTACTTTTATTAAGTTTATTTTTCTTTGGGTTTATTTCTTCTACAATTTCTTTTGGTACAGTTTCTTCACTTTCTTTCAGTTCAGTTTGTTCAACTTCTTTGGGTTTAGTTTGTTCAATTTCTTTGGGTTTAGTTAGTTCAACTTCTTGGGGTTCAGTTTGTTCAATTTCTTTTACTGTGTACTGATTCATTTTTTCTGGTATTTGTTCATAGTCTGTTGATAATGGACTATCAAAAGGAATGTTGTTTATAAATTGATCAAGATCCTCTATGTTACCTTCTATGATTTCATTAACCTTTTCATCTAACAAATTAAATTCTGATTCTACCCATTTGTTAGTGACATTTCCTTGTACCAGGCAGTTCAATGTTGAGTAATATATGGTAATCGTAAGCAGTTTTTTGTTTTTGATGTGAATTTGGGTGATTGATTTAGCTAGATTTGACGGCAGGGTTGGTACGTAGGGTGTTTCCTCGTCGTTAATATCGATGTGTTTGTTTTTATTGTCATAATCACTCCATAAAACATTAGCGGATTCTTTATCTCCGAGTTTTATAAAGTACCTTAATAAGAATATTCTTCGCCAAATTGGTGCTGATCTCAAAGAAAGACTAAACGTAATTTGTTTCGGATCAGTTTTTGGTTGTACCTTGTTATTTTTTTCACTTCCGGTTTTATCGGACGATATCATTTTGAGAATTTGTTTAATACTTTTCAGTAATTTTGTTGTTGTTGTATGTTTTCATCAATTAAAGACTTATATGTGCTAAGCGGTACTGTTTTGTGTTAGTCTGTGCCTTTTTCTTGCAAAATTACACTTTTATTTACCAGGGCATGTTTACATCTGCTTCTTCAGTAAAGGGAGATAACAGTTGATGATGACTCAGTAGTATTTATGAATTCAAATATAACTCATATGCTTTCTTAGAGATGACTCAGTAGTATTTATGAATTCAAATATTACTCATATGTTTTCGTAGAGATGACTCAGTAGCATTTATGAATTCAAATATTACTCATATGCTTTCCGAATAATGGCTGAGTACTAAACGGATAGAAATAGTTAAGTGTTATCTGATAAATAGATATGTCCCGACTTATCAAAACGTGATAATCAAAGCATCTCCAAATGAATGTCATTTTTTATACAAATAGCGATACAGATCAATAAAAACACAAATATATGTTTGTGGATTCAACAAACAGTGCATATTTGACAAGGAGATGCAGAATAAGATCGCGTATAAGTCTTAATTATCTTACCCTATAAATAAATCCTTCTTTACAGTGGCATCTGAAAATAATTGCTCCTTTTACAATGACTTCCGCTGTCTAATGTCTACTGTTGTTTCTTACTGAATTACCTTTTCCCTAAACTTATACAATTCAACCTGGTTGCTTTATAGCATTTGGGTGATGAACGAAATCGCAAATTGTGATGATTGTGAGTGACGCTTTGCAAACTAATGGTTTTCATTTAGTGATGCCCATACGGAACATATCTTATAATTTCGGAATAATACGACGTATCTGTTCCTCTGAAGGATCCTTATCGTTAATCCTCTTTAATGATTATCACTATCAATGTTACTGGACTTGTACAAACGTTAAGAAAGAAGAAAATCAATAAAGTCCAACTTGTCACTATTTATCATATTATATTAAAGTCACGTATTTTCTTTTGTTTAATTTTTAAAGATCCCTAAACGTATCAACCAAAATATTCAAAAGTAAAACAAATAATGTATTCATCGATTTAAGTCTAATACTTATGCCTATTGTCAATATAAACGTTTGTTATCTTATTTTACCTATAGTTTGGGTTGTCATTATTATCAGTTATGTTTCCTTTGGCAATGCATATACTAAATCTTTTCTAGAAGCCATCTTGGAACATTTAGTTAAACGCGTTGTTTCATTAAGTGTTAGAAAGGGGACTTCAAAACTAAATTACTGGGTTGTTGTTTTGCACTTGTCTAAAACTAGAGTTAATTATTTCTTACGGTAAAAGCGTTTTTCCTCACATAGTTGTTAAAATCAGATAAAGTCGCTCTGATTACAGGGCAATTCACATATATGCCTATCGAAGATAACGGAACGACAATATATGGTTAATATCATTTGAATATGATAATACCAAGGATTGCAATTTCAAACCTTAAGGTAAATGGACTATAATTGTAACAGTGAGGTAAGAACACAACCATAACGTGTATTAAGATTTTATTTTATGACTGTAGCTTGTTATATTATTAATTATATGGTTTTTTTTAAAGTTTATCATAAATAAAATAAGATTTAGATACTCAGCTTTTATGTTTAAAACCTACTTACCAGCATTTCAAGCGACTACATTTACAGAATACGTTGAAAAAATGCTGACAATCACTAAGCGATGGATTTTGCTTTTGACAAGTTATTGAAACCTTTCGGTTATTTATCTGTTTTAATTAAGGCTTTTCAAATTTAATAGAACGTTATTATGTTGGTTTTTTTTCGCCAAGTTATCTTTTTGCTTTGTAGTTTTGTTTCGCCAAATATAGTAAAGACATTTTGCAGCATGGACCTGTTAGACATTACGCTTACGCAGTACACCCAGACACAACGCACCTATTATATCCATGACACAGAATACCTTGTCTGCATATAATCTTAACAACAGTAAAAGATGTTGCATACTATTCGGTGTTAGATTGCGACACTTTGTAACATGTCGTAAAAGGAATGTTTTATCACGTTATGGTTTTATTTCCTCGTATATACTGAAAGTTGAAGTTACAATAGTAATTCAAGACCAGAAGCGATAGAGACTTGGGTCCTCACTGTTTGTCAATATGGACCTAGACCATGGTCATACTAATTTGCATTATGTGGAGAGCTCATCCTTACCAATCAAAATTACAAAACTGAACCTGAACCAAATGAAAATATTTGAAATGAAACTTGTAAGAGACTAAATAAATTATACTAATTAAATTTTTAGTAAATATCGATATCTCTGTAACTGTTAAAGATCTTTGATCTTCACTATTGCACAGCATTTACCTTTACCTTGAAAATTGGCCAATGGTCTATGGTCAATGTCATGTTCATATTTTAACGTCGTGTGCAGATCTCCACCTCAATCATAGAGATACATACAAAACTAAAACCTTAACCACAATGTAGACACATAAAAGTGTTCAAGTGTCTTCTTTTAAATCATTTAAACGACCCTGTAAAATTTCAATATATATATATGCAGTACTCAGAAACATGTCCGGTTCCTCAATCATGACAGATCCGATTAAAACGCCATAAACAAAAATCACAAGCGTGTCCGATTTGGATTCCGCGAAACTAAACGTAACGTCACGTCAAAGTAGAAACTCTATAATGTTGAATGAAAATTAAAAATTGAGACAAAGAAATTATCATAGACAGTAGATTGTATCATGCGTTCTGTCTAGCGCCATAGGCTATGTCAAACGTTCTTTCTAGTGCGTCGGCTGTGTCAAACATCCTGTCTTCCGAAGTTGGTTGTGTCAAAGGTCTTGTTTAGTGCCGTAAGCGGTGTCAAACGTTCTTAGTAGCGCCGTATGATGTGTCATAAATACTGTCTTGCGGCATTGGTTGTGTCAAATATCCTGTTTAGCTGTGTGAGCTGTGTCATATTTCATGTCTAGCGTAAGATAGGTTCAGTCCAAGCAGACATCCTGTATAGATCCATAGACTGTAAATTTTCTAATTTAACTCCGAAGGCTGTGTCATCTAGCACCTAAGGTTATGTTGAGCATTCTGTCTTAAAACCGCCTTAAGCTGTATCATAGACTGCGTCTCACATTTATGTGGTACTACATTTTCCCAACGAACAGGTGAATTAATTTAAAACGTCAAACTTGAAAATATGAACAAGATCATAAATATTTATGCTAACATAAAGAACAACTAGTCAAACATACTGAAAAATTAAATGAACTCACAAATTATCAAAGTAAGAATAGATACAGTTACACCTGAGTAAACTAGCAGATACACTGTAAATAAAATATATTAGTCAGATACTGAAAGCAAACAATAAAAAGTATGTAACTACCCGAAAACAGAACTTGAATATAATTATTAATAATGTAAAAGAATAAACCATTTATCACATAACTATAGCTCTATTCTATTTCAAAGGTTCTTACTAATTTACTGAACTTTAGTAATATTTGAAATAACTTTTAGAATGACTGATTTGTTTGATTGTTACATAAGTGTGTGAATTAATAATAGAGTTTGACTGACATGTAATTGATTTTAGTGTGTTGTTAATATTTCTAAACAGTTATAATAATTATTTCATGTAAAGATCATAATTTTAACAGAATAAATAAGTGAGAGAGTGTGATTTTAAAGTTAAATAAGTCAATAGTTAAACATATGGATAAAATCGTTACTTAAAGGAATAACTGTTTTCATATTCTAGTAGCACTACGTATGTTTATCTTACATATATCACAAATATTTATGAAGGTAAATATTATATTTCAGATAGGTATGGAATAGTTAAAAGTAGACGGAGAAGACTGAGTAGGAAACAACCTTTACACTACATCTGAGGTATGTTTATATTTGTTATGCTTAATTGAAGCGTCTACTAGATTTTTATAACAAAATGTAATGTCGTGTACGCATTAATATTGTTGCTTGCAGTTGTTTTTAATTACTACCTTTTGATTCATAGTGTATTACACAGCCAAATAGTTGTGAAGTATTAAGTATATGCATATATTACACATATCTAAACTTTGTATATAATAACATATACATGTATATTGAACAAAGACTTTAATATTAAATACTTTTTATTGATTATCAATCCGACAGCTATATCGTATTCATTATCTTAAAAATCAAATGAACACTGACTATGCATTTTCTTTTATTGCCTCTGTAAAAGAGAGAGAGAGAGAGAGAGAGAGAGAGAGAGAGAGAGAGAGAGAGAGAGAGAGAGTCTAATAGAGTATGCAACGATACAAATGACGGCGTTTTTGTCAAGATTATCGACACAAACCAACCAACGAATAGCCTTATTGAGTATCAATATAAATAAATAACGTAAACAAGTCATAAAATATTGATCTTGAACCTTCTCACTTTAACGGAACTTAAAACTTCTATGCTTTGCCCCAACCATCCGCCACCGCCGGACGACCTGTCACTTGGCTTTGCTCAAATATTCAAATAAGATGTTATCAAAATTATCAAGGTGACAAATTAATACGCCAGACGCGCGTATATATTCATATCATATTTTGAACTACCTGTATTGTGTATTTTCACGATTCCAGGGGATTTAAATTATTCCATCTCCAAATGAAAAAATACTTTAGGCATTAAGAGTTAAACGCCGCTGATGAGTCTTGAAAAGACGATACTTGTATGTTATTTTTTGTTTATGCTGTATCGTCATGTTTGTTGATCCGAAACTTAATAGGTTTATATATAAAGGGTCTAAAGACGCGCTGTTACTTGGCGTTGTTTAAATATTCTTTTATGTATATATAAAGGTGTAAAGAAAGCTACCAAACCAGTACACTTATTTAGTACCGGATCGACAAATATGACGATACAAAATAAACAAAAAATAATATACAAGTCTAGAAGATTATGCAACGATACAAATGACGGTGTTTCTTGTCAAAACTATAGACGCAGACTGACCAACGAATGACCTTAGTCATTGAGTCTCAATATAAATAAATAACGTAAACAAGTCATAACATATTGATCTTGAATATTCTCATTCCAACTGAACCCACAACTTATATATATATATATATATATATATATATATATATATATATATATATATATATATATATATTGCTTCCCCGTCCGCCACCCGCGGACGCGCTGTTACTTGGCGTTGTTTAAATATTCCTTTATATATATATATATAACCAGCACACTTATTTAGTATCGGATCCACAAACATGACGATAGAACATGAACAAAAAATAATATACAAGTCTAGAAAATTATGCAACGATACGCAGACTGACCAACGAATGGCTTTAGCCATTAAGTGGCAATGTAATGAATTTGTCACCTTGGTAATTTTGATTACATCTTGTTGGAATATTAAACATGTAGATAATTCTTATGAATATTTATTAAAAATCAAAATAATTTTGTCATCATTATTAGTACATGTTTTATTATTTCAACCAATAAAATTTGTAACACATCTGTGCTTAAATAAAATACAGTTAATTCATTCAATGATAGAATCATTATTTTATTTTATGTTCTGAAATTGCAAAAATGTTTTAATTTGTGATGTTTTTTCCAATTTGGGTGTAGATGATTCCGGCAAATGTAACAAAGCTTTGTTCATGCAAGGTCTTTGAAACGACAATGTCATTTCTTGCATTAAATCATTGTACCGTTGTTTCAGTCTTTCTTCTACAAAAGTTACAACCTTTGTTGTTTGAAATATCATGCAGTGTTCTACTTTTTTCTACAAATTATTTATCTTTTCTAGAAAAATGTCAACAGACAGAAATAGGAATGACTTGCATGTAAAAGGTATTTTATTTAAATAATTGTTTTGTCCGATTGAGGATAAATATTCATTCTAACCTAATACTAGACAACATAGATTAATATCTAAACTGTATTTAGGTTCGTTTTGTATGTTTCCATTTTAACAATGTGTTATTATGATTCATTAGCATCTGTTATCTCAGTTTACTTACATCAATGCCGTGTACTCGCTTACTCGTCCGGAGCACCTGAGTGCACCTGTGGTTTTTATTGGGTTCGGGTTACTCTCTTTCTGTGTTTCATGTTTTTTGGTTGTTGTGTTGTGTTTGTTTGAATCCGGATTAGTAACTGTCCCTTGGCTTTTGGCTCTTGTTGTTCGGTCGGGTTTCTTTGCTATTTTCATATAACGATTCGATAGAAAAGTAAGCCCGTTAACACTCCAGTCCGCCATTTATTCTTAAACAGCAGCACCGTATGTACACTCTGAACTTTACAAAAAACATGTAACATGCTTTGTTCCTATTATTCAATAACATGTACTAGCAAATAAAATAACTTTTTTGCAGTTGAGTCACTGTCTTGCATAAACATCTCAAATATTTCGCAGGTTTTAGACAGCCGTCTTTATTGCAACATATTAACCTTACTTCCTTTCTTTTTACTTGTATGTTAATCAGTATAACATTTATATTTTATTTGGTTTTTTTATATTTCAGCAAATGCACAAACAGGTAACCAAACACTTAAGGCAATTACCGTTGGTAATGCATGCAAGGTCGTGCTCTTTTGCTAGATAAATCCTAATCTGGAGGACAAAAATGTTATCTGTAGTCAAATATTTATTGGGTTATGGTTACTCTCTTTTTACAATAATATTTATATATAACACTAATCAAAAAGCAAAAGATTAGGAATAAAAAATTAAGATATTAGTGCAAAATCAACCAGTGCAGATCACAAAAGAAACGTGAATAATTAGAGTAAGCATACCTCATATTTCTAGCAAACCCCGTCGTGCAAATTCATGCAAATCTGGTAACGATAAGTCTGCTCTATCTAGAGCTGGGACTAGTATAACTAACGCGATGTGACATTTGCTAAGTTTTTTGTGTAGTACGTACGAAATTCCACCTTTATTATTAAATGCCATATCAACGTTAATCACGAGCAATCTTAGTGTTAGCCATTTTTGTTTGCTATTTTGATGAAGTTCATACTTAAAATACGTATATTTACATAATGCCAAATAAACAGGATAAAGGGCATAGGGCAATCAATTCGTAGTTTCATCGCCTTCGATTTTAGTTGTGTTGTTAATCTTTAGATACTTTCGGATAAGGTAGCATTAATTTTTCGCCGGTTTTGGAGAAGTCTTCAATAGTTCCATCAACAAAAAAACGTTTGACGTCTCCATAACAAATGCATCATTACTTTTGTCATGTTCTAAAAGATGATTGTTTTAGAGAACGAAACAATTAGTTCAAAATAGAATATATTATGTGTCCATTTTCCAAACATTTTTGTTTTTGTTGACATGAAGACATCTCTATCCTGTTAAGTATTTTTAGTATCGTTTTACAAAACAAAATTCTATTTTAAAAAATCAACAATCGAATGCAACAACAATTATTACAACTTACTATTTTTAGAAGTATTAAAAACGATGTTTAAGTTAAATACATCAATTTATTAAAATAAAAATATGTTAGTTCTCTGAGTCTGGAACAGCGTATTGCCGACAAATCTAACGAAAGCCGTAAACGCGATCATATCCGTGTCTACACTGGTTTCGCTAATTAGAGTTGCAGCACGACCGAGAAACTGATACGATATCAAAAGATGAAATTTGGGGATGGAAAAAGTAAAGTTTGTTGCATAATTTGACGATGAACCAGTTATTTTTTGAATACGCATATTAATGTTCATAATGTGATCACGTGAATGTGATATACACGGAAGCCGTAAGGGGACATGAAACTAAGAAGAAAACTTATTTTATAATTCGTTATCTCGAAAAAAACAGTATATCGTTATCTCGAGAAAACGATACTGTTATATCGTGGTTTCAATATAAAGATTTCGTTATCTCGAGAAAACAAAATCTTCTTTTTTTCATGTCCCCTTACGGCTTCCATAGATATATTAGTAATATGTTCAAAGCTGGGTGTCAAGTATTAAATGATAGTAATTGATTAGAAAACAAAACATAATTAGCAATCGGCAGCCGATTGACACCTTATAGTCAATGATAGCTAGTATTAAAAAGTCGTTTTGCTATATTTAAATAGATGGTATAGCCCTATTGGTAAAATGCTGTTGACTTCTAAACTACTTAAACAAGGGTTTGTTGTACCTAGGTTGATGTTATCTCTCCACAAGTTCTATGGTCGTCACCATGACTTACCTGGTTGTCATGGGAAATAAATCTCACCAATACGATCGCACATTTTCGCGGAGTCATTAGTAGTGGTTCCTTTTCCTGGATTTGACTTTGCCCTAGACATGACAATGAGTAACTCGACGAGTATCTAATAAGGGACATGCACTGCTTACTCGTCCGGAACACCTGAGTACACCCATGGTTTTTATTAGGATCGGGTTACTCTCTTTCTGTTTTTGAATTTTTGGTTTTTGTGTTGTGTTTGTTTACATACGGATTTGTAACTGTCCCTTGAATTATAACTCTTGTTTTTCAGTCGGTTTTCTTTGCTGTTTTTCTTAAGCTGGATAAAAAATACAATGTTTACCTGAAACTAGTGAATCATTTTAATTTACAGAAACAAAGTTTGAACTTGGGGAGATTCGTATAGTTCTGGTCGGAAAAACCGGAAACGGAAAAAGCGCAAGTGCAAACACTTTGTTTGGGGAGAAAAAGTTCGAAGAAGATGTTAGCTGGGAAGCAGTAACGCAAGAATGCCAGTCTGGAAGAAAAATGATTGGAGCTACACAGTATGTTATAATTGACACACCAGGCGCACGTGACACTAAAAGAACAAACAAAGAATTAACTGACGAAATGAAAACGTGTGTGGAGCTTGGAACTCCGGGACTACACGTTATAATAATGGTTCTTTCTTTAAAAGCCCACATTGATGAGGACATAAAGTGTTTTGAGCTATATAGTGAGATTTTTGGCAGTCGATTCTTTAATTTTGCTATTGTACTTTTTACACATGGCGATGTTATTGATAAAAAAAAAGTTTCGCTCAATTCGAGACTAAATGAAGCACCAAAACAAATTAAAGATTTCATTCACAGGTGTGGTTGCAGATTTACCGTCTTTGACAACATTTCAACAGATGAATACAAAAAGCAAGCACAAGTGCGTTCATTACTTACATTAATCGACAATATTCTATTTAGAAATAGCAATAAATGCCTAACATTAGCAGATATTGAAGAGGCGGAGGGTAAACACAAACAAGAGGCAATTGAACGTGAAATATCACAATTGCAAACAAAGATCAGTGATCTTGAGGAAAAGAACAGAAAGCTAAAAGATAAGAACAAAAAATTAAAAGAGGATCATCAGAGACTTCAGGAAAAGCATACACAATCAGGAGAACGTCAACAGTATGTTTATACTTTCTGGCAGTATAATCTTTTTTGCTTAATATTCCTTACAATATTTCATTGACACTTTTTTCTGGTCTCTTGTTTATTGTTTGTTTTATCAAGTCATAAATATGTTAACGGCCTTTTCTAATATGACGTCCTGCAATAGCTATGTAAACAAAGCTGTGTCAAAATTTCAATAAGTTAAGTTCGCACATGCGTAAGCTGTGTGTGTTGTGTAAATGTAAAAACTGACTTAAAATGCAGTTTGTTATGTGTTACCAATAATTATCGTTATTGTTAGTAATGCAGTTATTTTTTGTCTGAATTCTGAGATTTATATGATTTAAACTACTCCCTATACATTATTTTTTACACAATTATACATTCGACTTAATATTACGTCACAATAAGAATTCCGACTTTATGTTACGCTCAACTAAAAATTCCAAACTGGAACAATGCAATTTCGTTAAGATTTCTCAATAGTTTTGCTTAAAAGGTACGTATATTCAATAAACTGACGAGAATATAAGTTTATGTCAATTTTATTTGTCATAACATACTGTTTTGGGGATATACCTTATTAGTTTTTTAAAAACAGTATTACCATTGAAAGCGTCCTCTTAAAGCCTCTGTGAAATTTTAAAACAATTGTTAGACATATTAGAATCGAAATAGATTATTGCAATTGGGCTCTATGCAAATTAGAACATGATAGACCTTATATTTGTCCTCATTTTATACCTCGCTATCGCTCGTATAAAATATTGACAAATATAAGGTATGACCATGTTCTAATTCGCATAGAGCCCGTTCGCAATAATCTATTTCGTAATTAAAATTAATATTTCGTTGGAAATTATAATATAAGTTAATAAATGAATGAAGGTCCTAACAACATGCCAAACACCAAGAAAACTGTCAAAAAAGAAAATAAGCTAATCAAAGTCGACAAAATTGTCAAACGTTAGAACTAACAACCTAAATTATAGCAACAACAGCCATTGTCCTGGGTTGGTAAGGGCATTTTAAAAGAAACTACATATATGTAGGTCCAATGAAACTATATATTAAACATTAAGCATAAACTTTGAAAATAAGAGTACAGTTGAATTTGTGTGTAACTCGTAAGGAATAATTGGATTTGTCCTCAGTGTTAGTATTGAAGACAAGCATTTTTTACAAGCTGTTATTTAAGACATCTCATATTTTTTTATAAACCACGTGCTGTTTGACATATTTTATATAATTAATAAAAAAGATCTGATTTTTTAAATAGCAAGCAAGCATATCCTTGAACTACCAAATGAGCGGCAATAAAGTTATACAACATGAAACAGACATACTCACCAATAATATATTTCTTTGCCAGTATCAAACCCTTTCGTTCATTTCTGAGTAGTTTTAAGATATAAATCTGAATATTGTTACAGTGGTATTTGTTCATTTTAGTGAACCAAGTGAATACAGAAAAGGAGCAAAAAACAAGAAGTAGAAAATCAGACACCAGGTTGGTAGATATTAAGGTATCCGGACCATAATTGACCACGTGATCATATTTGGTGTCCCGGATGTCCATTGTTTATCAATGGAGCAGACCTCGGTAATGTTCGGCAAACATCGGAAATACTATTTGAGCAACTAACTTTTTTTCCTCAAAGCTGTTAACTTTGACTAAAAGTAAAACAATATATTTTATTTGTATCATTAATTAGTAATATATTGATTAAATAAAGTTGCATTTCTTGGTCTAAAAATAAAATTAAACGGTGACTTCAATTATGGGTCGGATACCTTAATGCAAATTTATTACTGGGGTAGATGTGACAGAATTTGTATACGATCCTTTGGAGTTGATGTTTATAGTACGCATTTAAATCTTATATATTCGGTTATGGTACCGTCTAGTAGAGGGTATCATGATCTCGCCATGGTCAAAATTTGAAAGGTATGATTTGGGTAAGACATTTATTATAGAAACTTTAATAATTGTTGCATAGTTTATATTCCTAGATCACAAATCGACTGATCTACATGTTCGTTTTCAGTTATACCATGACAGAAAGTAATGATGCATTGGTGCAAACTAAATATTAATCATGTTAATCATATATTCTAAAAAAACAACCTTTAGAAGAAGGGCTCTACACATCGCATAGCTTTATAACCACAATTTGTTAAAGAACTTTAATTAAAAGCACGGGTTTATGAATACTCAACTAATATTTTTCAAAAACATCATCATATAATTAAAACTGGTGGTCAGGATATAGCCATGAAAATTGCTGAAAGTGGCATTAACCAAAATTAAAAAAGCAAAAACGCAAACTACTTATTAAAGAAAAATATTGTTTTTAAATGAACACAATAAACGAAAAAATGATAAAGTAAAACGAATTCAAACCATAATAATTGTAATTATATTTGTAGCTATGTTAGGTTATAAAATTTCCGTGATTTGTTCCAAACACCTTATGCATTAAATATCTTTTCTTCGATGATACGTCTCAAGTCCTGTATTATTTGTAAGATTACTTTGTACTACTGTAAATTATTGTTTATATTCAGATGGAAAACAGAACAAGACCTTCGACTTTCTAACATAACAATAGTTGTGATAGTATACAATAAACGACTTCCAAATGCAGAAATCCTTAAAACAAAGAAACACTATACACGAAAATATGTCAAAAACGTGTGTAATCTTGAACTTTGTAGTTACGAAGCAGAACTGTTAAAATGCTAATATATGAATTTCTTAATTACATTATATTTATTTGTTTTATTGACAATAAACATGTAATCAGTTGTCTAAAGATTTAATTTCACAAGATTTTTTATTGTTTCAATTTGTTTGTTTAACGTCCTGTGTGCAATATTTTAGTTATATTTAGAAAGACACATTATATCGTCTCATGCGGTGTTTTTGTTGAAAAAATGTCGGTATAAAGTGTTCGATAGTTGGTTTATTGTTTAGTTCTCCTTACCATGTGCATTACTACTTCAATCCGTGAATATATATAAACACGAAACCCAAGCATGTTACGGTTGACGTATTTGATAATGCCGTCTAAAGAATCAAGATAATGTTTCAAGTACTTTCCTTTTATTTACGCCCTTTTAGTCTTTTTGGCTACAGATTACATTAATTCTCTTTATTTAACACTCTAATTTAACTTGATTAGTCATCATGTGACATTAAAATTTTGCATTTTAATTTAGAGGTCTTGAGACGTGGAATTTTTAACAAATATCTTTGTCACAGATTAGATGACTATTAACTGATTTCAATTTAAGAGACTCTTAATGGTATGTTTGTGTAATTTTCCTGGATAACTGAATATATTTTTGAAGACAATAGCCCATCTTTATTTTTGATTGTGTTTTTTTACAGACTCACTGCAAACTTGTGAAATGGAGACAGTGGTATCTCAATCACTCAATCAAATAATTAATTAATGCTCTGAATTGTAAAATATACAATTCTATTATAAAAGGCTACTTCAATAGTTCAAAGCAGGTTTTCGTCTCAGGATAAAAAAATCTGTATCACCATTTTAAGCCTCGAATTCTTATCGTTTTACGTCATAACATTAGCTATCGAAAACTTCTTACTTTTATTTCTTGTACATTATTAACCCTATGTAAAATGTAGTTTGTATAGTACAATAACAAAAAGAAAAAAAGATATGTACTTGGTTAACAAACAAAGCACTGTGTATCTATTGAATTCAATATTTAGGTACTATGGTTGATTTCTAGCAATGTACGAAGTTCACTGACAACTGTCAAAACACATTAGCCCATCATTTGAAAATGGAAATGTTGGTAACTTTTCCAGCGTTTTTCCCTTCCCAAGACACACGTATACTGGGACTTACTCTCCGGCACAGAGAACATAACGGGTTCCCAGATAAAACCTGTGCCACACGTCATTCTCTGTTTACTGTGGGACTACATTCGTCATCTGTTTGTAACGTTTTTAAACAAAGAATGATGTTTGTAAAATAATACATGAGCTCTATTTCATTTTAATATAGTCTATGTATACACTTTTGATACAGTTTTACATAGCAATTACTGCGTTTGTACGTGAAGCATATTTGAAATGAGAGATATCTATCACAATGTCAACTAATGGTATGGCAGAGGTGATTGTGGTTGACGTATGATACCCAGAATCCTTTGCGTGGAGATTGACTGGGACTATGCAATATTTATTTACGGTGGGACCATTTAAAAGCATATCAATTTTAAAAAATTCTTTAATCTTATTACATATTATTATATTAATTATTTAAAAATTTCGTGTTCAGCTGCAACTTTTTAAGAATACGGTTTATGGCCGGCTAGAAAATAAACAGTACACCAATATAGTAATACCAGTACTTGTATGATAATTTATCCTGTGTTTTTATGTTATTTATAATAAAATAGAGTTTAATCTTTAATTTCTTTAAATATTTAGATTTTCATATTTTACAAGATTTTTAAAAGTTTGCACACTGTCAAATTTTGTTTAAAAATCTTTTCACTCGGTTAATTATAAGCAGTAAAGAGCTTGTCCAGATTTGCATCGACACATTCATTAGTCTCTAACAAGGAATCATGCTTTTATTTAATCTATTGTAAATGTGGATATTAAGTAGTTCACATTGTCGGAGTGCGTCATCTTAAGGAGGAAAATAAGCAGAACACTTTCGGAACCCCTCTAGTTTCTGGAACTGACTGACTCACTTGTAAACTGCCACGGAACTGTGAAGACGTCTTTTTGGACAGAAGACTTAACAGTTGCAAGTCCACGAAGTAATCGTTTATTTTAGACGACTTATTTTAGAACAGGTAATGCATATTATTCCCTGTTATTGTTTATAAGTATCACCGGCTCAATTTCTGACAACATGTTAAGGTCATTGTCTCTTTTCATTACCTTCAATCAAACCTTCAAACCAGGTTAAAGGCTCGTATGAAACACTGCGTTGGGAAGAAAAACAGAATGAGACTATATCAATACATGATAATTACTCGTGACACAAATTTCTTTGTCATAAATGATTCTATTTTTTAAATTAAATACTGTAAAGATAATATCTGCCAAATATTAGGCGTTTTAATAGGCACCATTTTTGTCACAATTAGAGGACGGATTTTTACAGACTCTCGGCATTCCAGCTGTGCTCTCGTCGCCACCCGTTGTTAGTCTCTATACAGCTAATTTCATTAAAGGCCTTCTGCAGAATGTTAAAGACTCATACCTCCTGATTTATACATGGTTTCATGTAATGTAGCAAAGCAATTTTTATTTAAAATTTAACAATATCTACCATAGACAGCTTAAAATTAAGACACCTGCCGATACACTCAAGATAACATCTTTTTTTACAAATAGACACATACAAACTACAATCTTAACTCTACTAAGACGTAAATTGTTATCTTCCTTCGTCGAAAGCAACATTTCAGCAGCACTGGTATATATGTAAGTTGTTTGAAAAAATTGGTAATACAAATGGAAACATGGAATCAATTCACATCGAATAACTGGTGACGTACACAAAAGAAGATCAAAGTATAGGAGAGAAAATATGAAAGTACACACAAGTGCTTGCATATATATATTGCATGCGATTAAAACGATGTTGATATTTCAATATATAGTTCATTACTTGAAATACATGTAATACATGCATAACAATTGCAGTCCTACAAAATGGGTAAACAGTTTTTTAATTGGTAAATTTAGATTTTGTTGGATTTGTTTTGTTTGAACGGTGTTTCAGCGCCACAACATTTTTATTGGGGAGGAAGCTGAGTACCTGGAGAAAACCCCCGACCTGCGGTAGGAAAACTTGCAATCCTTGTCGGTGCCCCTGCCTGCAGTGAGAATCGAACCAACAATCTTAGTGTTGACAGATCACGTGATCAATAGTAAACGAACTTTCTTAACCACTCGGCCACCATATATATCTAAAACATACGATTGATTGTATGATTCCAATTAATGTGTATATATTTAAAAAAATTTCTGCTTCATGAATTTTACCATCAGCATGGATTATAAGTATTTTATTCCAGTATTTAAAAACAAAGGTATTAATTCCAAATAACAAATTACCACCCTAATACTCTTTTATCCTGTATTGGAAAGATCTTTACTTCAATTTCTATTTTGAACACTAGATTATGTGATTATATTGATGAGAGTTCTATACTACTAAATCAAGTTTCAGGCATGAATATTCCACGGCCGATCATTTATTTTGATTGCTTGAATTATTTAAGTCACTTTAATTGAAAAAGAAAAATTATACCGCGTCTTTGTAGACTTTGAAAAGGCCTTTAATTGAATTCAGAGGAATTTTCCATTGTTTAAACTAAGAAAATAATAGTGACGAACTTTTTTTAAAAATATGTACCAGAATGAAAAATCGCGCATAGCATTTAATGGTGAGAAATCAAAATTATTTGCTTGTGGAATGGGCACAGACAGGGAGAAAATCAGTTGTTAACAGGAAAGAATATTCTTGGCGTTAGTTCTACCGGTGCTGAGCTTGACCATGAGTTGACAGTATTTTTTAATTAAAACTATTTTGACGACTATATACAGAAGACACTGTTCTATTTTCAAAACACTTTAAGTATAAAGTGCCAACAGTGATACTTGGGAAATTTGGAGATTTGAAAACATTAAAGTGACAGAACGTGTTACACTTGAAATTTTGCAAGATATTTCTACACCTAAACAGAGTGCACCAATTGTATTGTTTATTTTAAATTTTGAGCTTCATTTCCTATTTTGTAATTTGAAATATAATTTATAAATTGTCGATTATTGTTTCACTTGCATTCAAGATTTTGACTGTGATATTTGTTGAATTTGAATATTTTTGCTGTTTTGAAAATATAAATTCGTCCTGCATAATAAAGATTACTTTACATGAAATTCATTTATTTGCATAGTTCAAGCCAAACCATTCCCCTCGGATAAACACAATTACCGCAATAGCCTTGTTGTGATAAATGCCAAAGTACGTTTAGTTATTTTTAAAGAGAATATTGAATGGTTAAGAAAGCAAAATTTCATGTCATCTTAAAAAAAAACTATTGAATGTAAACTTTCGCAAATATGGTTATGGATGTAAATGAATATCATTCATAAAAAACATTTTTGATACTTGTGGAATGTGAAATATATTGTTAAACCACTTTTTAGATAAAAAGGTAATTGAAAGTATAAATTTGAAACTGAAAGACCAATTTTAGCGTTCATTTAACCCATTTGAATGATCTTAGAAGTATTAGGAATATTTTTGTTAATGTTTAATGGTTAAAGTAGGGTACTTTAAACGATGAACGAATTTTTTTTTTAGTTTTTCACTGGTATAATTCAATAAGGATATACAAGGTTAATCATTTCTCTTGTAAAAACTTATGAAATACAACAAACAAGTTGTAAAGATTATGACCGCCTTTGCAAAATGTACAGGTGTGGTGATTCTGTCCGCATTATTTTCTGCCTTGAAAATATTACAAGAATGAAGAAATGTGAAATTAAAGGTCTGGGCCAGAGTCTTTTCGGCGATGAGAGATGCACAATTAGTACCCATTGGAATACCACCAGTCTGTTGCAAAACATGTCCTCCAAACATGACGGTTATGTTGTCAATCAGTAAATCCAACATGTTACAGATTTGGTCTTCAATGCATTTAGTATTAGATTTAGAGTCATTGATGACAAAGTAAGTTCTGTCATGACTAATTACCAGGTAATTATATCGTCTCTTTCCGTTTGTCTTTACAAAGCAGCGTTTAATAAGATCTTTAAGCCTAGTTTTAAGCTGCGTATGAGGGTTGGCCGTATAGTATTGAGAAATCAAATGTTTTAATGCTGTTACAAGGGGAAAAAGATCCAGACTTCAAGATGTCTATTAGGTCTTTTGAATTTTTTAAATTCACATTTCACTTATTCCACTTCTGGTACATACTCCACTTACATACAAATTGTCATTAAAATATAACTGTTAGAATTCGAACTAAATATCTCTGCGGATTTTGTATGAAACCGCAGCTTTGAAAACTTTAAAATAAACTTTAATTAATACGTTTTATTTATTGATATTTGGTTCACTTTATCAGATAACAAAGTCGAAAGATTTCTAAAGCGGTTATTTTAAACCAACCATCTAGAGAGATGCCGGCATCTATATTCAAATATTCAGTCACAATCTGGTATGAAGAATCCTCTAAAAGCAACTTCGTATAAGGGTAACGTTACGAATGGATCGATTCGCCATGTATTTTTATGAGATGTGCAATCAACAGCTAGGAAAATCGTTTACCATCGCCACCTTTGATAACTCTTGGGAATGTTCGCTAACCACATATTCGGCAGACAACATGCAGATGGTTTCCAGAACTTTTGTGGTCATCCTAAAACACTAAAGCAATATATGTCAGTTTAAATAAACCTTCTACATGTACATGCACTGGACAGTGATTTGTTACAATTAAATATGATGTCGTTTTATGTTTTAATGTTTTACTTCGGAAATTTACAGCATATGGTAGATATTTATACTATACAGCGACTTGACATATAAAAAGATCGCTAATTTATAGTTTTGTAATACCGACACAAAAACATAAATTATAATCTAGTTGACAGTTCATTCCGATCGAACTCAGCTTTTAAATTACTCTTGATGGCTTCTTCTCTCTGTATTGGTCACTGCAAAGGAAAGTATTGATTCAACTAAAACTTATTAATCTCTTAATGAATAAATAATAGTATTTTAACCTTATTGCGATTTTTCAACTCTTACTTTTTACTATTTTAACCTTATTGCGATTTTAAAACTCTTACTTTTTACTGCTTTTGTAGTAAATGTATGTCTCAGTTATATTGTATCAATAAAAACCACAGCATATCCTTTAAACTGAATAAATTTACAGTTTGACTTGCTTGTCTACGCTACGAAATTTATTGATAAATTGTCTCTCACGTTCCAAATAATATTCCATCTTCAATAGACTCCGGAAGGGGTTCACCAAAGGTTTCCGGCAGTAACAGTGACAACAATCCAGCCAAGACTGATGCCGCTCCAAATATAACCAGTGGCACTGCTTGGCCTACATGTCCGCCAATGGATCTCGCCTACAGTATATAATATATGTCAACTGATGTATGTCAGTAGAAATTTTTTTTTGCATTTTTATGAAAATATTGAGGAAAAAACACAGCTTTCACGACCACCAGACAGGAAAGAAATGCAGTATTACTTCCACAGTAACTTATTTAAACTGTTAACACACATAAACGAAAACAATTGTCATAAGACAGAACTTGTCAAACAATTTAGAGATCGGATAAACGAAGACAATTACCTTTAGACAAAAATAGATAAAAAGGGTTGACATCCGATAAACGTATTCAATTGTCATAAGACAGACAACTGAAAGAGTTTATATCAAGTAAAAATAAACAATTATCTTAGGACAGAATACGCCAGAAACGGTTGATATCAGATACAGGTAGACAATTATCATGAGAAATGACTAGTAAGGAAAGGGTAGACATTGGATAACAGTAGGAAATTATGATTATAAGACAACTTGTCAGAATGAGTCGACATTAAATAGACAATTATCAGAAAACAGAACTTGTCAGAAAGGGTTGACATATTAACATAGACAATTATCATAAAACAGAACTTGTCAGAAAGGGTTGACATACTAACATAGACAATTATCATAAAACAGAACTTGTCAGAAAGGGTTGACATACTAACATAGACAATTATCATAAAACAGAACTTGTCAGAAAGGGTTGACATCGGATAAACGTAGACAATTATAATAAGATGTAACTAGTTAAAATTGGTTAACAATGGATAAACGTAGACACATTCCATAAGACAGAACTTGTCAGAGAGGGTAGATATCGGAAAAACTTAGACAATTATAATAAGACGAAATTAGTCATAAAGGGTTGACATCAAACGTAGACAATTATTTAAGACCTCGATAGACAGAAAGGATTGACATCGGATCAACTTAGACAATTATAAAAGATGTAACTAGTAATAAGCGAAGACAATTTGTATAAAAAAAGAACTTGCCAAAGAGGGTAGATATCGGAGAAATGTAGACAGTTATAACAAAATGGAGCTAGTCAGAATCGGTTCACATCAGATAAGCGTTGACAATTTTCATAAAACGGAACTAGTCAGAAAGGTTTGACATCCAGTAAACGTAAACGTAGACAATTATAAAAAGATGGATCCAGTCAGAATCGTTAGACATAAGATAACGCAGACAATTATCATAAGACGTAAGAAACGGTAAACAAAATAAACGTAGAAAATTTTCAGAAAAATTGACATCAGATAACCTTAGAGAATTATTGGACAGAACTAGTCCAAATCTGTTGAAATCGAATAAACGTAGGAAATGCGTCATCTGACCGAAATGGTAAACAGGTGTAGGCATCAGATAAACATAAATAATTACCTAAAGACAGGACTAGTTAGAAGGGTTGACTTCCGATAAACGTAGACAATTATAATCAGGGGCGTCGATTGACGAGGGCTAAAGGTAGTCATCTAATAATAATCACGTGTCTGCAACATCGAGGTAACTGGTTCAAAGTCCCACTGCAGGCAGGGTGTGCTCAATTTAAATCTTAATCGAAAAGGATTCCCAGTTTTTCTACCTAAGGTCGGCTATTTTCTCTGGGTAAACCGACTCTACGCCAATAAAGACTAGACGATACAATATAGCTGATCAATTCCTGGAACACTATGCACACATTTAAACAAGCAATTATGATCAGACAGAAATAGCTATAAAGGATTGAAATCAGATAAAGACAGAAAATTATCATCAGACAGAATAGTTAGAAAAGGTTGACGTCAGATACACGTGGACAATTATCAAAAGACACAACCAGTCACAAAGTGTAGTTATAGGCTAAACATAGATAATTATCATTAGACAGAACTAGACATCGAGAAAAGGTAGGCAATTATCAAAGGACAGAACTAGACAAAAGTAGTTGACTTCAGATAAACGTACAGTCAAACCTGTCTTAAGCGACCTTTGAAGGGAAATTGTAAAAAAGGTCACATAAGACAGGGGGTCTTTATACACAGGTCATAATGTTTGCAGACCAATCAACAAAGTCATGTTGTTAGCTTGTGAAAGAGTGAATTGAAGACCTTATTGTTTGTTTTATTAAGTAAACAATAAAATATGACATTTATTTTATGTAAATAACGCAAAGTACAAAATATACAACAATAATGAGCGTTTTGATTTCCGATCGTATGAACGCAGGTCAACTTTATTCCCGCTTTAGTTGTTGTATTTTTCTGTGTACCGGTTTTACTGGTTTCCTTGTGTTTTAACAATACGCTCTATGTAGAAAGTGCAAGTCGGTTTAGAACCATTGTACACCGGTTTCGTATTGATTATTTCCCTTTGTAAAACAAAATGGCGTGATTATACAATAAACACACCGTTATAAGAAACATCATCATTTCCAACCCGAATGGCAACAAAATCGAATAACGACATTGACAACTATTCACATTTTACAGGGCAATCTGAACTTCGCTTCTAAGATAATAAAACAGTTTTTGATCGCTTCATACTTTATTTTTCCGTTTCGAAGACCCTTGCTAATTGACAACGATGCCAATGGTCTACGAATCTTCTTTTCGTCAGAGAGGGTTTATTTATTGTTTAATGATTTTATCAGTCCCGATAGTCGTTTTAGACAGGTTTTCTTGGTCAAAACGAACGGAAAACACGGTCGTTAGTCGCGTAAGACAGGGAGTCGTTATATAAAGGTAAAATGAATGGAAAAATGCTCGGGAGGAATAAATACGGTCGCATAACACAGGAAGTCGTTATATGGAGGGGGTCGCTAAGACAGGTTTGACTATTATAAGGCATAACTACTCAAAAACAGTTCACATCAGATAAACGTTGATAATTATTTCAAGACAGAAATAGTCACAAAGTGTAAACATTTGAGAAACGTTGACATTATCATACAACAGTACTAGACAGAATGAATGAGGTGACATGTGATAATTTCACATTGATTGATTGATTGATTGATTGATTGATTGATTGATTGAATGTTTGCTTTACGTCCCAGCTAGAAGAATTACAGCTATAAACAGGACGAGAACACGCTATATGTAACAAACAATAAACAACAGGGAACATGTGGGGAAAATTTTGACTGCCACTGGAAAAGTATAGAGCATGGTGTAAGGTTGTGAAATTTAGCCTTTTGTAGCGGCTGCAATGAGCATACTTTTTTAAAATCTACAAAAGGGTCTTTATCGTGCAAGGAGCCTGGAAAAATACGTTACCGTTACGGTCCGCGAGAAGGATTTTTGTATTATGACGTGACAACACACAAATGAGAGAGTTTCATCTCTCCGCCACTCGAGAACGCGCTGGGCTGCTCTGTGGGTCGAGCACTGGGACCCTCCCAGTATAGTCGCAGTGATAAATGTAGACAATTATTGTATGGCATAACTAGTGACTTACCGAGTCCGCTACGTATGGAGCTAACATTCCACCGACACGTGCACAACATGAACTAGCACCCATCCCTGTGTTCCGTACAAATGTAGGGTACAATTCAGCAGAATATACATAAATAATTGCAAATGCAGATGCTGATCCAAGCTTACCAACCATTGCTAACGTAGTTGTCAACCACTGCAGATCTGTCAGTTAGAAGAGTTTACCTTCTCATTCAATAACTTACAACAAGGTATCCGGACAACAATTGACCACGTGATAATATTTGGTGTCCCGGATGACCATAGCTTTTAAATAGAGCAGATGTCGGTAATGTTCGGCAAACATCGGAACATTTTTTGCTCCAAACTGTTAACAATTACTCAAAGTACAACGATGTGTTTTGTAAATTGATCACGTCGTGGTGATGCCCTCTCCAGTAACAAGCAACAGAAAACTGTTTAATTTTAATTTATACAAATAAATAAATGTACATGTACACCCTAAATGAAGACAATATGTCATAAAGTTAGAAAACTAACTCTGCATTGCCTGCAAATGCCAAGGATATATCATGAGGCCCACATTCAAATCATTCAGCAAGCAGCTACAATACAATTATACAGTCTTAAACACGTGGTTTCTTAATTCTTTAATGGAATAAATATAATAGTTGCTTATATATCTGGTATTGTCATGATGCGTGACAGAACTCGGGACAGTGGCATTGCCTCCAACATTGATATTGCCCTCGCTTTTGTCTCGGGCGTTATTAATGTTGCTAGCAATACCACTCTCCCTTGTCCAGTCAAGATACCATGGCAATGCCCTCAATATGAGCAACTATTGTATAAAATAATTTCTCGTTTTTACTGGTCAGCCATTTGCATCACAGAAATGGTCGAAACTCATATATCTCACTATAGATGGGGTTAAAAGCAACATATACTCACCATCTCCGCCGTAAACTATTGTAAAAATTGTTGCCAAGCAACAACCTCCGCCTATAATCATGGACAACATATGACATAGTTTCCGTCCTATTCGGTCCAGAAACAAAATTCCCAAAGTATTGGCCGGGAACTCGACTAATCCCGAAATGAAAAAATTCATGTAAAAGTCACCGCTGAGATTTCCCGTATTTAATGATAATCCGTAATACGTCATACTAATCACCATCCTACAAGGAAAACAAATAATTAGTCAATATATTATACTACCTACCAATTTACAAGATAAAAATCAATAGCGTGTCAATATTTCATGCTTAACACCAACCTGCATTGGAAACAAATAACTAGTCAAAAGGTATTCAATTTTTATACTTGTCAACCTTCACGCATTCTACTAAATGCCCGTTGAAAAAACTTTCTTTTTGAGACTTGTAGAAGATTCAATGGACTCCATAAAGACGAACAAATTAAGCACACTAACGTACTTTAGATTTGAATGCAAAATCATAACAATGCTTCAAACTGTACGCTTTGATAACAATATCTTGACCTAAAATGACCAAAATTGATGCGGATGTCTGAATTTGATAGAAGTACAATTATTTTAGAGTGTTATTCCTCATGCTCAGCTGAGGCCATGATGTCCGTACATTGGTTCGCTACTTACAACTTGACATCAGTAATATGTCGTATGCAGTGGTTAAGTACACATGCAACTGTCCATAAAATATCAAAAAATTAAAGCTTACATAATTATTTTGGTCGTGTGTCTTGTTAGAACGTAATATTTGTCAAAACTATTTAAGATGATAAAAACCTTGTGTTTCTTTTTCGTGTTGGTATATAATTAAAAAATGGTGTTTTTAAATGGTCATTGTAGATGTAGCACAATTTGTCTTTAGGACAGGTAAATATTTAAGGAACCATGCATGCAAATTAAGGATTTAAAAGCTTGGTATCTTTGATGAATTATTTGCAACAATTAAGTCGATGTCTCAGCTAAAGGCCTGATTGTGCCAAGTTACCAAGACAAGTAGTCATACTTTGTAGTTGACACGATATACCACATATTTTAATTGATTGGTCATTTTCTAAATATACTGCGTTCTAAGAATTTAGGCATTACGTGTTGTTCGTTTTGTAAAAGACAACTTTATGATATGGCATTTCAATATTTTTTAAAGCCAATGGTAAGTTGAATAAAGGAAACTAATTTTGAAATTAAAATATTAATTGACAATTAAACTTTCAGTTTTCTTATGTGGAATAAAAACGTCAAAGAGCAGATAACTATAACTTAACTCTGACGTTAAAATCGCAATATACCTATACTCTTTTAATAAAATAATTGATTGGCTGCTTAAAGTCCAGCCAGCAATATTCAGGAAACAAGTTAACCAACAATAAATGTACTCATTTTTTACTGCCACTGTTAAAGTATAAGGTAGGACTGAGAATTTAGTTTTTGTGGATAAAATAAGCCAACTTTTTCGAAATCTGCAAATAATTCTTTATTGTGCAAGGAGCGTATCACTCTCCAAATGCGCTGACCACTATTATAAACGGTCAGTCCAATCGTTTTAAGGTTTACGTAGGAACGTGGCACTCTCCAAACACGCTACTCACTACGGTCCGCGGCCAGGCTTTCCGTACATGACAACCCACAACGGCAGGGTCTCCCCTATTCGCCAACCGGGGAAGCGCTGTGCTGCTCTGTGGTCGAGCAGTGGGCAGCATATGACGAGGTGAGGATTCTGTTTTGTAAATTGTTATTATGTGAAACGTACGCTTTACAGTTACGTGTTTATTTAGGGCAAATTGTTAGTACCTGAACTACTTTACCGTGAAAATGTGACCAGAAACAAGTATTATTGAGATGAAAGTTAAAACAAAACGAGGAAAATGTCCAAAAAAATCCACAAATCAGTCTGCGAAACCGGCAAACTCCAGAACCAACAACCAAAAATATAGTAACTACAGCAATAATCATTACTTGGCACAGGCATTTCCAAGGAAATGGTGGGTTTAACGAAATTTAATGGCATGCCAAACCTCCCGCTTCCATTATTGTAGAATGTGAGTTGGTTAGTTGATTTATCATAAACCACTAGTCAGTAATTGGTGTTTTCAAAAGTCATCATAGCACATTCACTGTACAAAAATTGGGAAAACTATCAGTAACCATATATTCAAACGAATACATTTACATTTGTTTACATAATTACGTCGTATTTATACTGAAGATAGTGATGCATAATGTTATGTCTAGTAAAATGCGTAGCATAGTCAGTATTGTCGCGAACATTGTATATTGTGCTTAGCTTTGCCAATCAGAATTATAATAACAACACACCATATCTAATAAAAAGAGTTATTTATATAGATAAAAGAAATGCATCAAAAGACAATATTTTATTTGTGACACTGAAACTGAATGCAAACTGTTGCTACAGCATGCCTCACACTTATATTATATGCAATAGTTATGAATATAGTTAAGAGCAAACAAAACACTCAATAAAAGTTGCAATGAATATAATAACGCGATTCTTACCAATTAAAAAATATTACAAGAGTCCTTGCTAGAAGTACCCGACTGGTAAATAAATGGAATAAGTGTCCAGTGTTTAGTTCTTTGTATTCGTCTTTTTGCAGAGAAAACTTGTCTGGCAAAGTGACACGGTTTATTTTGGCTGCTTTCCTAATGATTGCTTCCACTTCTTCTGTCCGTCCCTTATTTAAGAGCCAGCGAGGGGATTCTGGTATAAATCTAAAATGCAAACCCATTACAGAAGAACTATGAGGTATACTAAATGTAATTAAACGTTTGCATTCGATTATTTTAATTAAACAAACTTTTATAATAAATTTAAGAACAATTGAATATACAAAAAGTTATAAAAATGGCGTAAAGAATTATGGACAACCATATACAATTATCCGTTGAAGACTACCAACAATCAACAAAAAGGACAAGCAATTCCTGTTCAACATGTGGCAAAAGCTAGGTTATGTACTGGTGTTAAATTGTAGTCCAGTCAAAAGAGTCGTAAAAGAGGCTACAGGTACAGAAGAATTTACGACAAGGAAACATCATTAGTTATCTGACCACCAATTTACCGAAAGTTCACATTTTAATCTAATTATAATAAATCCAAATTTAACCAGTTTCTTTCTGTTCCAGATAAATGCGCATGTCCTGGTTGTATCGATATTTTTATGCTAAAGTTTCTTATTATATGCCGTTCACCGTGAACCAGGAAAGCACATAAAGTTGTTTTAGACATAATTGTGACTTATAAATACACATCCGTTCTTTATATCTTGCGAACCACCGTAGCATGTTTTAATTTACTTGAGAGACAAAATAAAAAAAAGTCGAAAGTGCCCTGTGTAAACAAGTATTTGAGGGTATTGCGGAAGACCAACTAATGACACAATACCTGCGGTGAACCATTACTGAAGACTAAAGAAAGACATAAGACCTACACAGGATAACAAACGCCAGCAAACAATTATGAATAGGTAGCGAACAAAAACACTATTTTCACTAGATACACTTTAAACGATTTGTATAAAAATCCATCTATTTATATATTAAATGTATAATTGCCAATGTGTTCTATTGTAGACAATGAATTCATACCTATTTAGACAACAAACAATAGAAATAAACAACTTTGTGTATAAAGAAAACCTCGAAATATTTTATATGTATAATACAACTTTGCAGAGCACTAAATAAATATTTTTTATATCAATTTGATTTGTGAAATGCAATTTTTATCCATTCATATATGGAACTAATGCTGTGGTTGAAAAAAAAATTAATTAGCATTTTATCAACAAAATTATATGTTTTCGCATTACAATATCAAGACATCAAATTGAGGAATTGTTTATTAATAGTCATTAATTCCTAATACGTTCCATGGACAGATCGTTCGCGTAGACTTTACTTTTGTGTTATGAGTTGCACAAGCAAGTAAGTGTGATATCTTATAATTGTCATTCAAACAGTCTAGCGAGGTAGCCGGACATCAAATCAGACTCTCAAGTTTGCCTGATATATGTTTTCAGTCTAGCGAATTAGCCTGATATATATTCACAGAAAAGAGTTAACCTGATATATAATCACATACTAGAGAGTTAGCTTGATATATATGTTAACAGACTAGCGAGTTAGTCTGAAATATAATCACAGACTAGCGAGTTAGCCTTATATATAATCACAGACGAGCGAGTTAGCCTGCTATATATTCACAGACCAGGTTGAAATATAATCACAGACTAGCGAGGTAGCCTGATATATAATCACAGACTAGCGAGTTAGCCTGATATATAATCACAGACAAGCGAAGTAGCCTGATATATAATCACAGACGAGCTTGTCAGCCTGATACATATTCACAGACTAGCTTGAAATATAATCACAAACAAGCGAAGTAGCCTGATATATAATCACAGACGAGCTTGTCAGCCTGATACATATTCACAGACTAACTTGAAATATAATTACAGACAAGCGAGGTAGCCTGATACACTTTCACAGACTAGCTTTGAAATATAATCACAATCTAGCGAGGTAGCCTGATATATAATCACAATCTAGCGAGGTAGCCTGATATATATTCAAAAATTAGAGAGTATTTTGATATCTATCACAGAATAGCGAATTTTTCTAATATATAATTACAGACAAGAGACTTAGCAGGATATACAATTTTCTCCTTAAAACAGACAACTCTTTGAAGATTTTGATCAACGTCAGCTTTTGCATAATTATGTATTATAGTTTAATGTTACCATGTCTACTTACTTCCACATAAACATAAACAGTACAATTGGTGCACCAAGTACAATTTCTATGTAGAACCAATCCCGCAGTAAGTATGCAACACCAGCTAGCAACACCAACCCGGAAGAAAAGAAATACCCTATAACCATTCCAGCCAGGTTACGTTTTGACGGACCAACGAGTTCCAACCCTACAAAGAATCAAGAGTATATTTACCTGATATAAAATATTTAATTAGTTTTTCGTCAAATACAATAATTTATTAAACCAGTTTAATGCAAAGTGTAAACGCGCGGTAATGTCATCAATAAAAATACAATTTTTGACAATTTCTTTTTCCGAGCTTTTTGTATAGTATAATTTATTAGAGCAAATTAAGTCCCACTAATCGTTTACATTTGCAAAAATACAAATTATAATATATTGTAATGTTATTTTAGTTAAAATGACAGCAAAAAAATTATGTTAAAAATTATTTAGTCAAAACGTATGCATAACAGAAATTAAAATTAATATACAGACTACTAAACAGCTGAATCACAATCAGGGTGGAATTTACTAGTAGCTATTGGGGCCTCGGTGGCCAAGTGGTCAAGGTAGTTTGTCTACTATTGATCACGTGGTCTGTCAACACTGAGATTGCGGGTTCGATTCTCGACTCCAAACTTAATTGACATGGAATGCCAGTTTTCCTACCGCAGGTCGGGGATTTTCTCCGGGTACTCCGGCTTCCTCACCCAATAAAAACTAGACGCCATGATATAGCTGAAAAATTGCTGAAAGTGGCGTTAAACACCATTAAACAAACAAACACTAGTAGCTTTTACCTAGCATGGTTTGATGGATATTGTTTTAATACTAATATCTATTTAAGGATAATTTTTTTAACTTTCAAAATGGTATAACATTAGATATCTGGCGTTTATTTGTTTCATACACAGTTAATTAAGTACAAACATGTTTTAAGGCGTGTAAAAAGTGCCCAATTTCAAAGCATACATTTCTACAATTTAATTTCAATGATAATACGTATTTACTTATTTTGCATTTCAATACAATTAGGTAGATTATTTATACAATTTATTTTACGCTTTCCAGATTTAGTCGATAAATGAAAAAATTGCAGGAGAAACCAAGTGTGATATGTTTAACTTGTGAAGATATATGCGATAGTTGCTGAAATAAGATTTATGCTTTCGCAAGTATAGTCAATTGAAAAAGCAAAAAGAAACAAATTATGTAAACAAAACTTAAAGGAATATCAAGCTATGATTATTGTTACCCAGACATTGCTTTCAATATTTCATTGTAATATTTGATATGTTTCCTGTAAATTTTGAAAATTTATGTAAGTTTACCGTTCAAGATAAAAGTTTATCAAAAATTTATACTTGTGATTCTGTTTTCTGTAGAGTTGATAGTTTTTGTACCAGCTAGTCAAAAACCAATATTTCTCTCAATCTACTTGATGCGTTTGTATGAGATTTGGTCAAATTGTGTGAAAAGGGTTTAACTTTAAGAATCGTGGGTAAATGCATGTTGATTTTAACCTAAATTTGACACAAAAATTTCCACCCTGATTAATATGGATTCCTTATAACTCTCTACAACAAAACTTACCTCAAACAAACGATATGATAAAAATATCTGCTAAAGATAATTTTACAATAAAACTTACCTATAAACTAGATATGTCATACATATGACTGCCATAGACAACGGTACAATGAAATTTACCTATAACAAAAGAAATAAACAATGCGTTTGCCATAAATAATCCTTAAACTTACCTATAACAAAAGATTTCGTCAAAGTGTCTGTCATAACTAATCGTAAAACTAAAAACTACCTATAAAGAAATATGTCATACATATGTATGCCATATATAATCATAAAATAAAACTTACCTATAACAAAAGATTTTGTAAATATGCCTGACACAGATATCCAACAATGAAACTTACCTATCACAAAAGCAGTCATAAATATGCCTGCCATAGAGAATCCAACAATACATCTCAGCGTTACAAATACAGCATATGATTGTGAAAATGCCACACCAACAGTCGATCCGAAGGCTAACATAAATGATAGAAATAACGTCTTTTTTCGTCCAATTCTGAAAATTAAGTCATATATAAACAATTTTGAAGAGCTATTTTTAAGTTTTAAGTTGCAAAAATTAGTTCGGATGAAAGATAAAGATTCCAAAAATAATGTAACCTTTCAGCTTAAATAATTCTAGTGCTTGAAGTTACATTTATTGAGATATAATAATGCATATTTAAATTATAATATGAAGAAAAAATTCGTAAGTGACACACTTATCTGATAACAATCCTGTGCCGATTGCTCCAATAAGTACACCTGCAAAGAATAATGTTTTGGCCTGTGTTGCTTTAGGAAAATCCTCACATACTAGATTTATCTAAAAAAAAGAAAACCATGCCGACTAAAATTTTAAAATGCAGTTATGTTCATTTAATATGTATCTTAAATAGAGCAACTGCAAATTGAACATAAATATTTGAATAATTCTTTAAAAATTTGTTTTCATATTCCATTTTGCTAAGACATGTTTGATATAGCTGAATACAAGACCGATTAGTACTTAAGTTATATACCGATACATTTAATCAGTGGATTACTTGACTGATTATCAGTGAAGTTATAAACCAATTACTAATAGATTATGTGTGTTGATCATTAGAACTTGAGATTGATGGTCAGTTATGTTCTGGACGGATCGAGTCTAGATAAATTTACATTGAGTTCAGGACCGATAATGAGTGGAATGCCAGAAGTTGATGTACCGTTATTCTGAACAAGTTCTCAATACCTAAAGTTATTTAAATTGTATTTATCCTTACGTTAATATTAAACCTGACATAACGTCACTATTACACGTGACATTACGTTACTATTACACAAGACATTACCTTCTTATGACACGTGACATTTTATGACATTTTGTACATGTTCTTGCATAATGTTTCACGTGTAAGAATCTAGTATAGTATATAATGATCTACATATATATTAATATTAATAATGACAGTTCCGACTTTCTGATTAATTAATAAAAACTGTCTAAAAATCTACCTTGGACGAGAATGTAGCTTTAAATATGGAATCATCATACACCCATCTGTCACACTTGTATTTAGACGCATTGATCGGATGACTCATATTGTCAAACTGTGTTGTTGTCACATTAAAGGAGTATAAATAGCACTCATCATATGTTTTCTTTGCCTCCGTTGACTCCGGAATATAATAATTTATCAATGTTCTGTGGAACTCGTTCTGTACGGCGTACGTATCATTATAGACTCCAGGTATGGCACATCTAAAAGGTATCAGAAATGTAGCATTATAACAAGTATAGAGTTCAGGTATTCCACAAGTGTTGGTGGAGTGGTGCAGTGTGTAGTGTGTAGTTATACCGTCCGGGTATGGCACATTTCAAAAATTTAAGAGACATAGAGTGTCATTTTATAATTTTAATATGGCACATCTACAAAGTGTCATATGTGTTGTTTGTCAATTTACAACCCGAATATGGCACATTTACAAAGAATCAGAGATGATGTAAACATTAAACACTCCGGGTATGGCACATTTAAAAAGTATCGAAGGTGTAGTATGACATTATAAAGTCCGTGTATGGTGCAGCACATTTACAAAGTTTCAGTGATGTCTTGTATCAATTTACAGTCCGTATACTACGAAAAATCAGAGATGTAGCTTAGTGTCTCATTACACATCCACAAAGTATCAGAGATGCAGTGCATTATGATACAGTCGGGGTGACACATCTACAACGTATCAGAGATGATGGAGTGTCTCATTATACAGTCCGGGTATGACACATCTACCAGGTAGCAGAGATGTAGTGTCTCATTATACAGTCCGGGTGTGATTCATTCACAAAATATCAGAGATGTAGTTTATCAATGTAATGTTACTTTCTGCTTCTTTAAAATAATTCAAAATAGTGAGAAAATATATGTACATACCTTACAGATTGCTGAAAATGTGACTCATTATCCTCAGGAATAATATCGTTTTTAGTTATCTCGATTATCAACTTGAAAAGGGGCTACATGTGTTTTGATTAGTACAGTTTATCAAATCAGACACATTACATGTATTCCAAACCTGTCTAAATAGGTTTTCAAAGCCCACGTGAATGTGAAAATAATATGATCAAAACAAACTTAAATGTGCACTATTATTGCACTGAAATTAATTTCATTACCTTAAATTACCAAACCATTGTACCAATGTCTGAAAAGTTCAAGATTATGTCTCCGAGCTACAGTACCTTAACGTCGAAAACGACTTTTGCAGCGGATTCCCAGGCAGCAAGTTATTTGCATTAAACTCTCTGAAGACGATTGTTTTTCAAGGACGAATCTATATCGGCCAAACAAATGTCAGCATGCCTACCGATGTAGAGGCAAAAATTAAGCAGACGCCTGTATTTATCAAAGCGATTGATTTAGCGACAGAATCCTCATAGCGTCAATTTTTACCTTTAATAAAACTTTTCTTCAGGAGTGGAATTTATATCCCAAAATAATATTTAACCGGATAGGGTATTTTATTTCATCATCGTATAAGAAAGAAACAGTTCGTTGTTTTGTGTTTGTTGGAATTTTACACAGAAATAAAGACATGATCTTTTGTATCCAATTCAATAATTACCTGTAAAATGTTAAAAAATATGAAGCCTTTAATAAACCTGAGTTCTTTTTTTTTCGTTACTACATGTATATATTACTCAGTTTAGTATTGATATGAGGTCATATCGAAGGAGTTATTACTTAATCAATCTATGGGTATTTACAATTTCTTTAATTAATAATCTTTGTTTAGTTTCCAACCATGTTTCCTAGTTACACGTTTACTAAAAGACATTTGTTTTCATATCTTACAGCTACCGTTAAAACCCTTATATAAGTGAAGTACTAAAATGACTTGCACATGTAGATCTCTGTTATTATGTCACACTGTTTGTTTAGTCGATGATGTAATCCTATGTTGTGCGTTATCAAAACATTTAATGTTATATAAAAAGTGGTAATATATGTGAATATGTAAATTGGTAAAAACAGTCACCACCTATCTTTAGAAACCTTGTCTCTAACTATTGTTTGTTTGAAGTTGTTTAATTCCACTTTCAGCAATTTTTCAGCTATGTCATGGCCTTCAGTTCTTATTTGGACTGGAAGCCGCAGTACTGCGAAGAAAGCCCCGACCTTCGGTAGGAACACTGTCAATCCTTGTCAACTAAGATTGGAGTCGAACATGATACATGATAAATAGCAGATGAACTACATTAAAACAAGGCCACCGATGCCCCGTTTGAAATGGTGTTAAACAATGTTTGAAGCTGTTTCTCTGGTATAAATCAAACATTGCTTGAGTGAATCATTAATTATGTTCCACTCACAGATTTAACTTTAAACTATATATGCATTAAGTAAAACACTATGGAATGGCTTCGAAAGACTTAAGGAGTGTTTAAGGGGTTCTTACAAATCCGAGACATGTAATCGTTATTCTAACGTGTGGTACCTGAATAGTTGTAATAGCATACACACAAACCTGAACACCATTTGTAGTTTCATTACACAATTCACAATCTCCCGATGTTATTTACATGTTCGTTTGGTTATGGTGAAACCTAATACGAAGAAAGATATTAATGATAATCATACAAACCTATGATCCGGAATCCCAAGAAAAAAAACACGAATATTACCAAAAATACAAACCTATGATCTGGAATCCCCAGTAAAAACACGGATATTACCATAAACACACCGGCGGTAATACCAGGCATACATAGTAAAAAATACAAGACTTTTTGGTACAATCCAAATTCTCCGATTTTTTCCAGAATTTCATCGTACTCCATCTTAAAAGGCTCTTATCGTTGTACACTTATCAACAAATTGTAGCAACATAGATATGGGGTTTAATCTTTTACAAATCAGATATCTTTTGTGTTTGTTTATTCAAATAGTATGTAAAAAACTGAGAGAAATGCATGTTAGACATTTTATTCCTATCATAGTCTTATACATTTAAGATATTCGAAACTTCCAAAGTTTTAGTTTTAATCTTATATATAATCACACACTAAAATGTACACCAATGAATTCTGTTTTGGATTATGTAACCAACTTTTTTTCGAAGATTGAAGTGATCCATCAGAGTTATGCTGACACTGCTAAGTTGACATATAAAAAATGAGTCACTATCAAAAGAATTATTGTTGTGAAAATCTAATCTGTAATCTTAAGCGTTCGATTGCTTTTTGTATTTCCTGTAAATTTCCATCTAAACAAACAATACATTACACAAAAAACCAATGGACCTTGAAAAGATAATAAATGTGTCTTATAACATATTGCTGCTCAAATGTAAATCAAAAGCTCAGACGTCAGATGTGAATATGCTACATTTTAACTATGAAAATATAACACATATAGATAAAATGGTTGTTTGTTTGTTTGAATGATGTTTAACGCCACTTACGGCAATTTTTCAACTATATCATGGCGTCCAGTTTTTATTGTAGAGGAAGCCGGAGTACCAGGAGAGAACCCCCGACCTTCGGTAGGAAAATGGGCTATCCTTGTCAATTAAGATCGGAGGTGAATACACACTGCCCACAGTGAGACTCGAACCAGCAACCTCAGTGTTGACAGACTTCGTGATCAACAGTAGACAAACTACCTTAACCACTCGTCCACCGAGGCCCGATAAAATGAATCTTAACCAATAGAAACACGTCAAGCAATAACTTTTATCTTCAACACTTTAATTTTTCTACAATGGTGATGGTCCTTGTGCATGGAGTTAAATGCATTATCAGTCAATAAGATTTAATGTCCCATGTTGGAAGACTGCTATGCATTTTGCACTTTAATTTTTTTGTAAAGAAATTCGGTGAATTATATAAAATAATGCAATCAATGAATCAATCATCATGCATTTCCGGTTTCAGTTGATGGCAGCGCCCATGAATTTCACCACAAGGGCATAAAAAACAAAAATATGGCTGGAATTAAGCAATGAAATGAGCATTTAGATACGAATTGCACTATAACATTATGGCGACAAAATCCCCACCACCCAATAACGGCAACAGCTAACACACGATAAAACTCAAAGATAAACAAACAACCCTTGTGTGGCGGTGTGTTTTTCTCATTAGATATTTCAAAATATTAGGAAGAGAGTAATTCTGAGATTAGCTGGAAAGATTTTGACGTTAAAAATAAACCTATAACAATCAGCGATAAAAAGAAAGCATATGAGTGGAAAATACCTGACAACGATCTCACAAAAACTGCGATTCAAAACATTATTTATCCAGGGCAAAAGCACAAAGAAGTGATTAGATCGTGAATATAGTTAACTGAAAGATGTATTGACCAAAATTGTAAATGAAATGGGGGAGACCTCAACCAATCAACCAATCAAATCGACCAGACTATTAAGGAAATACAGTTTCAACCAGAAATTTGTGAAGTTATAAACCTAAATCTTCTTGTAACGATAGTCTACTCGATATAGTGGAAGAAATAGATAAACAAAATTACTTCGTAAATCCAATGAATCCTCACCGGGTGACAAGAAAAAATGTTCATTGAAAATGGTAAATATGATTCAAATGAGGGTAGTGGGAAGCAGTCCTCATGTTTATGCAACCCTAAGTTCGAAGAAATGTTTGAAGAGTTGAAACTAGTCAAAGAATCTATGCATAAGTGAAAGCTTGCAGAGAAAGATGAAAACCCCCATAAAATATTTAATATTTGTTAAACAAATACAAAAGAAGTGTCTTCAAGATAAGGTTAAATCCATGAAAGAGACTATTAGCCAGATAAAAGTTCCTGATAAAGTACTTAAAGATCTTTCATAGAAGGAAACCTTGATACAGTATCAGATAGATAAACATAAAAAAATTATTGAAGACAAATATACAGAAATACCTGAGATAAAGCCAAAAATTAAATAGTTAAATCAGTACAAAATGGCACACGTAGAGAGGACATTGTATTTGAACAGAGCCAATCCACAAATTCTGAAAGCAGTAGACAGAACCAGAAAGATGCAAACTCCAAAGTAGAATATAAACATGACATTAACCGAAACAAAAATATCCATATTGTCGGAAGAATCACAACTCTTAGAGACAAAACTATACATGGGGCACTATAATGTATCCGTAGTAAGAAAATGGAGAAAGAAACTAGTGTAATTATGTTACAAATAAGATAAAAAGATTTAGATAAAGCGAAAGCAGGTGAAGTCATAGAAGAATATGAACAATTAGTCGAGCTGACACTTCAGAATTATCCACACTCAGAATTTGTCCTTGGGCAGGTTTTGCCCAGAACCTACCAGAACAGTCATGATACAGAATCATTTGAAATAAAACGAAATCAGTTCATCAGCTTCTGTTAACAGATTTGTGTAGGGACAGAAATCTGAAATTTATATGTTTTGATGATATGATGCCAAATAATTTTTATGATGGTATACACTTAAACAATGAGGGTATTAGAAATTATGTTAAGCATTTCAAACAGATGGTTAATCCTTTGATTGGTGTTCCATTACCAGCACATACACAGCCACAATATAGGCACTCCAATACACGTGCAAATATTTATGATCACAAATTTCAAAATACAGATATTCATAACTCTCATAATAGGGGCAGTTTTGACAGTCGAGACAGAATGAACGAACAAGATCAAGGCAGACGTTTTTATCAAGGTCTCAAATATAAACAAACTTGGTATAGTAATGCAGAGCTTTATAGATACAACAACATATACAGTTTACTTGAGCTTATACTAAATGATAGAAATAGTCATGGCTTCAGACAAAATGTATGAGTCCTTCCAGTTTTGAATATATTTAATATAGATCAGATTTATATAAGTTTTAAATGCTTAGAAATGGATCACTGATAGACTGATATAATGGAAGCACATACATTATGTTAATTATGATAATAGTAAACATTAAAAAGTGTTTCACCTTTGTAAATATTACAGGTTTATATAAAGTTATATATGTTAAGAAATTGATCACTGATAGAGTACATACATTCTGTTAATTGATAAAGGTAAACTATAATATGATATATAAGTATCATTAACTCAATTATAAAAAATATTATATGGAGTTTATATTTCATTGTCATCTGGAATGGTCATACATGTATTAAGGTCCATACTAACTGCTTTATTCAACCAGAAAATAATAACAAGAACTATTGTTAAAGTAAATTATCATCAAGAGTTATCTTTCTTTGTACTCTGAAAATCACTTGTACATAACAATGTTTTGTATGTTTTAATTAGTTGTGTAGTTCAGCCATATTTGATTGTTACTAATCCATGAAAGTAGATACAAATCTAAATCAGTTATCAATATCTGCCTGGATTATACATGGTCTAGGGAATAAATTAAATGATGAATCTTTTTTAGAGAAAATAAATAGTGACATAAATATTCTAATAGAAACTTGGACAGGAATTAATAAGAAAGTATCATTATCAGATTTTATATCTATCTCAAAATCTAGAAAAAACAAGATGAAACCTAAAAGAAATAGTGGTGGCATAATAATTTTTTACAAGAAAATTTTGGTAAAAGGTATTAAATATTTAGAAAATGGAACACATTCTGAAAATAGACTCTGGATGAAATTAGTTAAGGAATTCTTTGGTTTAGATAAAGATTTATATGTGTGCTCAGTTTATATACCACCAATCAATTCAAATTACTATGAAAATGACTTTGAATCTCTAGAGAACGAAATAAGTATTTATGCTAACAACGGAAAATTCTACTGATAGGAGCTTTTAATTGAAGCACTAGTAACTATCCGGATTATGTAGTTAATGATTCGTTGAAATTGAATGATATTACTGAAAAAAATATTCTACTAAGAAATTATTTCATTGATAATGTTACTAAAAGAAATAACCATGATAGAATATGTAATAATCATGGGAAAAATCTATTGGAAATGTGTATATCCTGTAGACTCAGAATTATGAAAGGCAGATATATGGGAGATATGTTTCTTTACATGTTTAACTGCTAATGGAGTAAGTTGTTTTGACTATGCTATATTGAGTAAAAATCTTTTGCCCTCAGTTTTCTATTTTATTACACAAGACTAACTATTTATCTGATCACACACAAATTGAAGTGGTATTAAAATGTAATACCAATAATGAAAAACCAAAATTTTCTTCAATATGTTCAAATTGGAAAGAAGTTTTTAAATGGTTGGTAGACTCAAATATCAAGATATTTGATGCTTTATCAAGTGATAAAGTTAAAAATGATATTATAAACTTTGAAAGAAACTCTTTCTAAAAAGATCAGATGGGGGTCGATGAAGCCACAGTAGCTCTGAATTCAATATTTTTCTATATAGCAAACAAATCGTGTGAACTGGCTAGAAAACTCTTAATTTAATTTCTAATCAAATAAGAAAAAATCCTTGTGATAATAGTCTTAGACAAAGGTATCTCTACCATTTAAAGTCGTTTAGAAAAAATGTAAAACAAAAAAAGCAGTCTTTTAAATTAAAAATATTTCAACAACTTTCAAATTCACTGGAACAAAAACCTACAGAATTTTGGAAATTTTTAAGGTCAATCCAAGATAAAGATGATGCACAACAGGAAGGTATTGTGGAACTCTTAGGCGATATTGATAAAACAACCAAATATACTCAAGATCAAGGAAATTGCAGTGTGGAAAATAAAATAAATAATGAACTATAAGTCCTGGTGCAGAATCTGAGTTACAATCCAGAAACTAAAGATGGTCTTCAAAATAGTATAAATAACCTTAGTGTTTTCTGTGATAATTGGAAACTTATATTAAATATTGAAAAAACTAAAAGTATGATAATCCAGCTTAATATCATTTAACGACAAAACCTTTTATCTCCTACAAAAATAGTTTTATACAGATTGTAACTGAATATATGTTTGTGGGCTCACTATTAAGAAATAATGGTAACTTAATTCATAGCCTAGAAGACCTTGATAAAAGGGGCAGTAATGTCTTATTCGCTATAAAATGCAAGACGTATTCAATTGGCAACCTCCCCATAAACGTTTCAAATAACCTATTTGATAAATTAGTACGTCCAGTATTGACATATAACTCCGAAATATCCTTCATGGAAGGATACCTTGCCCACCATAGAACAAAGAGCAGAGGAAAAAAGAATGGAAAAGTTGTTGACCCATTAAATTTTATTGATAAAGCCCCTGTTGAAAAAGTGAATTAAAAGGTCGGCTTCTAACACTGGAGCTAGGGCCGAACTTGGTAGACTTCCAATAGAATATTTTATTGTATCACAATCGCTAATCTATTTAGCAAGGCTACATACCGAGAACATAAATCCCATTTTAAAATATCTTGACATTATAGGTACATATTCATGGTATACATATGTCATAAGTATATTTTATGATACTGAATTATATGATAAGATAGGAAATTGCAATAATATGAATGAAGCTGACTTTATTAAACCTCTGATCAAGAGATTGGTTGAAGAAAAACATAAAAATACTATAGAAAATAAGATAAAACAAATAAGCTATTTTTTAAATATAAAAACCTTAAACTTAGTCTTGATCAAGAATTTTACTTATCCAGTCATGATTTGTCTATATGAAGGTGCTTTACAAAACTTCGTTTAAGCGATCATAATCTAGAAATAGAGTGGGGTCGATACTTTAAAACACCTAGGGATGAACGTCTATGTAAAACTTGCCATGTCATTTAAATTGAAGAACATTTTCTCTTACATTGTAATTTAAACAAACTAAAAAGATTAGAATTATTTGATAAATTAGGTTGGAAAATAGAATCTGTATAGTCTTTTGAATCAAGTGTCTATAGAACATGTGAAAATAATTGGCTCCTTTTTAAAACAGTCATTTGAACTGAGGGCAAAAGAGGATTAACTGTCATATTGTTCTTGTTCTTTGGTCAGTATTGTGTATTTGTTTCTTTTGTGTGTTTCTTTTGTCACAAACATATGTTTATATGACTATAAAGATTATTCTTTAAATTAAAAATGTAAATAGGAATACAGAGAGACCTTTTTACTAGAGTGCAAGATCAATCATAGACTTTGAAAATATATATATATACTTAATCAGAGCAATATATCCACCAATGCAAAGTAAAGTATGACCGAACTCATAACATTCTATTAAGATACTCTACGCATCCTCACAACTCTCTTATACATTTGACTACTAATATACCCTTACTGTTTTTAATGTTATCTTTTTCGTGATCATATTAGAAAAAATATTACTGTTAAACTATATGTTGAGAATTCATATATTTGCATATATTTTACCTTACTTTGTGATAAAAAAAGCTTCTTTCGTACGTGTGATAAACCCCCTTCTAACAGCCGCAAGAAGCATTCGTTTTACGATGAGGTCTGGTACCAGATGATCACCATACCGTCTCATCAAGATAACAAAACCTCCTCAATAACACAAATCAGGGTAAAAATTTCTCACCCTATTAACGTATCATTTCTGTAATTATTTCTTTGTTTAACGTCTTCCCTTTTATACCGGTACCTGTTGCCAATGAGGCAATTTTCATGACATAATTTGAAAAAGTAACGCAAATAAAATAGTCGTAGTGCCATACAATGGAAATCCCTACACCATTTACACTAGATAAAACACCTGGGTTTCAGCTTGCTGTGTTCAATGTAAATTGCTCTTTGTAATTCTGTTGTTTGTCAAATAAGGGAAAAAGACCCAATGGGATCAAGTATTTAAATACAATTTGTTATGCAGTTCTAATCACAATGCCTAATATTAAAATATCAAAGCCAATCACAATTTTGTGACTTTCTTTGCTTTGCATCTCATAGATATTATTTTAACGAAATATTGTCAATATTATGCAATTAGACAATTCTGTAACAGTCGTTGAAATAATTGGAAATAAAATCTCGTATTCTAAAACAGTTATATAAAAAGGGACAAAAACAAACGAAACACAAAACAACACACAAACTGAAGCCAGCGACACGAAAATTCCATGAAATGTAATGACTCTTGCAGTTGAAGAGTGATTTGATTCTGTGTGTCCGTGAGTTCATTAGTTTCTTCTTTTAGTTTTATTTAGTATTTACTACTTATAAGTTCGTAATAAAAGCAATACAAGTTTTAATTAGGTCTTTTTGCGCATTAAGATTGATACATTATTTACATATACCTTACTTTTGATATTTTCAGTGGACGGATATTATATATCTGCAGCGTTATTATTTTTTTTTGCATGTATATCAGTATTTCAGTAATTTTTGCGTTTATGAAGCTCAATACCAAATTAGCAAAGTTAAATAAAAGAACAAAACATGAAGACTCAGTATAGCAAACACTATTATAAATGCATAAATCGATGTTATTTTTCCAGCACCTAAACGTAAATGCATTGCTTAAAGGCACATAGCAGTATGACCTTTTAAAACGTCCAACCCATTCAACATTATTCTCATTATATTAACTATTAAAACCTGTACTTAAAAAATGCTACATGAAAATGTAACTCTCTGGTGATTGAGTTTAAGGTATCCGACCCAAAATTGAAGTCACCGTTTAGTTTTATTTTTCGACCAAGAAATATAGCTTAATAAATCAATATATTGCTAATTAATGATACAATTTAATATATTGTTTACTATAAGTTAATGTTTACATTTTTTATAAAAAAATTTAGTTACTCAAATAGTATTTCCGATGTTTGCCGAAAATTACCGAGGTCTGCTTTATTGAAATGCAATGAACATCCGGGATATCAAATATGATCACGTGGTCAATTATGGTCCGGATACCTTAAATGACTCTACTGCTTTAATATTTAGTGCACGCTTGGGATGCAAAAGGCACGAAGTTTTGTTTTGATAGGATATTGTAGTCGATCAGGTCAATAAGAGCTAGATTTGACATACCTCATTTATGCAATTATTTTGTTTTAAATTAATAAATAATATTACTGCTGTCATCATCTATTTATTTCAGCACAGGCACATTTAGGTGGGATAAATATAACACAATATACTGCCTGTTTTCTTATTTCGATTTATTAAGACAATTATTTAAGGATTTAAGGGGATGCAAGACACCATCCGCCATTTTTGTGAAAATTTTAAAATAGATTTATGGTAAATTTAATAAGAATTTCTTTCATTATTTACTCTTAATCTCCATAAAATTAAAATAATTATGAACGTCTTATACCGATATTATTGCCTCAATTTATTTACGGTTGAAATAAAAAGTTTTCGCATAAATTATTTCGGTATGGGCAAAAGTAATGAAAATGAAATTTATGATAAGCGAAGTAATTTCGACCAAAAAACTCTTTTTAGCACTTTTTGACCAGTTTTAAAACCGATTGACAAAAATTTAACATAGAACTCCATAATTTTCTTTCCATCAATAAAATGTATACCAATTGCTTGACATTATATCTAAAATTCAGAAAATTTCATTGGACAGAATTTTTGTCATCTTTTATTTTAGTGCTTTTTTAATAACTTCTCTGAATAATCTATTAGAAAAATTTTTAATTTCAGTGATGAACCCCTCTAAAATATGCCTCTGAAACACTATTTGTTATTTTGAATTATGATAACTTGTATTAAAATCTAACTATATGGCGAATTTTAAGAAAATTCGCTGACAATTATTTTCAGTTAAAGTGTCCGGCATCCCTTAAACATGCGTTTGTTTTATTTATAAGTTATCCTTATAAATACTTACGTTAAACACGTACTCCGATGAAATAATGCAGGTGTACTTTTCGCTATATACAGCATGGTTATTAAGAACAAATTCCAGTGGACTCACATTCTTTGCATGGAATTTTAAGAACAAATACAAAAATAAAATGCACAACATATATGTTATAACCTCATACAGTGGTCTGCAAACAGAAATGTGATCAAAACAAAGTACAATGTATATTGTGTAAAAGCCAAAAACAAGATCTTTACACAGTAAGTTAATTTCTATGAAAAATTATGGGGGGTCAAAATTTTAACAATAATTGACTTAAACCTTTACAAGAATTACGCCAATGCGTTTTGTGCAACTGTTGGTTATAATTATATAATTTGGAATAATTAATACTAAGAAAACATTCTCATAGTTTCCAAGACCTTGTATAAGATGTGATTTAGTTAGAAATGACGAACAATAAGAAGCAGGCATTGCTAATGAGTAAAATGGCTTTGAGTAGATTCAGGTTACATAGTTACATGTACTTGCTGTTTTTGTTTTCCGTTGTGTGTGTCTTAATTAGAAAGTGTAATAGCACATTGAATTTTGGCTTTAATTTGTATTTTTATATTTTTTTCTGTTTAAAACTTTAAAACAGAATTCAGAAAAGTTATAAACGTTAGTCCGACATTTATGAAATATATCGCCGTTCTTGACATACAAAGTCCCATATCTCAATTATGCGTTTATACAGTAACCGAAACGTCTATTCAACCTTGAAAACTAATGCGTTCATTACTTACATTATTGACAATATTCATTTCAGAGATGGCAATAAATGTTTAACATAATAGATATTGAAAGGGCGGAGTTAAAACAGACAGATACATCAGACATAAATGATTAACATAATAGATATTGAAAGGGCGGAGTTAAAACAGACAGATACATCAGACATAAATGATTAACATAATAGATATTGAAAGGGCGGAGTTAAAACAGACAGATACATCAGACATAAATGATTAACATAATAGATATTGAAAGGGTTAAGTTAAAACAGGCAGATAAATCAGACACAACAGAGCTAACAACAGGAAAAACATTGCCAACAGAAGGAGATGTGTCGGACGAAAAAAGAGCCCTTGAACGTGAAATGAAAACATTGCGAACAAAGATTCATGAGCTTGAAGAAGACGCCAAATACCAAAAATCTAAACGAAAATCAAAATCAGATAAGTACAATCGACTAAAAGCGGAAATGAAGCAACTCAAGAAAAAAGAAGAATCAGCAGGATGTCACCTGTATGTATATTTTGTTAATTTTGTTTTACTGTATTACAGACATACGTTAACGTTTGGAAAATCAATAGCGCAAGAGTGAATATTGAAGATATGATCTCGAGCCGCATTCAGATTTGGCACGAGTGATTTTATTTTCAACATTCACGATGCGCGATTGATAATTCCGTTTATTACATTGACAAATATTTGTCTTCGCAAAATTAGTTTTGTTTTGAATGTTCTTGTTCGCCAATCTTTATTATCGATGTCGTTCAGAACATACATTCTGACGTCACTTACAGTGGCTAAATTTATTCCAAATGCAAAATACTGGAATTTTCATTGGGAAATTTTGGTATTTCATTGCTGTCAATATTATGATGGTAAGTCCTACTATTTATATTATTTATGGATGACTCTTGCTTTGTAAATTCCGTATTTGTCATGGGTTATTATTTGGATCTGATTCTGTATTGTGTGTATTTTTTTATTCAATAAAATTGTTTCAAAGAAGATGCAAAGGCTACAAATTTACCTTGACACACACGTCTTACTTCTTATCTAAACCCATTTTACTAACAGTTACACGCCCCATGCGTTCAGCGTTTTGCTTGCATTTTTTTATTATTCCATTCTGTACCTTTATAGTGCTAAAATCCAATTTGAAAAAATTCTACGCGATAACACGTCCATATTTTATATTATTCCTTTGTTGTTAAAATGTCCGAAATCGTCCTTGACATTTGCTACGGGAATTTTACATAGGAAGTCCGCCATTTGAGTTTCTACAGGGACCTAGCATTTTTTTCAAAAAGATCGTCTGCTTTCGTAGCGTTCAATGGTATTCGGACAAACCGCGAGACTTTTCCCGCCTTAACTGCAGACGACATGACCCGAAGGATTTCGAATAGATAACAATTGACTCTTCCAAACATACACTTCCGTTGTAATTTAGGTCAAACTTTACTATAGAAAAGTGCTCTATCAAAGTGAAAAAATCTGCCACATTTCAAACCGCCGACTATCACTTGGATATAATTGTTGTTGTCAGTTTGCACATTCTTGAAACTACAATAGGAGCATAAGCTGGACCAAACGCGATAAGCAGTTTTTATTTGTCAGCCAAACAACCGCTAAATGACCGCTTCGAAACTTACTATAGTGGATCTTCCTCGACACACACACCTTTCTTCTAATATAAGCCCATAAGTGGATCTTCCTCGACACACGCGACTGAACCTATTAGTGGATCTTTTCTTCGACACACGCCTTCTCCTAATCTAAGCCCATTAGTGGATCTTCCTCGCCACACGCCTTTCTTCTAATATAAGCCCATTAATGGATTTTCCTTGACACGTTCGTCTGCTTTCGTAACTTACAATGGTATTCGGACAAACCGCGAGACTTTTCCCGCCTCAACTGCAGACGACATTACCCGAAGGATTTCGAATAGACAACAATGGAATTTTCCTAACGTACACTTTCGTTCAAAACAAGGTCAAAATTTAGAAAATCAATAGCGCAAGAGTGAATATTGAAGATATGATCTCGAGCCGCATTCAGATTTGGCACGAGTGATTTTATTTTCAACATTCACGATGCGCGATTGATAATTCTGTTTATTACATTAATCTAAGCCCATTAGTGGATCTTCCTCGGCACATGCCTTCTTCTAATCTAAGCACAATTGTGGATATTCCTCGACACACGCCTTCTTCTAATCTAAGCACATTAGTAGATTTTCCTTGACACGTACGCCTTTCTCATAATCTAAGCCCATTAGTGGATCTTCCTCGCCACACGCCTTCTTCTAATCTAAGCCCATTAGTAGATTTTCCTTGACACGTACGCCTTTCTCCTAATCTAAGCACATTAGTGGATCTTCCTCGACACACGCCTTCTTATCTTAGCACATTAGTGGATCTTCCTCGACACACGCCTTTTTCTAATCTAAGCACATTAGTGGATCTTCTTCGACACACGCCTTTCTATTAATTTAAGAACATTAGTGGATTTTCCTCGACACACGCCTTCTCCTAATCTAAGCCCATTAGTGAATCATCCTCGCCACACGCCTTTCTTCTAATATAAGCCCATTAGTGGATTTTCCTCGACACACGCCTTTCTCCTAATCTAAGCCCATTAGTGGATCTTCCTCGACACACGCCTTCTTATCTAAACCCATTAGTGGATTTTCCTCGACACACACGCATTACTTCTAATCTAGGCTCATTAGTAGATTTTCCTCGAAACACGCGCCTTTCTCCTTATTTAAGTCCATTAGATGATCCTCCTCGACACATGCCTTTCTTCTAATCTAAGCCCATTAGTGGATTTACCTCGACACACGCCTTCTTCTTATCTAAGCCCATTAGTGGATTTTCCTCGACACACGCGCCTTTCTCCTAAATTAAGCCCATTAGTTGATCCTCCTTGACACGCGCCTTTCTTCTAATCTAAGCACATTAGTGGATTTTCCTGCACACCCACGCCTTCTAATCTAAGCCAATTAGTGGATTTTCCTCGACACACACGCCTTTTTTCTAATCTAAGAACATAAATGGATCTTCCTCGACACACGCCTTCTTCTAATCTAAGCCCATTAGTGGATTTTCCTGGACACCCACGTCTTACTTCTAATCTAAGCCCATTAATTTAGTGGATTTGCCTCGACACACGCCTTCTTCTAATCTAAGCCCATTAGTGGATTTTCCTCGAAACACGCCTTCTTCTAATCTAATCCCTTTAGTGGATTTTCCTTGGCACACGCCTTACTTCTCATCTAAACCCGCTAGTGAGGCTCAATGTAGCGAAGCGGAATTATTGAAATATATTTTCTTTTTTATTTTAGTGAAACAGAAAAAACTGGGAATGATAAAAAGAAATCAAAATCAATCACCAGGTTTGTATTTGTGTGTGTGTGTGTGTGTGTGTGGATGTGTGTGTGTGTGTGTTTGTGTGTGTGAGGTGTGTGTGTGTGTGTGTGTGTGTGTGTGTGTGTGTGTGTGTGTGTGTGTGTGTGTGTGTGTGAGTGTGTGTGTGTGTGTGTGTGTGTGTGTGTGTGTGTGTGTGTGTGTGTGTGTGTGTGTGTGTGTGTGTGTGTGTGTGTGTGTGTGTGTGTGTGTGTGTGTGTGTGTGTGACCATCGGGCACATAAAGCCATTCGAACTCTGGCTTGCTTTTGCCAGTTATACTTTATTCAAAAGGATTGGTGTTTTGAATACCTAAAGTAAGCTACTTTTGTTCCTCAATGATGTGACATGTTGGAGTACACAGTTTGGGATACCGATGCAATGTTATCAGTATAAAAACAAATAGTGTTTTGAACGTTGCCACAATGAGATACATGCAATACCATAAAAAGTATTATAAAAGAAATAAATCAACTTATTATAGCACATATTTGTAATTGCAAGAAAGTGACTATTGTAGTAATCTGTTAGGCGTCATTGGTTACATAGTTGTTTTAAAGCGAAACCACTGTATTTACTTATTGTGTTGCTTATTGTAAGGTATACGGACCACAATTGATCACGTGCTCATATTTTGTGTTCCGCATGACCATTGTTTTTCAATGGAGAAGACCTCGGCAATGTTCGGCAAATATAGGAAATGCCTATTAACTACTAACTATTTTTAATCACAATTACATTTGTTTTCACGTGGACTTTAAGGACAACAGAATATTTTGTATAATAAGCAACCACTTGATTGAATACAGCTGTATTTCTTGGTAGAGAAAATAAAATTAAACAGTAGCTGAGCTTTAATGGTTGGGATACCTTAAACATGCCAGGAATATACGACTAAAATTTCCCATGACCAGCTGTGGTCCTCATGATTGTTTAACCATTTGCTAATAAATTTATGTGGTCAACGGTGACAGATACATTTACAAAGTATGGCACTGTTATCTCTCGGTGAAATTAACCGTGTAACAAGCTCCACGGGAGCTTTTATGTACTATATTCTTGGCATGATTACATACATTGTTAGTATTAGATGATTGCCGTGACATCATGATTTATTCTGCACTCTAATAAAATAATTGCTTGTTTTTATTGTTTATGCAAACTATAGGCTATCTCAGATTAGCAGACGTCCTTTATTTTAATTAAGCTGCTGACGTTTAGTGACGGTATATTGCAAAATTTAAATAAAATTATGTGTTCCTACCGCTTTCCACAGCTGTGATTCCAATCACTAAGGAATCAACTCATTTCTTAGAGTAATAGATGACGAACTGCCAGTGTGCTTGCGTTGGCTTTGACAAGGCGTCGTTGGCACAAAGCCATTCATTAAAATCCTTGTTAAAAATTGTTCATAGTTTATTATTTTGTTAATTAAATTGTTTCAATTTCCTTTATTTGTCTAAAACGCGAATCGTTCCTTAATTGAAAACTGTTTATTTTAAATTTTGTTTCATCCTATCTAATGGGTAGACGCAGATACAATTAATCTCGAAAGCTGGACGTCTGTTACGAGCCTATTTATTTGCCTAACAGAATATAAGACAGTAAAAATAAAGCCAACAGGAATGGAGTGAAAATTATAGTTCAGTCAAAGGTCACAGAACGGGTTGAAACTATGAAAAATCACTGTACATCATTATCAGTAACTAACCGTTCTAGTGTTTTAGTGTGTGTCCACGATCACAATTATGGAAGCTGTGTGCATCCACTTGAGACGGTCTTATAAAGAATCAGTCCCAACAATGTTTCTTGTATTCGCATTAAGTAAAGGTTCAATTTCTGCATTTTTGCTACAGCATTGCCAATTAAAGACTAAATAATGCTTCTTAACACGTTTTTGTCTGTCAGTGAGAAAGAAATTACATCCTCTATTTTGTTATAACATGGTTACATGTAAATAGAACATGAGAAGGCACTATTTCCTTAGTGGATAAACTGGAATGATACCAATGTCTGATGCAATGTACGTGTTTCATTAGAAAGGATTCTAGAGCACTTTAAATCTGTGCCATTTTCAGCCATTTTCATATATACCACGGTGTGCAGTGTTTTTGGGGGATGTTAGCCGCGTACCCGGCAAAACGCCCGCCCTGGCAATAATTGTCAATCATAGTCGAACCGGTAGTGAGGATTAAACTCACAACTCCTTTGTTGACACGCCGATGATAATATTAGATGGCTCACAACCTAGGTCATCAAGGCCCCTGGAGATTATCACAAATAAACAGACAAAAAAAAGAATGTAATTTTAAATTAGATAAAAATTTTAGTAAGATTTTCTTACAAGCAGCGAATGATAGCTATTCCCTTTGAGGTACTGTACATGTAGTACAAACTGTCCAAAAGTTGGTAAATGGTTACTAGTATTTTTTGTCTCACGTGACACCCTACCAGTCATGCATGGTTGATGTGCATGCTACATACCAACTATTGTCATCATGCTATATTAATAAGGTACTGACCTAATCCATAAATTTTAACTTAGCTTTAACTGGACCGTGAAATTGATGTCAGTGACAGGTGACAGCCACTAGACTGCCGTGTTGTATTCATCATTCTAATATGGCGGCCGTCATACGCTTTGAGAACACATTAGGGTTCTCATAAGCATAGAGCCCATGGCGAAGTCGCAATTAGAATTCAGACGTCATAAATGCTGAATTGAAAATTTTTAAATGGAACATGCAATTTTGTTAAGATTTCTCTATATTTTTGTACGTATATTTAATAAAGTGACGAGCATATATTTTTATGTCAATTCTATTTACTTATAACATGATGTTTCACGTCTATATCTTCAACAACAAAAACAATATTCCCATTGATAGTGTCCACTTAGATACCCTTCGAAATTTTGAATCGTTTGTTAGACATATTATAACATGTATAATCAAAGTAGATTACTGAAATTGGGCTCTATGCGAATTAGAACATTGTCAGATCTTATATTTGTCTTCATTTTAAACCTCACTATCGCTAGATATAAAATATTGACAAATATAGTCTAACCATGCTCTAATTCGCATAGAGCCCGCTCGAAATAATCTATTTCTAAAACAGCCGATACACAAAATAATGTCATATCCTACCATGTAATGGCACTGAGGAAGTTCGACAGCTACTGGACCGTGAAATTGAAACCTACATTGGTCGAAAACAGCAAAAATTAAATTAAGAAAAAGTAACACTATAATAGTTTAAAATTAACAATAATGAAATCGACATTCTTGTTTCACAATTCTTTAATATTATATAGATATTGATAATATATTGCAAAATGCATGCTTCAAATTAAACAAGTGCGCGCACGGGGGGGGGGGGGGTAACTTGGTAATTTTTAGGGTGGGGATGTGCCATTTTTGATTTGAATTCAATACCCATATTTATATAAAATTTCCAATTTTCATGACCCATTTTTATATAAAATTTCAATTTTCATGACCCATTTTTATATAAAATGAGCAATTTTCACAACCCATATTTATATAAAATGAACAATTTTCATAACCCATATTTATATTCAGTAAACTTAAAAGGTCATATTTATATATACACAAAATGATAACATAGTGAAGAAGAAAACACAATGTCATTATTAAAGTTACACTTTATTATATTATATGGGGCATATTTATATTAAAATGGACAAAAACATGACCCATATTTATATGAGACCAGATTTTTTTAAAATTAAGATTAAAAGGCATACCCATTTTTATATAAGATTGTTTTAAAAACTATACCCATTTTTATATAAATTTTCAAAAAAAACCTACCCATATTTTTGGCACATATACGTATACCTTTATATAGGAAGTTACCCCCCCCCCCCCCCCCCCCCCGTGAGTGCGCGGAACTATATAAAACTGAGAAACAATAAAACCAATAAAAGCTGATGTATAAATTTTAACACGTAGTTACTGGTTTATGAACAAAATAATGACGCAACTCAGTATACTATCATCGGCAAATTATTGGTTAGATCGCCATGTGCGCGCGAGTTGCTACTTTAAACATTTTTAAAGTTTAATGATTGTAAGAAACCAACCAGTTTCTGGTTTGATTGTTGTTTTGTTTGATTGATTGTTGATTGCTTTTAACTTGTCTTAGATCGCCTGGTGAGCGCGAGTTGACATTTTAAAAAATATTCTTCAAAATTAATGCTGGCCAAATGAACATTGCGAAACCAACAATTTTCTGGTTTGATTGTTGTTAACTTGTTCTAAGTCTGAAAATAAATGAGGCTCTAGTATCTCCCGTTTTCGCCTTATACCGTGAATGAATATTGTAAAAAGAAAACTATGTTATGTCTATACAGAACATACTACTCCCTCTTCTGGACCATTATACTGATAAATAAATAAATAAAATATGTTTTAAGGAAGATATCTTGCATACCACCTAATGGTTACCTTCGGCAATTCGATATTTATCATATTAAAAAAAAATTCATAAATATTTAATAGAAATTTATTTATTATTTATATCCCACCATTGGGCTTTTAAATTTTGTCTCGTTGATATATGTTAATTTCTTTTAAGAAAAAAAAATATCAAGTATATCTATTATTTATTTGTCAATTAAAAAAAACCATTAAAGTGAGTACCAATTATAGACGCGTTCATTTATTGTGCATCCATTAACCGGTTTAATCCAGTCACATAGTTGTTAAGCCAGTAAGAAAGTAGGTAAAACTTACTTTACTTCGACATATACTGTAAGTATTTATGCCCTCGTGTTTGTCCTTTATAGGGGTCTCGGTGGCCGAGTGGTTAAGGTAGTTCTATTATTGATCACGTGGTCTGTAAACACTGAGATTGCGGGTTAGAGTCTCACTGCGCAGCGGGCAGGGTGTTCTCGATTCCAAACTTTATTGACAATGATTGCCAAGGTCGGGGTTTTCCACCGGGTATTTCGGCTCCCTCCCCAATAAAAATTCCATGCAATAATTGAAAAAATTACTGTAACACAACGTTCTTGTTTCGGGCGTTCTGATTAGATGTCGGATAGTCTTAAAGATGTCGTGATATGAAAGTTGTTGATTAACAGAAGAAATAGGTACGTGCATACTTTCATAAGGTTTGGAAAAGCACTTTGTGATCTTTCATTCGTGATATAATTTTGCTTTTTTCTCTGTCGTTCGGCTGCGCTCCACTCGCGTAAAGATAAACTAAACTTTTCCTCATGGAAGATCACCTGGTCTTTCCCAAAAACGTATGTAAGAACCTATTAGTCTTTTTTCCCTCTTATTTTCTTATTTGCGTAAACTTTAAACGTGTCTGGTATTTGCCTCATATAAATAACGTTTGTGTTGGAAGCCATTCGTTTACTATGTATGAATATGCATTACACAACTATGGGCACGCAACCCCCGATTGCTGACGACTCTTAAGTTGCTTTAATGACATTCGGTTTAACTTGTTACACGTGAATTAATGCTCCTACTGTAGATGCTTTCTACGTTTTAGTACATCTTATATACTTCCCTGGTCAATCTAATTATAATTAAATCTTCCACTCTTTCGGTCTTTATTCTATTGTCGCCGCGTGGAAGCTACAGTAAGAAAAAGGGGGATAGGCCTTGTTGCCTAGTGGTTAAGTTAGTTCGTCGATTATTGATCACGCGGTCAGTCAATACTGAGACTGCCTGTTCCGGTCTCACTGCAGGCAGGGTGCACTCGACTTGTCTGAATTGACAAGGATTACCAGTTTTCCTGTCGAATTTCGGGGTTTTCTCCTTTCAAAGTTGCGTTAAACAACATTCAAACAAACAAGAAGGGAAAACATGTGAAGGAGGATTGATGTCTGGTGTCGTGTTATTTCTCGCCGATATTGTCATCATTTATTTCCATGTATGTATGCTTGTTTTAAGAGCCATTGTAACTTGGGTGGGGGGGGAGATCTGTTAATATGTTTTGGGCATTTTTACGGGTGTGTTAACTGTTTTTTTAAATAAAGCAACTGTTATCCGTTTTTCAACCATTAACTGTTATGTTTTCTTAAAAATTGACATTGTTGTTAACTGTTATAATGTAAAAAAAACACTGTAAATAGTATTGCCCTTTGATGAGATTTTGCATCCTCACAAGTCAGGGTTTCCGTGTCCACATGTGTCCACGAACACATGAGGACACAGAAACCCCGACTAAGGCGGATGGAGATTCTGCTGTTGTGTTTTTTTTCGACTTTTGAACTCACTGTTTTATTTTCTCAATGTAAATTGCTGCCATCTGTTTTCATTAATTTAAATGATATTTAAAAAAAAAAAATTTTTAATACAAAATAAGTAAAATTGTTAAACCTGTTAATGGACCCCCGACCCACCATCTTGTAACTACATATACAAAAAATTTTTGCCAGTATTTATTATGCAACTTGAATCTGGGACTAATATGTTTTTCTCGGTTCCAGCTTGAATGTACTTGAATCTACTTATATATTTTAATATATTTTATGTCTGAAGACTACAAAACATGTCGCTGTTTGAACAAATCCATCATGGTAAGTAGTTGTCGAATATATTTATTCCGTTACAGCAAACAGTACATTACTGACAGCCCGGATATCTGATGTCAACCAATGAGGCATAGCAACTCACAACACCAGGTGGAGCCGTTTTGTGTGGTAAATCATTGCATGAAGGGTTAAGTAATTGAACTGAAAATGTGCAACAAATACAGGGTACCAGTTCCATTTTTAATAAGGTTACCGGTCATTGTAGACTTCCTGATAGATTAAAACTAATGTATTTTTACCGCCACTTAATGTTTTGTGCCAGGTTTTCTGACAACTAAAAATGCTGCACCAAAATTGATTAACACATTGAACAAGCATCGACCAAAGCACAAAGCATACGTGTCCAAATCAAGTCTTTCAATTGGACCAGATGTACTTGTAACAAGTTACAAATGAGGGGTCCTACTAAACGCAGAGAAGTGAAAAGAAGTAATTAAAAAATGATTTATTTGATTAAATAAAGGTTTATTTTATTTTATATATATTTGTTATATTTTGTATAAATTTATCAAAATTGACAAAAATGCGACCTTATTTATATATAATTCGTCTGTGAATGGACGATTTCGAGCAGTTCGACGATGTTTACATAGGTTGTAATGGCCGACAGTAGAGAGAAGTAACTGTATAAGGTATCACACATGATGTTTATTATGTAATAAGTATGATTCGGAACAATTTCATTACAAAGAACACTTTTCTGTGAAAAAAATGAAAAAGAAAAGAATTAGGCATTTGTGTTAATGAGGCACACAAGTCAAATGTACTCGTCAGGTCCTCTTGCCGGCACGTTGCGAGATATTTTTCAACCGACATAATGAATTAATCATTTGCAAATTCACTCTAGGGCATATAGAACATAACTGGTTCCCAGATATAACCTCTGCCAAAAGTCATCCCACATATGTCCTTTTCCCGTGATATTTGTAAACAAAGAATGATGTTTGTACAATAATACACGAGATCTTATTTATTCTATTATAATCTATTTATACACCAGCAATATAATGTTCCCATGAATCAACAACCAGAGGCCATAAACTCAAAATATACCAAAAAAAAACCTGCAGAACCAATTTCCGAAAATTCAATTTCTCACAAAGAGCTGTTGACACCTGGAACTCTCTTCCACGAACAATTGTAGAGGCAGACAGTGTAAAAAGTTTGTAAAATGCACTTAACAAACACTGCAAAAACTTCCCAAACAAATTTGTAGCAGATTTCTATGGTTTTGATTGATTGATTGGATGTCTGCTTTACGTCCAGCGAGCAGTATTTCAGCTATATTCAGGACAGGAACAAGTTAAATAAACAATAAATCAATTGAAAATGGGGTGGGATGGGTCACATGGAATACAATTTTGACTTCCACTGGAAAAGTATGGCGTTTTGGGTAGGGGCGGAAAATTTAGCCTTTTGTAGCGGCTACAATGAGCCTACTCCCTTTCGAAATCTTAAAAAGGGGTCTCCATGGTGCAAGGAGCGTGGCACTCTCCAAACACGTTACCCACTACGGTCCGCGGTCAGGCTTTCCGTATTATGACCTGACAACCCCCCAACGGGAGGGTCTCCCCTATCCGCCACCTGGGGACGCGCTGGGCTGCTCTGTGGGTCGAGCACTGGGAACCCTCCCAGTATGGTCCCAGCAGATTTCTATGGGCCAGAAGCTGGAACAAGTGAAACGACTACACATATTGAAATGGATAAGGGAGGTTATACAGCCTAACTTAAGATCTCAATGACAGGTAACAGGTACCGAGTTTAACATTACACTGTGTTTGTACTAGAGGCTTATCCGAAATGAGAGATATCTTTCATGGTGTCAACAAAGGTGTGCAAGAGGTGATTAAGAATGACCTAGCTAGTATAGGATACCCAGAATCCTTTGCATGGAGATAAGTGCAAATCATTTTTTTCAATGCACTTTTGACATGTAAATAAAGAGAACCAACATCTTTTATCTTTTAATGGCATCAAACTTGTATTATAACTGATGGTATAAGTACTTGCTTTTCACAAAACATTATTTCTGCAGATTGGAGTTCTGCCTTCAATTTATAAATAGTCCATAGTTTTTTCTTTTGACAAAGCAATAAGCATGGTATTATTTAATTCAAACATATGCATGTTAGCAATTATCTGCCCTTTGTTGAAATATACCACACACCACTAGTGGTGCCGATCCTCACAATATTTCAATTGTCAAATGCCAGTTAGCTGATCTATAGTCTATTGCCGACCTAATCATATAACTTACATTTATCATAACAATATATATAATTTTAAGGAACGATCAACACAAGTTAACCATTTTTTTTAAAACATTTTGAATTTTTTTTCAATATTTTTTTCATTATTTTATCAAGTTTTTTTCTGTAGTGAAGAAAATGATCTCACAATAATTACAACTATATATATATACAAAACTACCACAAAAATGGATTTTGCAAATCCTTTTAACAACTTCAATACCTTTGCCATAAGTCATTATTTTCACCATTTTTTATATATTTTAATTCAGTTTTCTCTCATCTTGGTGAAATTTAACACTATTGTTAAAAGGATCCACCTCTATAATGAATGTGATGGATATTTTTCATATTTTTTTCCTTTTTCAAGCAAATAGCATGACATCAGAATCCAATCAGTATGATGATTGTTGTCTATATACATGTTTGTATTATTTACAAACTTTTAATTAATATTTATTGCTATAATAAAAACTGAAAAAATAATAAATATAAAAAATCATGGTACTAAACAAGAAAACCTGCATGAATTTAACCCCTCTGAATCCCACTTTGCAAATTTAAAAATAATTATACTGAATATTTCTATCTACTAGTACCTAAATTATCTATTTTATTCCCAGTTTATACTTGGAATGTTAAAATTATATACCAAATGGTTATCATTAGCACTAATTTAACTTTTCTGTACAATTTTATGTATTTGTTATAAAAGGTGTCAGTCAAATGTATAAATTGTTGGAGTTTATCACAACACAAAATAAAAAGGGAAAAGAAAGATAACTCTCCACTGATTGATAAAGGGAGATAACAAATGTGGACAAAGTGGGATCACAAGATAAGAAACTTTCAACCCGTACTTTTTTGTATATCTTTTTTAAAAAGTTGTAAATGGTATTTCGGCTTATTGTACAAATAGATCTTAGAAAAAAATTAATGTTACATCGATAATCGGGTCTGATGAATAAAAGATGGCAGACTCGATTTAAACCAATGACAATAGCTTTTAAAAACAACAACACATCAAAATGAATACAGAGAAACAGATGATTCATAAAGGATGGATAACTATTTTTTACGATTCATAAAGGATGGAGAATTATTTTTACATTTGATAAATGTACAAATCCATTATATTGTCGCTATTTTGTGGTAAAACACTTTTATTACAGCACAGTACTCATATAGTGTTATGCATGTGCAAACAAATTCACAAAGAGACTACAAGCAACTGTAACAAAGACGTCAATATCCGAAACCCTGACTTGTCTTCTGAATTTTACTCAAACTCTGGCTCCTACTACAGGCCACCACACTGTCTATAAGAAACAATCAACATCTAAAGATGTGGCCTGGACCATAAAAGAAGGAACCTTTCTGTCTGGAGTTTGTGAAGGTGAGATTCGGAACAAACAGGCATTGTTAGACGAGTCAAACGCTTCGGATATTGTAACGTTACTGTTTATGAAAATCTTTCAACAAATAGTTCAAATCAAATTCATCTGTGTTCACTTCTAGCAAATTGCAAACACCAATCAGTTTTTCTTTTGCCTTTGGGAGAGTAGAATCCATAACGGCAATGTGGCAAAAAGGTTCTTCATTGTCTGGACTACCACATTCATCCAACGAAGCCTCAATCTGATTATAACGGACTATGCCTTTATGGACCATTCTGTTAAGTATGTTTATTGTACGTATATCCGACAGTTGTTTTTTGTGTACTGAAGCAACACACATGACGCCCATTAACTGACATTTGGGCGTGGGCTTCCGAATCACAGGCTTGATACCCAAGCACACCATAAATGAATACTGCAGTAGATCGACTCCAAAACATAGACGAATCCAGTCCCGATAATAAAATCCAGCCATTCTGGCATTTATCTCTATTAACTTTGGTCCCTTTGTTGTCATTTTCATTTCAACATTAAACACGCCATCTACAAGTCCTATTTCTGTACAGCATTGGTAAGCTGCAATCATAAGTTGACCCTCTCTGTCTCCTGGGAGGCAAGATGGCATACAGGACGAGGTTTCAGTAAAGCTTCCCTTTCTAGTTGGGCCATTGTCTGATACAAACGCTGCAATCAACTGACGCTGATATATTATAACGTCAATATCGTGTTCAGTACCATCCAGATATTCCATCAAAAACAGATCATTTCCATGTCCAAGTCCAACACCTGGATGGTCATCCTCCGAGGTCAGCTTTGACTTGAGGTTGTAGTAAGTATTTGTACACTCGATTAGGTCCTTGACTGGTTTTACACCAACTGCACTTGAACCATATTCAAGTTTCAAAACGGCAGGGGTTCCACAATGCTTCAGTGCCATTTCAATGTCTGCAGGACTCTTGATCGGGAAAGCTCTGCCAGCATAGAGGTAGGTTCTAGGATAATGTGGAATATCTCCTGTTCTTGATCGCAAGACTGCTTGAGTACGGCTTTTCTTTTTGGCCACTTCAGCTGCACTTTGACCTGGACCATGAAAATTCATGAGATTGCAGATGGTTGCTGCTAATGGTCCACAATCTTCCCAAAATGTTACACATCCATCATAATGCAGTCCTTTTTCTTTTAACATTTCAATTATGCTGGCAGCATGCTCCTGATCCTCTTTGTGATTGGAGAAGTCGTACTGGACGAAAATTGATGCCAAAGACGAAGCATAGCTGCTGTCATCTGGATCAACCAGAATGGTCTGAAAGGAGAAAACAAAAATAAAATGTAGCAATGTTAAGTGTTGAGTTGATGATGGGCTGAAAACAAAACAGAAATTAACCAATTACAAAATATATACACTATTCTTAACAGTATGAGGTGACATATAAATACTGAAATAATTCATTGGGGCAATAAATACATGTATACATGTATATAATGATTTTCAGGGTTCACCACAGCAAAAAATTCAAGAGTGGAGGAACCGTACTCCTCAGTCATGTTGATTCCCTAATACCAACTGAATGCAAAAAATAATTATATATATTCACCACATGTTTTTAATCTTTTTTTATCAGCATCCTTAGATGGTAAATGTTCAACATATATATTATTCAATAAATTAATTTCTTTCCATATATGTGCATAGATATTAATTACCGGTAATTGAACTTACAAAACTTGACCTACACCTTATCATAGTCTTCCCCTTGGTTGAAAAAATAAAATTTTGTGTTTCCTTGCAGTAAAAATAGGGACGGGATATTTAGCTTATTATCTTTTACATGGTGGAAATCCCCTTCTCGTTTATATCCGCTTTTATTATGATGTAGACTCAAGGATCCATGTAACGCTTCTAGATGCATATTGTATACACGTTTTTCATTTTTTGCCACACCATTACACATCACTGTTGGTGTCTATTAAAGTTATTATTTGCGTAAGGTTTTCTGTCTAGTCAGTTCTGTCTCCGATGGGTTATCAAATATTCTCACAAATGGCGATCGATATTTTATCTGTGTTTCGTCATCTGATTCTCCACAGGTAACAATCTTGTGCGGAAAATATGCTTAATTAGGATGTTTATTAAACAATAAACATGTCAGGGCTGATAACAATAAACATGTCAGGGCTGATAGTCACCTTTATAGTTTAAAATAAAAATTAAGCGACGGTAATACACTGGTGGTTTAAAAAGTGAACCAGTCTAATTGTATCTGATGCAAGTTAACTTAGTCATGGCGCACATGGATTTTAAAGTGGCGCTTGGAAATGAAGCGTGTCAAGAAAGAATCCTGCTTGATGGCCCTCCATGCTAAAACAGTCTGTTGTAAACCCTGATTTTACCATGGGTTGGCACTTTATGTCCCAAATTTTACCTTGTGATAGTCTGGGGTAAAATTTAGGCATAAAGGGCAAATCCGGGTTAAAATCTGTATATATAAGTAAACCCAGTGAGGAAGCCAGAGTTCCAGAAGAAAACCCAGACCTGCAGTAGGCAAACTACATGCAGCAATCCTGGTCAATTAAGATTGGAGTGGAGTACACCCTGCTCTCACAACCTTAGTGTTGACACATCCAGTGATAGTTGATTACTTACTACCATTACCAGTTGGCAGTGTTCAATCTAGAGCGCGCCATTGCGCCATTCCCGCATTTTTTGTTGAATTGACCTGCTTAAAAAACCTCCTGGGTCATTACTGGCGCAACGTAATTATTGCTTTGAGAAATTCCCCCATAGTCCACAGCTTTGAGAAAGTCCCTTTAAAATATACCGGAAATTTAACTGTATTCTCGGTCCTAAGTACGCTTTTTATCATGTACAATTACAATTTAGCAAGCGTCTAAATCACGTAGACAATATATTATCGATTTTTTTATAACGTGTCGTTCATGCCTCAAGATGAAGCGTATTTCTTCATATTTTACTCCCATTGGAGATAAACGTGCAAAAACGGATGAAAATCAAAATGAAGCGGGTAATGTTTGTTAGTTACTTCAATTAAAATAATTAATTTCAATTTATCCCTTTATTTTGTTTTAGCAAACTGAATCATAAGCCTTCACTTTTGTCCGGTTGTCATGTCTCTATATTGGTTTTATTGACCCCTAGCTATAAATTCTGGCCCCCTATGGTAAGTTATAAGGGCCATCATGACCCCCTTAGGCCAAATTCTAGATTGAACACTGCAGTTGGCCATCGAGGCCCCACTTACAGTTGAAGCCAGATATATCCCTGCTGTAGCAGAAAGTGCTGACCAATACCCAAGTAAATTTATCAGAATCTTTACAAATGATTTTGTTTTAAAAGGTGATAGACTATGTACTGTGGTTTCATTTTTATTCGTGGGGTACCAATTTTCGTCGTTTTCGTGGGTGGAAACAAACCACGAAATTAAGAATTCAACGAATAATGATCTCAAGAAATCTATAATGACGGTAAGCCGACATAAGAAACTGCTATGGGACAACTATTTACATGGATAATGACGACTGATGTTCAGAATGCATCGTTAAATTGATATGTTTTGAATAGATATGACAATTTTGCATTATGAACAACTTTAGTATGTTTACGACACTAAATAGAAATAAAATTGATAAAAAAAACATCGTTGTTATTTTTAATTGCGTAATCCCGTCAGTAGTAAACGTACTTCCTGTTGTGCCTTTTCGTTGTAAAGTGTTGATGTATACACAAATATTAAAGTAATTGTCTCAATCAAAAAAGATCAATAAAGCAATCTATCTTTAACACCTTTTATACTGATTTCCATCTAAAAAAAACCACTAATTATATCTTCAAGTTTATTGTCAAACAAACTTAATCTTTGCCCTAGGGAATGTACGACGAATTTACAATGAACTGTTTACTTAGATTGGTTTTAATAAAATGACATGTTTATTAATTATGTCAATTTTGTTTACGGCTACAAAACAAAATCTGTTTAATCTTTATTACTTCATGTTTTTTTGAAAACAAAACAGTCATTACGCCATTTTTAAGATAGCTAGCTAGATGTACACTATCACGGGATATATGCATGGCATCGCATTATTTTATTCAGGGCATTTTACTCAACGCACCGTATTATAAAATTTATGTTTAGTGGGGGCTTTGCACCACGCCACAACAAAAACAGGTTTCATTTTGCATTGTCTTTCTTCAGCCGTTCAATTTCGTTTTAATGTCCCGCTTTCCAATAAAAGTACCGTAAATTTCTATGAAATCCTGTGATCAGCATTACAATTGTCACCTCCCGAGAGCGATTATATCTTAAAAATGATGTATTATAAAATGTCCAGACTAACCCTGTATGAATACCGAAAATTTGTAAGCAATTTAACCATTTTTCATTTTTGATGTTTTGTTTGATTCCGCGAACCACGAATTTAAGAATCCTACGAAATGTCTTTTTTCCTCCCACCACAAAATTGATACCAACGAAAATAAATGAAACCACAGTATTTAAATACAAACCTTTATTCCAAAGTCTTTATATGAATCCCAAATGAAGCGCTTGCTGAAGCCACCAGCTCCAATCACTAAAACAGTTTTCCCTTGCATCAAAAACGACTGTGATCTTCTGACCATTGTCTCTACAAATGGCCCTACAGAGACACCTTGTTGGCTTGGATGTAAGAACTCGTACAGCTGACAGTTGATGGTACAGTCGTGACTGTTGACCTCTATTCCAACAGGTTCTACTCTTCCCCGTACTTCTCCAAGAACAAAGTCAATACCTGAAAAACAGAAAAGGTACTCAAAATCTTGCCAAAAAAGGTTTAACCCAAATATCTTCTGACATGGCTGTAGTTTTTGCTTTGTGTACCCGACTCAGGTAAGCTGTCACTGAATTATAGTCTGAAAACTAAACATTTTTCTCCTTTTGCATGAACAAAGTCCTTAACTTTATAGATAAATCAAAATTTTACTACAAACAAACGGAAGCTTTCATCTATAAAAATAAACAATTCCCCAAACTTTAAAAAAAACTTGGTGAAAGTGTTTTTGAGTCATAGTCTTTAAATTAAAAATCGCCCCTTTTTTCACAAGTCCCACAACTCAGAAATTTACCAAAAAAGTAGACACACCATGAGGCTAACAACTTAGAAGAAAATATGTGAAGTCATTCTCATGATCAGGTGTTATATTTGGACAACGGAGGGACAGTTGTATATATCTGGACAATGGAGGGACAGCTGTATATATCTGGACAACGGAGGGACAGTTGTATATATCTGGACAACGGACGGACAGTTGTATATATCTGGACTACGGAGGGACAGTTGTATATATCTGGACAATGGATGGACAGTTCTATATATCTGGGCAACGGAGGGACAGTTGTATATATCTGGACAACGGACGGACAGTTGTATATATCTGGACAACGGAGGGACAGTTGTATATATCTGGACAACGGAGGGACAGTTGTATATATCTGGACAACGGACGGACAGTTGTATATATCTGGACAATGGACGGACAGTTGTATATATCTGGACAACGGACGGACAGTTGTATATATCTGGACAAAGGAGGGACAGTTGTATATATCTGGGCAACGGAGGGACAGTTGTATATATCTGGACAACGGAGGGACAGTTGTATATATCTGGACAACGGACGGACAGTTGTATACATCTGGACAAGGGAGGGACAGTTGTATATACTGTACAGGCCTCGCGAATTTTAATTTCTCCGCGCATCCCGGTGGAGGAAATTCGGGTCTCCGCGACCTCTCCGCGGTCATCTCCACCGCGACTCGCGATCGCGAGTTGCCGGCGGAGAGCCGGTATCGGGTGGAGAGCCGACGACTCCACCGTGTATTCGCGGTGTATCCACTCTGCAAACATTTGAGGATATATTGGCACATTCGGTAACTGTGCATATTATCGTATAAATGACGTGAAATTATCGTAAGTCTAATCTTTCACCTTTTAAAATATATGACACTTTTGTGAACCTGTTTCAGATGTGTTATCCTGCAAAAACATAGAACAGAAAGATCGTGTAGAATACTATTTCTAACAATAGTTAGCAAAGTTGTGTTAAGATTATTTATTGTATGTATGTTTGTATTAATTTATTAATCTTTCATAGTTTTATTTATATTTCAGGTTGTCTGTGAAGATTTATTACTTATATATATTATCAATTCATGTAGCTAAAAAGCTAATTATCTTATTTATGCATTTGTTATTCTTTCTTATGTAGAGGTCAACCTAGGCTTAGAGGTGACGAATATGCGGTAAAAAGCTTACCAACTTCCATATATTTCTTCCCAATATATTTATCCATTAATAAAGTTAACTGTTGTTTACATTCTCTGCGATGACGAAGTGACAACTTGGTTTATTTGTGTTACGTATTCCGTTTAACAGCAGGTTGCAATAAACAAATCCATGGACACCTGTTCGACAATATGAATCGTCCAATAACTCGCATCCACTTATTTAAAACTGAGAGCTTTGACACTGTTCAAATGTAATTAGCTTGTTTGTAAACTGTTGGTCAGTCTGTGAGTTCAAAGGTAAATAACGACCTAATTATCGCTAATTCGATCAGACAGTATTACCTTTGTTACAATTAATTGAAAATGTCCAGGAAGTGTCAGCGTATTAATTAAGAATTAGGCAATCATTTCTGTATAGCAAATATTGCTTGATAAGTACTTACCTTCGTATTACATGCTAGTTTAATCCGTGCCGAAGACAGTTATTACCTTACACAGAACACAGTTTAGACTATATTGTTTGCAAATCAAAAATATACTACATGAATATATTAAATTATGTATAACTAAAAATTCCGCAGTTTCTTTGTATTTCTAAAATATTCGGTAAAAAAGCACGTGCCGATAGTTGAGGATATCGTCTGCTTGTCAATCAAAGTTTTACCGCTTTCACAATAGCACGTGCAAGTAGTGTTTTTTTACATTATTGTAACCGGATATTTTAAAATGCTTTAAAAAAATCTGCAAAGAAAGATGGATTACCGAGAAGCATCATTAGTGGTATGGGGTTTTCTTTTGGAGTTGTGAATATATTTCCTCCGTAGACATTATGATTCAGAGATTCTACAAGGTTTATAAAAAACCAAAAAGACGCTTGTGATTTCGTTTTTGAACTGTAGTTCAGGATGTCAAATGATCACAGGTACGGCCTAATTAACGCTAATTGGTTATCATCTGACAGCATTACCTGTGTACCACTAATTATGTAATGAAAAATGGTCTGAAATTGTCATTGTGCTCAATTTACAAGGATTGTCCAATTAATTTGAAGGGAGGATTAATTTTACAACAAAAATATAAAGTTTGTTGTATACACACTCGAGCATATGACAACAATTTCACTTACATTTATAGACGTAAACGGCCCTATAGACGATCTTGTTTTGTTGATGTTTGTTAAATTTGAAGAAAATATATGACAGTAGAACACGATAATTGAGGTATCGTCTGCTTCTTGATTCAATTAATTTACCGCTTGTAAAATAGCACGTGCAAGTAGTGTACAAAGATATACCTGTGAAGTGGTTATAATTATTTAAAAAAAAACGATGAAAATGAAATGACAGACAGTATATCTTTATTTATTCCACCACTATTTTATCTATTAATTATTTTATAATTATACCTCTGGTTTTGGTGACGTAAACAAACAAGCTGTTAATAGAATTCAACAATTATTTTAATTTATTGGATTGAAACTGGATATTTTAAAATGCTTTCAAAAAGAACGTGGATAAAGACAGATGGATTACCGAGAAGGTTCATTATTGGCATAAGATTTTCTTTTTCTTTTGGAGTTGTGAACGTATGTTTCTCCGTAGACATTCTGATACCCAGATTCTACAATGTTTATAAAAATGCAAGAAGACACTGTTATTTATTTAAAACACAGCTTTGACACTGTTCAAATATAATTCAGCTTGTGAGTTAGTTTTTGAACTGCAGTTCACACTGTCAAATGATCAAAGGTAATTAAAAACACAATTAACGCTAATTGAAATATGACAGCATTACCTGTGTACCCTTAATTGTGTAATCAGGAATATGGTCAGGAATTGTCATTTATTATGTATTATGCACTTAATTTAAAGTGATAATTAATTTTATAACACAAGGTATAGTTTGTTGTATACACACTCAATTCAAGCATATGACCACAATTCCACTTTCCTATATTGACGAAAACGGCACTGTAGACGATGTTATTCTGTGATGTTTGTCAACACTGAAGAAAATATAAGAAGTAGAACATTTTCTGGAGACAGGAAACAGAAACTTAACATGCATACCCATTGTTCTGATGTGATTTTACGATCTTATTGGCCGGCTATCCACCGCGACTACGCGATCGGCACTCCACCGCGAAAACACCGCGACTCCACCAAGGAGAGTTGAGTAACAGTGGAGGAAACTCTCTCTCCACTCTCCTCCACCTCCACCGCGATGGGTGGAGAAATTAAAATTCGCGGGGCCTGTACAGTATCTGGACAACAGACGGACAGTTGTATATATCTGGACAACGGAGGGACAGTTGTATATATCTGGACAACAGACGGACAGTTGTATATATCTGGACAACGGAGAGACAGTTGTATATATCTGGACAATGGAGGGACAGTTGTATATATCTGGACAACGGAGGGACAGTTGTATATATCTGGACAATGGAAGGACAGTTGTATATATCTGGACAACGGATGGACAGTTGTATATATCTGGACAATGAACGGACAGTTGTATATCACAATATGCAATGGTAAACCCAATGCAGGATGGAGGAACAAACAGACGGACAATCATGTCCCCCAACAGGATATAAAAATATGTAGTTGTCTGTTTCTCAAGTTAGCTGTATAGGAATACTATTACACTAGCACTACTTCTTACCAATGAAGATCAGGGGTTTTCTCAGGGTACTCCGGCGTCCTCCCCCAATAAAAACTGCACACCATGATATAGCTGAAAAATTGCTAAAAGTGGCTTTAAACAACATTCAAATAAACAAACTTAAATCTTACCAATGAGATCCGTTTGGGCCAAAACACCTCCTTTTTCATCCGGCAGTAGTTTACTTTCGTGTTCCATAATACGAGCTAAGAGACGTTCAGATCCTGTGCTTACAGCATTGACTATTCGTTTAACTTCCAGATCAGGAAATCCCCACATTACCAAAGTTGTTTCTATTGACTGTGGAATTGTGTTGTCTCCGTTGATAGGTTCGTCTTTCCTTCCAATACCACAGGTCATCACCGTAGTAACAGGAGTATCGTCACACCTTCTACAAACGGTTGATCTCAGTCTGAATGAATAATCACCTGGAAAATAAACGTTTACAAATTTCATCGACTTGGACATTATTTTTGCCTAGCAAAAAAAAAACCAAAAAATTGAAGAATGTGTCCATGGGACACGGATGCCCCCGCTAAAGGAAGTCCCAAACAGGAGGTAGTTGTTCAACAGGTCTGAAAGTCGCTTAGGACGTACAACTTGTGATACTTAACCACCCTGCCAAATTTCAAATTGTTCTCATGTACGGTTTCGGAGTAAAGCTTGACGAAAATTTTCATACTCGTGATAACACATTTTCAAATCGACCCAGTCGAAAACAAGAAGTAGTTGTCCAACAGGTCTGAAAGTCGCTTAGGACGTACAACTTGTGATACTGAACCACCCTGCCAAATTTCAAATTGTTCTTGTCTACGGTTTCTGAGAAAAGCTTGACGGAAATTTTCATACTCATGTTAACACATTTTCATATCGGCCCAGTCGCAAACAGGAAGTAGTTGTCCGACAGGTCTGAAAGTCGCTTAGGATGTACAACTTGTGATACTGAACCACCCTGCCAAATTTCAAATTGTTCTTGTGTACGGTTTCTGAGAAAAGCTTGACGGAAATTTTCATACTCATGTTAACACATTTTCATATCGGCCCAGTCGCAAACAGGAAGTAGTTGTCCAACAGGTCTGAAAGTCGCTTAGGACGTACAACTTGTGATACTGAACTACCCTGCCAAATTTCAAATTGTTCTGATGTACGGTTTCTGAGAAAAGCTTGACGGAAATTTTCATTCTCATATTAACACATTTTCATATCGGCCCAGTCCCAAACAGGAAGTAGTTGTCCGACAGGTCTGAAAGTCGCTTAGGACGTACAACTTGTGATACTGAACCACCCTGTCAAATTTCAAATTGTTCTGATGTACGGTTTCTGAGAAAAGCTTGACGGAAATTTGTACGGACGTACAGACGGACAGACGGATGGATAGACGGACAGACGGACATGAGTAAAACTTAATGCCCCCCGACATGTCGTCGCGGGGGCATAAAAATAAATATCCCCACTTTCATAAAAATTTTGCATGTATGTCAACTATGTGTAAAAATCTAAATATTCAGTAAACAGGAAGAAGTTGACAAAGAAGCATTAAATTGCTAAACATGATATAGTACTATAAAGCAATATGCAAAATATCAGGCTTCTGCATCCTTTAGCAGTCAGGGGCATAATCAAAAATGGTTATTATTTTTATAACCAAAATGAGTTACTTTTTAGTGACAATTTGTGTTGCCTCCCTTTGAAGGTTCAAGAAAAACATAACCTTTTCAAGTTACTTTTTTTTTTCTTCAAAGAAAGGGGAAGTAAATCAAAATTATCATTGGGTTATGTGTAAAATCTAAAAAGTTTTACCTCCCTTTGGGATTTGCAATACATGTATAAAGTAAAGATGCATTTAATTAAACAATATTAATTTCTAATGTTATATTCAATCAGATAATTGCATGTGTTGAAGATTATCTAAAAAAATGCCATACATATTAAGACCATTTATTAAACATGCAAATAAATTTTTACAGGATCCTCTGACTTAAAATACTAATAATTACATGATGATAATTATGTAATAGAAAAAGCTTTGAAAAACAATTTTTATGTAAGCACCATCATACTTCAAGAAATTTCATAATAAAATCACAAAATGTTTGTATATCATTTTATTTCAACATAATTGTTCACACCAACATATTCTTTGAATTTTGTTTAAAAGTTTCATGAAATCTTATAGGGTCGCACATGAGGTGTTGCAGTCGAGAGAGATGTTTATCTTAAACAAGTTACTTTTCATGTTATACAAACATGATAATAGAGAAATGAGGTCATAAGAATAAGAGAACATGTTCCTAGGTTATGGAAACTACACAAATTTAGAATGTCAAAGATACCAAATTTTATGATGTACAATGTACAGGATGTGATATGTCGACTTGTGAATTGCAAAATATTAATATCACTTAGCATGTCCCACCCCCCCACCCCCCCCCCCCCCCCAAATTTTATTTCAATATAACCTGTTTAGTTATTTTTTCTCAAAACAACAAAAACAGGCTACTGGGCTTCCAAAATATTGTATAAACAGTTTGGTTTTCATCAGTAGACTAGGGGCATTGTGTTTAGCCTGGTAGCCATAAAAAAACATTTTTTATACCCCATGCAAAATGAGTTATGTGTACAAAACATCGGATTGTAAAATATAACCTGTTTTAGTTATTTTCTGTAAAAAGTAACCAGAATCAGTTACTTTTCATTCGTGTATAATAAGTATTGAATAAGGTCATGCCAGTGAAAAAGACCATGTTGCACTTGGCTTGGAAACTACAAAAATGTTAATGTCTAAATGTCATTCTCTCCTTAATGCATAGATTTTACATGTATGTGTGCTTGAACTGAATGTCAACGGTTATTGTTGGCCGTCATGTCCAAAACATTGTATTGTAAAATATAACCTGTATACGTTACTTTTTCACAATAGTAACTTAAACAAGTTACTTTTCATGTTATACAAACATGATAATAGAAATGAGGTCATAAGAATAAGAGAACATGTTCCTAGGTCATGGAAACACACAAATTTAGAATGCCTAAGATACCCAATTTTATAATGTACAATGTACAGGATGTGATATGTCGACTTATAAATTGCAAAATATAAATATCACTAAGCGTGTCCCTCATCCCCCCCCCCCCCCCCCCTTTAATTCAATTTCAATATAACCTGTTTAAGTTATTTTTTCTCAAAACAACAAAAACAGGCTACTGGGCTTCCAAAATGTTGTTTAAACAGTTTGGTTTTCACCAGTAGACTCGGGCATTGTGTTAAGCCCGGTAGCCATAAAAAAACTTATTTTGTATACCCCATGCAAAATTAGTTGTGTACAAACATTGGACTGTAAAATATAACCTGTTTAAGTTATTTTCTGTAAAAAGTAACCAGAACCAGTTACTTTTCATTCGTGTATAATAAGTATTGCATAAGGTCATGCCAGTGAAAAAGACCATGTTGCACTTGGCCTGGAAACTACAAAAATTTTAATGTCTAAATGTCATTCTCTCCTTAATGCATAGATTTTACATGTATGTGTGCTTGAACTGAATGTCAACGGTTATTTTTGGCTGTCATGTACAAAACATTGTATTGTAAAATATAACCTGTTTAAGTTTTTCACAATAGTAACTTAAACAAGTTACTTTTCATTTTATACAAACATGATAATAGAAATGAGGTCATAAGAATAAGAGAACATGTTCCTAGGGTATCGAAACTACACAAATTTAGAATGTCAAAGATACCAAATTTTAAAATGTACAATGTACAGTCACTACAGAATGTGATATGTCGACTTGTGAATTGCAGAATATAAATATCACTAAGCGTGTCCCACCCACCCTTAATTCAATTTTAATATAACCTGTTTAAATTATTTTTTCTCAAAACAACAAAAACAGGCTACTGGGCTTCTAAAATATTGTATAAACAGTTTGGTTTTCACCAGTAGACTAGGGGCATTGTGTTTAGCCTGGTAGCCATAAAAAACTTATTTTTTATACCCCATGCAAAATGAGTTATGTGTACAAAACATCAGATTGTAAAATATAACCTGTTTAAGTTATTTTCTGTAAAAAGTAACCAGAATCAGTTACTTTTCATTTGTGTATTATAAGTATTGAATAAGGTCATGCCAGTGAAAAAGACCATGTTACACTTGGCCTGGAAACTACAAAAATTTTAATGTCTAAATGTCATTCTCTCGTTAATGCATAGATTTTACATGTATGTGTGCTTGAACTGAATGTCAACAGTTATTGTTGGCCGTCATGTACAAAACATTGTATTGTAAAATATAACCTGTATAAGTTACTTTTTCACAATAGTGATAACCAAGTTACTTTTCATGTTATACAAACATGATAATAGAAATGAGGTCATAACAATAAGAGAACATGTTCCTAGGTTATGGAAACTACACAAATTTAGAATGTCAAAGATACCAAATTTTAAAATGTACAATGTACAGTCACTACAGAATGTGATATGTCGACTTGTGAATTGCAAAATATAAATATCACTTAGCATTTCCCCCCCTTGTTCAATTTCAATATAACCTGTTTAAGTTATTTTTTTTTCTCAAAACAACAAAAACAGGCTACTGGGCTTCCAAAATATTGTATAAACAGTTTGGTTTTCACCAGTAGACTCGGGGCATTGTGTTTAACCTGGTAGCCATAAAAAAACTTATTTTGTATACCCCATGCAAAATGAGTTATGTGTACAAACATTGGATTGTAAAATATAACCTGTTTAAGTTATTTTCTCTCAAAAGAAACCAGAACCAGTTACTTTTCATTCGTGTATAATAAGTATTGAATAAGGTCATGCCAGTAAAGAAGACCGTGTTACCCTTGGCCTGGAAACTACAAAAATGTTAATGTCTAAATGTCATTCTCTCCTTAATGCATACATTTTACATGTATGTGTGCTTGAACTGAATGTCAACGGTTATTGTTGGCCGTCGTGTACAAAACATTGTATTGTAAAATATAACCTGTTTAGGTTACTTTTTCACAATAGTAACTTAAACAAGTTACTTTTCATGTTATACAAACATGATAATAGAAATGAGGTCATAAGAATAAGAGAACATGTTCCTAGGTTATGAAAACTACACAAATTTAGAATGCCAAAGATACCCAATTTTATAATGTACAATATACAGGATGTGATATGTCGACTTGTGAATTGCAAAATATAAATATCACTAAGCGTGTCTCCCCCACCTTAATTTAATTTCAATATAACCTGTTTAAGTTATTTTTTCTCGAAACAACAAAAACAGGCTACTGGGCTTCCAAAATGTTGTATAAACAGTTTGGTTTTCACCAGTAGACTCAGGGCATTGTGTTAAGCCCAGTAGCCATAAAAAAAACTTATATTTTATACCCCATGCAAAATTAGTTATGTGTACAAAACATCGGATTTTAAAATATAACCTGTTTAAGTTATTTTCTGTAAAAAGTAACCAGAACCAGTTTGTAAAAAGTAACCAGAACCAGTTACTTTTCATTCATGTATAATAAGTATTGAATAAGCAGATAATAAGGTCATGCCATGTTACACTTGGCCTGGGAAACTACAAAAATTGTCAAATGTCTACCTTCTCTTCTTTTCCATGTTATTGCATGTCAGAGTAATTCAGTATCATACAGATTTTAAATAGATCTACATACACCTGAACTTAATGTTAACTTACATGTATCATGTTTATGTTGGCTAACATGTACAAACTGTCATAATGTAAAATATGAATTCAATTAAATGTAAATTGTACATCATGCAAATGTTACATGTACAAACGTCATGAATCGGAATGTAATACATCATGACCAAGGCATTCATAGAGTGCATGCATGCAACATGTACATGTATAATACTAATTAAAGAACATAGTTCTTGTTATTTAATAGTTTAACGTATTTGGCTTCACAAAATTGATCATAGTCATAGACATTTAAAGTAATCTTAATGGGTCATGTTGATTTTTTATTTTTCACCGACACTCATTTATTTTCATGATTATACAGCGCAAACATGGCAAATTTACAAATGCTACTAAGTACGACAGAGTTATCTCCCAGAAAAATGAAAAAAATAAAACATAACGTGTTCCCGTTACTTTTTTTTTACCCCCAGGAAACTTTGAAGCCCTTGCATACCATCAAAACATTGATGCGCCCGTCTGAATTTAATCCTAAAAGACAGTGTTAATGTTGGATTCGATGCAAAAAAATATTCAACGCTCACAAAAATTTCCTTCACCTTTAAAATGAACTTGTAAAATGTAGCATTTTGCATTGAAATTCGCCCGAAATTGACAAACTTTCCCGATTTTATTGTTTTCATCCCACGTATAGACAAAGGGCATGCGCATTTAAACACGATGAAAAGTCTCGCGGCAAACGAGATCGCCAAATAGCCTGGGAAATTCGAAAAATCTATCGAAAATTACGATGCTTCACAGAAAGCAATGATAACGGAAAAGCGTTATTTTTTTTATAACGCTATTTGATTATGCCCCTGACTGTTTAGTGGCTTAGAAAACTGAGACAGAAATTTTTGTTATGGACGAACGAAATGCAAAAAAAGCAAATGAACAGACCAACAAACGAACGGACGACAAACAAACATACAAACGAACTGATCCCACAGTATAAAACAGTATACCCCAGTCTAAAAAGAAAAAAAAACAAACTACCCAAAAGTTACATGTTTAAATTAAAGCATGAAGGGAAGTTTGGTTACGATAAAGCATCCAGGCATTCCGGAAATTATATTAAACTTTTCCCAATGGCAGTAAGTTTTCTCCCTTTGGTCAATCTCATTTGCCAAATTAATGCATTGTTTCTTAAATTGTTATTGTCCTTCAATATAACTAAAATACTGATCATTGCATAGTAATCAATCACTGTAGTTAAATCAATCTAGTTACTAAAGATATAAATTAAAGAATTACTTGAGATAAATTTTTTTCTCAGAGTTATCTCCCATACACTACATATAATAAAATAATTACCATATTATTTTTCATTCTTTGTTATATGCCCCCCTTCCCCTCTTCCAATTTTCATGACTGCATGCACATGTATGACACGTTTAAAAATCTAAACATGGCATATTTCAATAGATCTAAAAATAACTCATATGGATTGAGAAACGTTTAAGCTGGTAATCTTTTTATTCCAAAGGCTGAATTTTACAAAGTCATTTTTGTTTTCAGGATCAACATTATGGAATGAATTGCCACATGATTTAAAAAGCACAGTAAATACACAACTTTTTAAGTATGGTGTCAAAAAATATCTGACTCAGTAGAATTTGTATTGATGTGTGATATATATGATTTAAATTGTAATGTATACATACACTTTTATACTGTCTTTTTTACTTTGAATTGTAAACTTTTATTAGATTGTTTTGTATAAATTTGTTTTATGCACGAGGGCCTCAGGGAAGATTAGTTATAACACCAACTGTGTAAACCCCTTTAAATAACGACATTATTATTTTTATTATTATTTTATGCCAATATCAAAGGGTGCAGTTTCAAAGTGATTCCAATAAATATGAATGCTAAGACTGTATTTTCTTACTGAGTTCTGGGTTTAAAGCAGTTTCTGTAGCATAAAATCCTTCAATGAGAACAGTATTCTCCACCTCAAGGACACACAGTAGATCTATAACAGCCCTGAAGATGTCTTCTTCATTTTTCACATCATGAAATGTAACACAGCGGCTTCCATGCCACATAACACCTGATGGCTTCACGACAACCTGTCAACAACATGAAAATTATATGAACAGTTGAACTGGTGTACTATGGCAACAGAAAATGTGCTTTTTACATATACTAATAGTACATTATAGATTATTTACATTTTTTGAAACGAGATGTATTTCTTGAATGTAGAATGTATCTTGTCATCTTATCTCTGGGCTGTCTCCCATGTAGAGATACCGACGAGAAAATGCATAGAGTTTCAAAAAACAACAAAAATCTGTTTATAGCTTTTTCGTAACGTCAACGTGTTTACATTACAACACTTTGACAACAAGGCGAGATGTGGCCATCTCATGCTAGTAGAGTGTGATGAGATAATACCACACATAAAGATCAAAGGAAAATACTGCAAAATAGTGATAATAGTACATGTACAGGTAGATTACTATTACACTGAAACTAGGGACTCCAACGTCATGACGTTATGTATTGGAAATGGGAAATTTTAGAACTGGGAAATTGCTATCTACACTGAATATCTCCAAAAATTTTAATAATTGAGCTTTCAAATGTATATCAGAATGTTCCTTATATTTTTCTCTTTAATATTATATATTTTCTATAATGCTGGTGAAACATTCTGTGGTGCCGAAAGTGTAATTACTATAATATACAGAAATACTAAAAGCAAACTAGCTTTCCCATAGAAGGGGAATGATCTCAGATTTTGACACAAAGTTATTTTCTAAGTGAACTTAAAAGGCTATTAGAAATAAATCGAAGAATATGTCCATGGGACACCGATGCCCCCGCTTAATGAAGTCCCAAAAAGGAAGTAGTTGTCAGACAGGTCTGAAAGTTGCTTAAGACGTACAACTTGTGATACTGAACCACCCTGCTAAATTTCAAATTGTTCTCGTGTACGGTTTCTGAGAAAAGCTTGATGGAAATTCGTACATACGTAAGGACGTATTTACATAAGAAGAAGTCCCAAAGTAGTTGTCCGACAGGTCTGAAAGTCACGTAAGACGTACAACTTGCGATACTGAACCACCCTGCAAAATTTCAAATTGTTCTCATGGACAGACATGAGTAAAACTTAATGCCCCCCCCCCCCCCCCCAACATGTCGTCGCAGGGGCATAAAAAATCTGTTAGAAACAAGAGGTCGTGTAATTACAGGCGGACAGACAGACAGACCAACGGGACAAAAACAATATGTCTCCCCACCAAGTAGGGGAGACTAAATGTATAATAGAGAGGTCCCTTTTAAAGCAGGTTTGACTTCTTTCATTTATTTCTGAGTCTGTAATTTAATTTGACCAATTATAATGCTTATAAAAAAATAACCATTCGGTATTGTTAAAATATTCTGAATTTTGAGCTCCACTTCATGTATGGGTGAAGACCGATCATTTAAACCAGACAAACCATTGTTGTTACAGTTTATTTCAACCCCTGACCTAGTTATTGGTAGTGTACATGTATTGTTGTTACTGTGTATTTCAACCCCTGACCTAGTTACTGGTCATGTACATGTATTGTTGTTACTGTGTATTTCAACCCCTGACCTAGTTACTGGTCGTGTACATGTATTGTTGTTATTGTGTATTTCAACCCCTGCCCTAGTTACTGGTCGTGTACATGTATTTTAGGCGTGAATAAATGCATGAAATTCAACTATTTTCAATCAACAAGTCATGGTTTTTAATATTTCAACAATCATCTGAGGAGCCATTTGAAACCTTTTTAAGACTGCAAAATAACAGTAAACAAGTCCCAGCTGAATTGTACTGAATTAAATTGGTTCACTGCTTACATGTAACCATGCATAACTGTGATTGAAGTTGTTACTGTACCGGCCATTCTAAATATTATTATCAATTTAATATACATTGTAGTATACACATTCCATACATTATGTATAGGTACATCTACCTGTATCAGGTGGAGACAGTTGTATACATTCGTATCACTAAAAGACGTGTAAAGTATGCAACTTTCGAGACGCGATACAGGTAGTGGTGCCTTACATGTACACATAACGTTCATGAAGCATGTACATGTAATAAGTTTGTCTAAAATTAAAAGACGTATAAAGAGGCTGCGGCAGAACAAAAACGAAATGTTATCTGTCAAAACAGGAAAAACTCATTTGTCCAATATAATTTAAAGATGTGCATTGTATATGTATTTCTAACAATACACATATCCCTACACATGTAATATTTTGTTTTAATGTAGGTTATGAAATGAAAAACCAGCTGGCAAAATACATGCAGTAATTATATAACCTTCAGTATTCCTACCAATGAACACCAGTTCATCTTTTATGTTTGTTCAAATTTGATTAATTAATATTACATGTAAATTTTTGCCTTGCTCCCCCTTTTTTGTTAGGCAAGATACATGTAACATCCCATTACATGTTACAGGTCATCTCAGATTGAACTTTTGTAATGACCAATCAAAATTGGCTTTACAAACCTCTGATGTTGGGGAAATCCTGTTATTTCAAATGACAAAAAAGGGGGGAGCAAGTGAAAGATTTAATTTTGAATTTGACCAGTTAAAATTGATTAATAAACTAAATAAACTTAAATACCCTACGGACTGTCTGAAAACATTCCCAATTCAAGAAATACTTCAGTTCGTCTTTTATTCTTTCTTCGCTATCCTCTACGTTTTCTATATTCAAGATCTTCATATCTGCATTGTTTGGAGCAGTATAAATGTACGCTGGTTTGTAGTTGATAGCCAAGGTTTCTGGGTAATGTACTCCTGCCTCAGCCATCATGATCCTAGTCAAGAGCTTGTCGTCTACTCTTTTGCACAGCTGAATTGAACTGGACATCGGGCAGTCCAGATCGGTTTCCAATTCCTCTCCATCGTACCTCTGGCCATCAGTGCAGGCCCTTGTGAAGAAGTTGACGAAGTATGTGCACTTCCTTGGCACTCTGAAGACGTCTATGTAAGACGTTCCGCCTTTTTCAAATACAATAGCTTTTTTGACATAGAGTGAGTGAAGTCCTTCACCCTTCTCCGATTTATCCTTCGTCAACCATGATGGCGACATAACCAGTAAAACATCTCCGGGGGCCTGCCGCCCACCTTCCAGCAAAATTGCCATGCATTCCACCGGGGATGATAAAATCGTGATTGCGATTCCTGTTGGCGGGTTTTGCTCCCTGGGTGTATCGGTTCTGTCGATGGTTTCGGGAAGATTATTCTCGTACAAGCTGTACTGCAGTGCATTGTAATAGTCGTGAATGTGATCGTCGTCTGGTGTGAATGATGTTTTCGAGTCTGGTGGGTTCAAGTTTACATCAGTCCTCCAGGCAGTGTAATGACCAACGGTTGTTGTGTATTCCTCAGCTTTCTTAGCTAATGTAGACTGCAAAAAAAAACAATGCTTCAATTAATTTTTAAGCTTAAGCTTGACAGAAGATTGGCCAAATGCTTTTTAAGACTTGGATGAGAGCATGGCTCCACTCAATATAAAAAAGCCTTGGACGGCAAAGGATTCTGGATGAATGAACATCAAGACAAAAAAAAATCGGTCATTTTAATAATAACTGCTACCTGTCAATCCAAGGAAATACTGGTACACAATACTAGTATACAGTGTATACATACATGTACAGGCAGGTACTAATACTGGTACATCAAATTGTGCTTGCTTTCTAAACAATTTCATACTAGTACATGTACATGTATATACATGAACACCATTCTGATATTTCAATATTTTGGTAAAGGGACAATTTTTAACTCTAATATTTACAACTGGCTAAATCAGTAAATGTCCCACGTCTACACATGTAAACAACTAGTAGTACAAAGGATTCCTTTGAACCTTCATATAGACATGTTACTGGGCTTGAGGTACTAGTAACATTTGTTTGGGGTTTTTTTTGTGTTTATACACGTGTATGCCTTCAAACCCTCACAGGGTAAAATCGGCTATAATAAAAAAAACTATACACTATACAGTTTAATTAAATATTGTATGTGTACGTGACAAACACGATGGTTTCATATTTTCAAAACATTGGTATTGGTAAGCTATTTGATATATATGGGCAAGAATTCAGTAAAGGGGAAGAGTAAACTAGAGGCTCCCAGGAGCCTGTATCGCTCACCTGAACCTGAAACCAAACAACCCTTTTTTATCCAGCTTTTCGTTGCTATAAGGAATTGCCCAACACTTCTGCAAAAATCATTAATTTTGACCTTTTAAGGGAAATAACTCCTATAAGGAGGAGCTTTTGGTGCTTAGAGGGAGAAGGGAGGTTCACTTCAAATTTGCTGTACCTGTTATACTTTTTTAACTATCAGTCAAAAACTCTCTCGACTCCCAACCCCCCTTTTTTTCATTTTTTCTATTTTAAGCCAACGAAGCTATGTAGGTGGCCAGGTGTCATGATTTGCAAAATTTTGGAAAAGGACGTCCTAAAGATGATGTGTGCAATGTTTCAAAGCAGTCCTTTCATTGGTTAAAGAGGAGAAGATTTTTTAAAATCAAGTAAAATTGATTAAAAAAATGTTCAAGGAGAATAATTCCTAAACGGTTCATCAGACAATCTTGACCCTAAAGTCATTTTTGTAGCCCTCATAGAGCAGAACAATTAAGCAATGCTAACTTTTTCTCTAGTTCTAATAATTTTTAAGATTTTGAGGCAAAAATGTCAAAAATAATCAATTTGGACAATTAAAGGGCAATAACTCCTATAAGGAGTCATAATACAACTTCAACCCAATGGAGTGTTTCGTAGAGCTTTTGATGCAGATGAAGGCATGTCTGTTTGGTTTTCCTGTATCTGTTACACTTTTTTAAATATAAGCCAAAAACTGTATTTTACCCCCCCCCCCCCTCCGTCCTATTTTAGCCATGGTGGCCATGTTGGTTAATCTGCAGCCATGGTTGGTACAAACTTGGTTGAGGACATTTGACGGATGATGTGTACAAAGTTTCAAAGCAGTACTTTCAGTTGTTTCAGAAGATTTTAAAAAATCAATTAAAATTGATTAAAAAAAACAGTTCAAGGGGAATAACTTTTAAACGGTTAATCAGACAATCTTGACCCTCAAGTCATTTTTGTAGCCCTCATAGAGCAGAACAATTAAGCAATGCTAATTTTTTCTCTAGTTCTAATAATTTTCAAGATTTTGAGGCAAAAATGGCAAAAATCATCAATTTTGACAATTAAAGGGCAATAACTCCTACAAGGAGTCATCATACAACTTTGAGCAAATGGAGTGTTTTGTAGAGCTTTAGATGCTGAAGAAGGAAGGTCTGTTCGGTTTTCCTGTATCTGTTATACTTTTTGAACTATAAGCAAAAAAAACTGTATTTTGACCCCCCTGTTCTATTTTTAGCCATGGCGGCCATGTTGGTTGGTCTGAGGCCATGATTTGGGCAAACTTGGTAGAGGACATTTTACTGATGATGTGTGCAAAGTTTCAAAGCAATCCCTTCAGTGGTTTTGGAGGAGAAGATTTTTGAAGAAAAGTTAGCGACGACGACGACGACGACGACGACGGACGACGACGGACGCCAAGTGATGGCAATAGCTCCAGGTGAGCTAAAAAAAGTTGTGTCAAAGTCTTTGGATATAATTGTTGGAGGGTAGGATAGAAATGCTAGTCATTTTTATGGTTTTATAAGTCAATTTGATGTTCATATTATTAAAAAACATCATATGATTTTCTGTGGAAAGAAAGCTTTCCGCCACTAAATCTAAATATTTTTCAAAAATTAAGATTTAAAAGTGTTGAAGTACGTAACATTTTCGTGTCAAATGTGAGTTACGTACTACAAACGTATCCGAGGGCTACTTTAATTGCGACCGATGATTGTAATCATTGTAAATAAAGTTGTTTACACATCGGTGTAATAAATTTATGCCTAGTTTAGTACTTCGTTGGAAAAGAAAAAATATATGATCAAATAATATTTATGACGTTTTTGGCGTCAAAACCATGTTACGTACGTGAAAAATAGTTCCGTTATGATTTTCTCTAGCGTTGGTTTACTTTTACGACATCTGTCGCAAAATGGTTACAATCTTATTTTCTGATACCAGGATGTAAATTACAAGAGAAAAGAACGTTTTAGAGTGAGAATTTGGAAGATTTTTTCTCTTGTCCAACATTTAGTTGATGTTACGTACATCGTAAATGAAAAAAGACGTTAAAACATACGGATTAGTTAAAGGATGTATTCCAAGCTTTTCTATCAGACGATGAAACAACTCTCTTGTTTATTTTTGATGATATTTATACAACTGTTGACCTAAATCAACTGTGTTGAACCTTGTTCGTAACATCGACAACAAAAACAAAATGTCAATAAAATTTGTTACATACAACAAAGAAAAAACGTGAAACTAATAAGTAACAAACCTGAAAGAATAAATTATTGTACACAATTTATTATACAATAAAGCAATTTCATTTAATGGGAAAATTAATGATGGATTTAAAAAGTTTGTTGAAATGGTCCTCCTGTATGTAACTTTGACAACAAAAATAATGTCAAAAGAATTTTGTTACATACATCACAGAAATGCATGAATGAAGTATTAAACTGACCAGAAAAGAGAATATAATATCAGACAATTTCATCAAAAAGCAAAGCAATAATGAATGCTATTTCTAAAAGTGCACCAACATAGCCATTATGTATGTAACATTGACATGCTTTTTGTCAATGTTACATACACCTGTAATGGAAATAATTGGCATTTCTTACAATTCTGCATAGTCCAATAATTTTTAAAAAACTTCTTCATCAAGTATGATGAAGAATTATTGATAAATATGTTTAAAGTATTTTCTAATTTTAAATTTAATATCAAGATTAAGAATTAGTATGTAACATTGACAACAATAAATATTATTCTTGAATTTTAATTTGAAATGTAACTGCATTCAAATCAATAACTGTTTATTAATTAGTACTTTTCTTTAATAATTTGTAGATCTATACAAATTATCTATATTCAGTTTGGTATTTGTTTATTCCTTCTTTAAATATAATATTTTGTCAAGGTTACATACTGCAAAACTTCCAGATCATAGCAATTATAAGATTTCTGAACTTCGATAAAAAATGCTTAATTATTTTTTTGAATTCCACCATAGCTTGACTCCTTATTGAGACTGTTTTTTTTATCTAAGCACTAAATTTATTTTTTGTTTCATTTGTCACACTTTTAGTTCCATTAGTGAATTCTTGCTTATATCTGATTTATAAGCTATTTTATACTTTTGATATTTGATACATGTATATATACACCTACATACCCATAAATTTATATTCATACACACAGACAACGTTCCTCTGTCACATCACATAATCTTAGTCAATAATACGTGTAACTACATAACGTCCTTATGACTTCTTCAAGGAGGCTTAAAGGACATGTACAAGTCCCCAGGCAACAATTTTTTTTAGTGACCAACAATCATTCAAATAGATAATTTATTGCAGGTCCGGGTTTTTCTCTGGGTACTCCCGCTTCCTTCCCCAAAAAAATCGGACGCCATGAAATTGCTGAAAAATTGCTAAAAATGGCATTAAACACCATTCAAACAAAACAAAAACAAAACAACATAACTTCTTCAAGGAGGCTTAAAGGACATGTGCAAGTCCCCAGGCAATACATTTTTTTACTGAACAGAACACCAATCATTAAAATAGATAAATTATTGCACACAGTTGGAAAAAAATCAACCTTTCACTATAAATATCCCCTTTAACAGGCTATTGAACATTTTTAGATATCATATGTTCTATACAATTTTTTCTTTATTTTGCTCTGGTATTGAATACACCTTTCACAAGAAGGTCACATATTATATGTCACTGTTCAAACAATTTTAGCTAATACAATTCTTTATTACAAATTATACCCATATGGGTCCAAGCAACATTACAAACAAACATACACAAGGAAACACAAATACAAACATACACGAGGAAACACAAATACAAACATACTCAAAGTACAATATTTATTATTTCTATTATAACTACATATACTTAACTAGTAGATGTGGACCCTATTTTCTCATTTCAAATAATTCTAATATGATTTGCATATTTAGAAATACGTTTATTTGATTGGTCTAGATTACTTCCGGTTGAGGTTTTTAACGAAATATATTTTTTGATAAATGAAGTTGACTCCATTTATTTTAGGATAAACGACGTTGACCGAACTATTTTTAGCGTAACCAATGTAAACAAAGATGGCGGCTTTCAATATCGAAAGTAGCGATCAACTAACAAATTATTCGGACTTTTATTTGTTTGTGAGTGAGTTGGTCTTGTTGATATACCGATAAATCCATTGAAAACGGTGTTTAATCCTATAATAAACACTTTAATGAAGTACTTAACTTAAGTCAAATGTTCTGCTTTTGAACAGAGGATATATTTTACAATATAATAAAAAACAAATAATAGGCTTTCCCATTTAGAGGATATTCGTTGACATGTGCACTACATGTACACGTACTAGTACTAGTATTTAATATATCCAACCCATAATGGAAGTCTCCGTTTAATTTTATTTGTCCACCAAGAATATAGCCTTATAAAGTGCTAATTAATGATACAAATTAAATATATTGTTTTACTTCGAGTCAATGTTAACTGCAAACAAAGTAAGTTACTCAAATAGCTGAAAACTTGCAACATCACTTAAGTGCATTGTAGGTTTGTTTTTTTTAAATTATACTATGATACCAGATATTATTATGTTTCCAATGTTAAAAAAAGGTGTGGTCCTTTGATCAAGGTAATAACAAAATACCGATCAGCAAGGAAACTGTAAAAAAAAAAACAACAACCCACAAACCAAAGTCTTAGACACAAGCAAACTACAGAACCAACAACCAAAAAAAGTAGTAACTACAGCAATGGTCCTGACTTAGTACAGGCATTTCAAAATCTCACACTCTGAGTGACTGATTAGGGACCAGAGATTTTGTTAATTGTTGTTTAGTGGAAAAGGGGGGGAGTGGGGGGTACATTGTATCTACCAAAATCCTGTTTGTGATTTTGATATGTGTTATTGTAGTACTAGTATATGCCCATGTATTTACATGTAATAGTATGTACCAGTAGAATTTCCTGAGTAAAATCTAAAATAACTCAAATATACATGTTGTAATTCCAAGTTCATGAAAACAACAAAACAATGCCAGAAAATCAATCAATGAGAATTCAGGGTCAGGGAAGTGTTACCATTTATTGGATGGAAGCAGATCTAACTGGTTCTATATTCAGCAAATGTTTTGAAAGAAATTGTTAATCCATAGTTTGTTTTAATATCTTTTTCGTCAGAGTGGTGTTTTGATAATAAATCGTCATAAATCAATAAATGTCTGGTCAACCTAATCATCTATTGTATTGTTCCGATTACTCAACAAAACAAATCTTATAGTATACTATCTGTTAACTTACAATAGTTTAAATTTCTCTGATCAAATTTATTTATCATTGATAAGCCACATACATGTGTACACATACCAGTATCCAGAAACTAGCTAATTGCGAGCTGTACTGTAGCAAGGTTAAATATGGAACTCTTTCTTCAATTCATTGGTTTTAATCAACTTTCCTATTATGGCAGACAAGGTTGTCAGATTGATTTTATGGCTAAGATACACAGATACTGACATATTCATTACAAAAATAAAATAAACAAAAAATACATGGGGAAATAGGTTAGACCATAAGAATATTGTCAATTTTGACTGCCACTAGAAAAAATGGGGGGGGGGGGGGTCTGCATTATAACATAACTTCCCCACATTTGGGTAAACAAACAAATTTCTACTAGTACATAGAATGTTTTGGACTGACTTATTGTAGATGATAACTTGTTTCTACATGTACATGTATTACGGGCCTAACATTAAGTTTCAGTGTTCGAGTAAAGAAAAAAAAGAACAGAAAATTCTGATATTCTTATTAAAAATGTTGAGAAAAAGTGTTACAATACAATCTAATGCCAAACGATATGTAATGTGGCTCGGATTAGTTTTTTTTCTTATTTGACATTAACCTGTGCGAGAGGTCACTCACCAAGCTTGACTTCCCTGTCCACTTCAAGGAATTTTCTGATGAGGTTTTGTTGTTTTTTTTTTCTTTCTATTTTGATTTACTATAAATTTTTCTATAGAAAAAATTAAGATAAGCATTTCTGTTTACAGATTTTACAAAATGTACAGCGTCCATGGAGCTGACTTCTGTGGGCTGCCCATGCCCCTGTTAAGGAATAAAAAAATCGAAGAATGTGTCCATGAGACACAGATGCCCTGGTTGAATGAAGTCCCAAACAGGAAGTAGTTGTCCGATAGGTCTGAAAGTCGCTTAGGGCGTACAACTTGTGATACTGAACCACCCTGTCAAATTTCTAATTGTTCTCTGATACGGTTTCTGAGAAAAGCTCGACGGAAAGGCGTTCGGACAGACATGAGTAAAACTTAATGTCCCCCGACATGTTGTCCGGGTGGCATAAAAAGCCAGTGCAACCCAAGCTTAAGGGTACTAGTATATCCAGTTTTTCTCTCTACATGCTAGTTGTTAATCCCAACTGTGTGCGTAGAAATACTAGCGTAATCCTAGTGTTATGTCTGCTGGATAAAGTGATTCACAGATGGGACTTGCATCTGTATTTACTCTTTATACACATTGTATTTTACTCTATACACATGTACATGTATAAGAAGGCAGTACTTTATATTATGATAAAAGTGATGTAATTTTTCATGTGTTTTTTTTTTAAATGTGGTTTTTATGATATCTCAGCAATTTACAATTACTTAAAGGCGGCAAGTTTTCATTGAAAAGGGGGGGGGAGGTGGATTTTCAATAAAATAATTTTACTCCAATTTTTATGCGGTGCACAAAATGGTAAAAGGTCTGAATGATATTGGCAAATATTTCTAACCATTTTCCATTAAACAATTTTAAGTGGAAAAGAATGATATACATTTTTTAAAACATCAATAATTTACCGACCATTTAAAGAATACATCTCCAGTGAGAAATTAAATGACTTAAACTTCTTTTTTGCGCAGATCCTACTCAAGCATCATAAATTAACCAACCATTAATCATTCATTAGTATAAAAAAGTTCAATAAACTGGATTAATCTGGTTTATTAGCTGATTTATTATTGGTTTTTAAATAGGATAAACTTGCAGAGTCATTCATTACATGTTATGTACATGAAATTCAGACTTATTTTTTAGAATAATAGAATTTATTTAATAATAGGTTTCGATTTTACTTGAATGCAAAATATTTCTAATATTGATTGGATGTGTCAACTTCCCAAATTTTGTCCCTTTAATTGTTACAAGCATTCACGCTTCACCGGTTTCGTTTGTAAACAAGTACTAGTTGTGTGACCTCTTACATTGTTGTTTAATGTTGTACACAATAAAAAGATTTAAATATAAATATATAGGTGATTTGTCTTCAAGGTCAACACCCAAAACCTTGGTAACTCGAGGCTAAATTGTTGACCTCAGTAAGTCAACTGATACTAGTACTCCAGCTTTTATACTGTGAATTTTTAGTGTCATAAATTACAATGAAAAAGAAACCTGAATTTAGAAGCTGTATCATTTTTTATAGTATAGGATTTGTATATAATACTTATTAGAATTCATTGTACAAAACTATATCAAGGAAGAAAATTGAGATGCACCAGTGTAATGGCAATACATGTGCTGTATTTCGAGTTACATGTACTCGTATATCAATTCGAGGAAATACATGTACTAGTACTATAACTTAGTTTAATGCAGTTAAACTGGACCTGAGAGGAAAACTACTAGTATTAAGTACTTTACTGCTTGAAAGAAATAAATCTACGAAAACCAATCATCTTTGTGTAATACAGGCGATTCACAATTTGAGTTGTACAAAGAACAAACCACTAGTTAACATTTTGTACAAAAACTTGGGGGTTTTTTTTGCGTTTTTTACCACATTACCCAATATTTATTAAAGGAAGGGTGAGAAGTAAGCAAGACCAAGGATGACGAGAAACAATAGAGTGGTCCACATACTTAGAAACTGATCTTTTCTGGTTTAATTGACAATTAAACATGTATCAACGAGTTTCATTTATTTGCAGACTAGTAAGGTTATGCATAGCAGGTCACTGGTCAGGAACATTTTACGTTTACTGCAGAGACAAAAAGAACAAACGAAGCAACACATCATATACCATAATTGTAGGTGTATATGTTTTTTGTTTGTTTGAATGGTGATTTAACGCCACTTTCAGCAATTTTTCAGCTATTTCATGGCGTCCAGTTTTTATTGGGGGAGGAAGCCGGAGTACCCGGAGAGAACCCCCGACCTGCGGTAGGAAAACTGGCAATCCTTGTCAATTAAGATTGGAGTCGAGTACACCCTGCCTGCAGTGAGAATAGAACCAATATATGTATATGTACCAATGTATTATACAATAAAATAAATTCTATGTTTTCATTTAATACAATAATGCTAGTATCCTCTGCCGTCCAACTCTTTTTTTGTGTGTGGGTCTCAAACTATTAATACAAGAGTGGTCACAGAAACATGCATGTCTAGCATGCATTCTGCCTCAGTAGTGAAAAAAAAACCATGTAAAAAGTATTATATAATGTCATCATATAAAATATACAATGCAAGGTTACAGAGATTGGCCTAATCCTATACACTACTGTGAAATTGAAGTCAAGGTCAGGGGACACCTACCATCAGCAAATACAATGAACATCATCCTACTAGTACCATGCATGGCTGCAAATGAACTGACCTAATCCAATAACTTTAACATACATGTAGTTACTGGACTGTGAAATTGAAGTCAACACGTACTTACACGTAGCAGACTGTCAAGTACTTTTCATCAGCAACCTTTATATGAAATATTGTCATCCTAACATGCATGGTTAAGAAGGAGCTGACTTAATCCAATACCTTTAAGAAAACGTATTCACTGGACCATGAAATTGAGGTCAGGGTCAGGTGACCGTGACTAATAAGTACTCATCATAAGCTACCAATGGACCAAATTTGACAACCCTATGGCTTAGGCTTATAAAGATCTATAGTGAGGAAGACAAGACAGAAACTGTTAACATCTGGCTTCTTGTGTACACACAAGGCCAACCTTAAATGTGTTTGTTTGCCGTTTTCAGATCTAGACTGTACCTTCAGAGCTATGGGTAGGTAGGTAGGAAAAAAAAATTTATTTGATCAACTTTGATAAAAGATGAACAAGCAAAAAGAAAAAAAGATAGCAAAGAAAACCGACCGAACAACAAGAGCCAAAAGCCAAGGGACAGTTACAAATCTTGATGTAGACAAACACAACACAAAAACCAATAACATAAAACACAGAAAGAGAGTAACCCAACCCCAATAAAAACTATGGGTGCACTCAGGTGCTCGGGACGAGTAAGCATTGCCTGCCTCTAATTAGACACCCGTCGAGTTAGTCATTGTCTTGTCTAAGGAAAAGTCAAATCCAGGAATACGAAACACTACCTATGACAAAAGTTTACCTTAATAAAGAAACATTTTAGTGCAACCAACATAAACACTGAGAATGTCAGACAAGAAGAAAACAGAGAATGAGATCTGGTTTGGTTGACTGGAACTTAACATTGATGTATACAGTTCTTAGGAATGATACATGTAGGTATATACGAGGTAGGTCAGGGAGGGGATGGTAAGACTTCCAATAGAACCCCCGAATAAAAAATATGCAATGCCTTAACTATCACAAGATACATGGAGTTTACACGCCTTGCACTTGCCCAATTGGCAATGCATGACTGTGTCCACTGTGGGGTTCACCACTGGCTGCCACCCAGTGCCAAATTCTCTAAATTAAGTTCGAAATAATGCATTTTTAGTGGGGGGGTCCAAATGGAAATCTTTTCAAAATTGTGTCAGTCTGGCGGATTTTATAGTAGGGTCCATCAGAAAACAGCAAACAAACAATATTTAAATTAAGGCCCCACCAAACTGATCTGAGGATATTTTAAGTAAACAAACTACCATTATACATTCATTTACACTAATGATTAACACAGATTGATTTTTCATTCCATCAAGACATTTATTCTCTATCCTCTTCGGACTTGAATTGGACATCATTATAATCAGTGATCAATTGCTATACAAACAATACAATACAAATAATATCACATGGAAATGGACAATCGACAGTTTGAGGAAATCAGGTCAAAGATGGAGTATTACAGTACTTAGTTGTTATATATAACAGCTAATGACAAAATTGGTAAAATCAAAACTGGGCCAGGCCAGGTGGTGTGGCTCAACTGGAATGGTGCACACGATCACTTTCAAACACAAATCAACTAGCAATAGATGCAAAAAGTGAAAAAGAATAATAGGTTCTTTCATACGTTTTTGGGAAAGACCCGTTGATCTTTCAGGAGTGATAGAAATTTTATGTCTTTTCGCAAGTGGAGCGCAGCAGAAGGAGCCAAAAGACATAAAAATTTCTATCACAAGTGAAAGATCACACGGACTTTCCCAAAGTCCGTGTACCAATTTCTTGTGTAAACCAACGCATGAAACAAGAACGTCAAACAAGAAGGTTGTTATGATTCCCTAACAACGTTCTTGTTTCTGGCGTTTTGATTGGATGACACAGCAAGTACAGATGTGTGTGCGTGAGCTCATCTGTGCTGGGTAATCTGTATCAGAAATCGGCCATTTAGGGAAGAATTGTTCAGATGAAACTGATAAAGTTACTCCAATACCATCAACTATACGAGTGTGATGTACTAGTTATAAAGTTTGGTGTCAATTTTAAGTTCAAAGACCTCAAATCTGATGGAACAAATTAAGGATAGAATCGGTCTAAGATGAAATTTGCATTCACATAATAGTATGTATATTTTAACGGAACCAATTTTATGCCAAAAAGTAAGCTACATGCATGTACTACACTACAACCTCAGGTAGGCCCATCCACAGTAGGCAATCCACTAATGTCCACTTTACATCATTTTTGTACTTTTTATTTGGGCTCTCAAGTGGATATACATGTAAATGCTGTCCAATTTTTTTTCGATTTTATACCTCAGTTCTCGCACAAACAATGTTCTCGTGTCATTTAAACTGAAACGAACACCATGCAGGACTGCACAAGTCTGAACAAACTATTGTCAGTCCAAATAATTTTAAGAGAAAACAAGCATATCAACAAAATTTACCTTCATGTCAGGTTTTAGCTGATGGGCCACAAGGCCATGTTTTATTTTTTATTATTCTGAAGTTGTTGGTCTATATTCTAATTACAATGTAAGAACAATAAGAGTAGTTCTGACTAGTTTTTGCATTTAACATTAACAATATAAAAAAAAAAAAAATTTAGCCCTTGAACACAAATTCCAGAAACATGTCAACACTCAATTGCAACATAACAGGAACATTATACAAGACACTAGAGCAGAAAGACTTCATTGTCTTTATTTTATCAGTGAAGGACCAATTTGATAAAACCAACACTTTTGAAAAATTCTTTTGACAAGCAAAAGAAAAAAAGCTGGACAGAGGTAGAAAGCTGGAAGTTTTGCCACTGTACCTGCAATCAATGAACATGGCCAAAAAACTAAACCCACTAAATCTGTAGCATACTAGCAACTCACGAGAAATGCAGACCATCTAATCAAAGTTTTAGAAGTTCACCGGGGAATTATTTATAGGCATATTGAACTTGATGAGCCTAATGGCTAATCAGAGTAAAATATTTTACTGTCATCAGATCACACACATTTTTAGAAAAAATATGCGAGTTTTTAAGTCATAAAGTTTTTTATTGGGGAAATATGCAAAGATTAGATATAGCCATAATCAACTTTGACCAGACCGCAAAAATGTTCCAGAGCTCCAGATAAGATTTTCTTAATTGGGTTTTTTACCCATCATATAATTTATTTCATTGGGTATTTTTTTATATATCACTTTTATCATTTTTTTTACCCACTCCAAAATAAGTTAATTGGGTTTTTCACCCATCTAAAATTTATTGAATTGGGTTTTTTTAAGCTGACAAAAATGTACTTCACTATGGTTTTATACATGTAGATAACCTTTTGTGGTTTTGCAGCAACTACAGAAACATTTGAATGTATTGTGCAGAGAGCATAGATCTTCCATTGGACCAAGACATACATCTTAAATAACACAACAAAAATATTGTACCTTTGACAATGGAAACTATCTGGAGGTCAATATTACTTATAGACAATAGTTAAATGAGAGCACACAGGTCTATTCATAATTAATGGACAGCCAGCATTTCTAATCTATATGTGCACTCCAATAAAATTATTACAGATCAGCTCTGTCACAAAGTTATGAATAATTAACAATAAAAAATTGGGTCAAAGTCCGTTTTTGTAATTTTTATTGATTATAGGGCAAAGCTAGCACTGCTGAATGTCAAGTTTTATTAACCTATAACCTGTAATTCATTGGATCATACACATTTCTTAGGCTAATTAATAGTTCTCAATACATTTCATTAATTGTCCTCGACAGGGCTGTTAGCCTTAAACATTTCATCTAACGGTTTTTTGACAACGTTGTTAGTGTTAGTTGTAAGATAGTTGTATATAGTATTGTTTGGCTTGGTGGATGTCAGGGAAGCCCTTTTTCTTCCACTTCTATTCATCATGGGGTTATTATCCTATTCATGGAATGAATTTCCATGGAATGAATTCAAAACATGGCAGGGTGAAAAAATAGTCCCAATTTTCTCTTTTGTTTCTGCTTTTGCTTATAACTGCTATTGCTTAAGAGTTGGATATTTTGAAAGGTATGGCATTACTGTAGAACAAGAATATATTTTTTTCCAGTCAATGTCTTTACAGTGGAAGCACTTCCTAAAGTGTCTAATGTGGTACAATGTGACCACAACATTGAAATGAAAGTAGAAAAACCATTCTTAAACTTTAAGGTAAAATCCCCGAAAAAAGTCCGTGGACACGTATACTTTTATCTCCATTTTTATGTAATTTAGCATTATATGTGTAATGCCCCATATATGAAATTTTACGTGAAAGAAAGATTTTTTTAATACAAAATTTTGATGTCTCGCCCGTTCTGTTACTTTTGCACAAGCCATCCAAAAGGATAATGACCTCTCATGGTGCCAACAACAAAAAACTAGACTGGTTCTAACCATAAATAAAATTTTGGAAGAAAAGTATTTATATTTAACAGGGAACATGCATCTCTTCTTGTGAAATAAATCTCCATACCTGGAGTACCGTATGCTGCATGAAATAGACATTACATTCGGAATACCTCGGTTGTTACGTTGTGAAATAATGGGATCGTAATTACGCAACTTTGTGTATTTATTTGAATGAATTAACGCAATCACTGAACAATTTTATGCACTCATTGAGTGAATTGAGCATGTTTCTAAAAATTGATTGGGTTTTAGACCTTTGATATTGCGTTTTGCAACGCAAAGCAATAAAAATAATTGGGTTTTCTGAAAATTTAATTGCGTAATAACGCAAATACGCAGCTTATCTGGAGCTCTGTGTTCTATATTTCTGCTGCCAGAAGTGTTAAAAAATTTGTAATAAGTAATAACAGAATTTTTTTAGGATTTCCAGTCCTACTTTTACATTTTTACAGAGATATGACAGAGGAACCTTCGAAATCACAGAGGTTGGTGTCTATCATTAAACCGGACACCAAAGTCAGGCCAACATACGGTGATTATGTCAAAGTAACCAGCTAACATGTCAGTGGCGTAACAATCACAGTAATTAGTACTGTCAGTAGCACAAAAGCCCGGGCCTACACAATTTTTAGCTATGTCCTGGACCTCCCCAGACCCCTTGCCGATGAGGGCCTACACATTCAACTATATATTGTTATGCGCCTGCATGCACTTATGGCTATGAACATGTACCAACACTGCACGATTACAAGCAAGTTAGTTTCTCAAGTATTATTGACATGTACATCTACAGTCAATGTTCTAGGATTTTTTTGCTAACTGAACTTTACACTGGAAAGTGTCATCTATAAACTGACTTTCCCACATCTCAAGTAAACTGTACCGCAAAGTTTTAATGACGTGTTAATTTTTTAATTAAAAATATACAGATATGTACCAATTGAAGATTTTCTTTTTGTACAGAATTGCACAATAGTCATTGTTTCCAAATATAAATGTACTGTATTCAGTACATTTATATTTGAAAACAACAACTATTTGCAATTCTGTCTAAGAAGCTGGCTTAGTTTTCTTGTTGTACATATTTTTATGAAATTAACAGTACAAAACCCCCATACATCACAAAATATAATGTACACATATTTGTACAAGAATGAACATTTTTTCAAGAATCCCGACTTTTAATGTGTGTACTTGCCCACGGTGGCCAGGACAACAAAATTGGCTTTCCCGTGCTGGGATTGAGTGGGAAATCACTTTCCACGGGTGACAGGAAATGGGAATCCTAGAACACTGTACTGTGTACAAAAATGTATGAATAATCAGGTCAAATTGATCCACTCGTACATTGTTATGTAATAGTACATTTAAGATTGGGTCTATGTAAATTATAATACAGTTATACACCAATGCATAGTGAGTGTTACATATATAACTATAGATATCAGTGAGATGGTACCCATCACTGTGGGCCACTGCCGACCTTGATGTCAAGGTCAAAGGTCATCAACCATGGTATGTGACACATCGCCTTGATATTAACTACCGACATTCCAAATATCAAAAGCCTACCTCAAAAGATAACAAAGTTTACAGCCCGGACACGATTAGTTTCAGATGGACGGACGCACGGACGGACAGACTGATTACTATACGGTGTCTCCCACATGTGACCAATAAAAATACAGTAAGTTATTAAACATGAACTGTCAATCAAAGAAATCTCCCCCCCCCCCCCCCCCCCCCCCCCACCTATCCCCAATTAAGCAAAATCAAGACTGATTGAACAGAAATTTTTTTCCGACACAGTCGGTATATTTTCGAATTGTGACCTTTGAACTAAAAGACGCTTACCCAAGGTAACGTACTGTTATTGAAGACAAGCTTGCATTCTGATTGGACAAAAATAGTAACAAATTCTGCGTTCGAACAATCAACTATGGTATACTCTGAAATGCATCTCTATTTGCATTTTCTCAATTAGCAGACTGGTGTTTTAAAACAATTGGTGGTCGTAATTAAACTTTAGAGAATTATTTTGATGCCAAAGAATGCCATTCAGAACTGATAAACAATAATTAACTGATAAAACCTATACGTCCTGTAATTTTTGCGCATTTCGTCTGGGTTAGAATTATATTTGCTTTGTTGACCGTCGTAAATCATCATCACTCTTCATCATGAAATTATTGTCATACAAATGATCCTACATAAAGGTAATTAGGTCATTGGTAATTGTCACAACGCCAAATGACTAGTACGAGACACAGTGGTTCGATAACACATTTTATTTGCTAAAATAAAATTAAGATTAAAATTCACCAATGATTCCGTTGGACCTCAATTACCCCCTTTTTGGAATAACATACACATTACCGATTTCAATTCACATTTAATTAGCGTTGAATTGACATTTTGTGTTAATGTTAATACAATTCTAATTTAAATATTTTACTTAGAGGTTCCCATTTTAAAAGATAGTCAAATTAATAAAATAGCAAACTTTAATGAATACATGTGATTGAATATTGCTTGATGCATGTAAGTACATATTTGCTTATGAAATTTTTATTTAAAAAATAGGTGTTGTTTTGAAAATTTAAAATGTTAACTAACTTGTTTTCGAGTTAATGTATACGATACATCTCTAGAAAAAAATACATAGAAAGGATTTTATGTATTTTATTTACCATTGTACTGGTTTTCAACAATCTAATTAAAATTAAATGTGTCACTTGCTCCCCCCTATTTGCTATGGTCGCTGCTTGTACAACGCAGCGACCAATAACAAAAAGGGGGGAGCAAGTGAAAGATTTAACTTTAATTAGATTGGGTTTTCAACATCTAGCTGAAATAGCTTTTCATTTTTGGATATATAAATCTGTTTATTGTTAAGTCTATGATTTTTAAAGCCATCAATGACTATCTTCTTTCTTTGCGTCCGTCGTCATTCACGTGCAGACAGGAGATGGAGCTCTAATTGCAGTCTTCGCGAAATTAGTTCTTGGCTTGTCGGACCTAAACACAAATACTGCCGGACCAATTTAACATTTTTGTTGTAAATTTAACAAATTTGCCGGACCGGAGTTAAATTTGGCTGTTTTTTGCCGGTCGGGTCCGGCGGACCGGCACATTTCGGGAAGACTGTAATTGCAAAGTCTCTTTTTGATAATACCCTATTTTTTAATAACATGTTTAAACAAAATCCATGATTATTTCATCAATGTGGCAACCATCTTATATTATAGCCTTATTTTGATTGGATACAATTCGCAGCACGTTAATTATTTACCTCCCCCACACACATCAATGAAAGAAAACGTTAATGTTTCCTGTCTCTTTCTTTCTTTTTTTTTAATTTTTTTTGGTGTTTTTCTTATTCTTGTTTGTTCAGTTTCCGTTCTATTTTATAAATACATCTCTAGGAGTTAAATGCGTTGACTATCTTTTTTAAAGATAGTACTTGTTATATAATGTTGTTTATTTCCAAAACTCTAATTTTTATATTGATCCCTGGCATAGTGATCAATATAAAAATTAGAGTTTAATCAAATCATAGGAAATAATTCCACTATTAAATACACAATGCATACCCTATATAACTGTTTACATTTACATGAATATACGCTATATATAACTGTTTACATGTACATGAATATACACAAAGTTTACACGCATTATAATTTTACCAACAACAACCCCCCCTTTTTTTTCCTCTCAAACACGAACCAATTTGTGATATATTATAGAGAACAAATGTATGTGCATCTATTTTGACAACTGATGTGATCTATAATATTATTTAAGACCAATATAGTTTTTAAGCCCCTCTTTATCCACAACAGACCCTTGCTTCTCTAACGGTATCCTCCACGTTTTACACTATGCCAACTATGGCTGTCAATATTGTGAGAATCATCCAATCAATATCAATTCATAAGAGAGAAGTTCAATCAGGAAATCTGTCATGGTATTTTAACATTGGATAAATGTGCTATTCTCCCTTTAAAGAGACATAAGGCAAAACAACTTATTTAGTGTACTTATACCAGATCACTGGCAAGACGCGTGAACAAGAGCCGGGGAATTTCTGTTTACCTATGGAAAATTTTGGGTAATATCGGATAGGACCATTTTGCATGCTTGGGTCCCAAATGAAGAAAATGAAAGTCGGAGAGTGAAATTTTTATGTGCGGGGATTTAGAATCTGACTTGCATTTTATTAAGTCGACTAGCAACTTTCAAACCGGGAAAAGCCAAAATGCACTTCCGATCAAAAAAAAAGGGGGAGGCTAAAATATTTCATTATATACATTGGAGGTCACTTGCATAAAATTAACTTGATGACACTGACAACTTTAGATCGGAACAGCACAAAACCTGGCTAACATGCATGAAACAACACACTCCGACTGTTATGACTTTTGTTTTGGTTGTGTTGAAGCCGTTTTGTCTTCTTTTGTGGAGCTATACAGTACATGACAGGAATATGATCACTAGATTTTTTTCTAAACATGACACATATAACCTAGGATGTCTTGGTGTTCTTTTTCTTTTGTTGTTAAGCATTGTGATAAACAATATAGTACAAGCTCCAGTTACGGGGAACATTTTAATGACTGGCTGTAATTACATACTTTTCGCGTAGTTTTGCTTACCTGTATCTGGTTGATTTTATCAAGATCTCCAACTTGATTGAGTTTATCAATATCTCCAATTGTTAAATGTTCCTCAGTTAATTCTGATATTAAAACCTCCGTCATATTTTCAGACATATTACACAACCGAAAACCTTAAGCACGCCTTTTTCTCGATTGTTTAAATACTAACGCTTTGTAGAATTAGAAGTGAGTAGACATTAGAAGCGCGCGAAGGGGAGGAGTCAAAATCTAATGGCCAATATAAGCAGACGATGCATTTGTTTTTGGTGAATTGCATGACCTGTCATCCAAATGGAAATTTTATCGGAACTTTTACAGATTTTATTTTATAAAATATTGATGACAAAAATTTTTGAATAACTCTAAACATGTAAGCGGAATACTGAATTTCTATTTACTAGCCTATTAAGTCTTCTGTGCACAAAAAATGTATATTTTAACTATATTTTTATTGCTTGGTGACCAATGATGTATTTTGAAATTTTAAGGAAACATTTGCAATAATATAAACAACATATTTTAAATTAAACATCCCAGTGTACATAACATAACATATAATTACAAAAATCAATATTGAGAGTAGTCATGTGACCATCACAAGGAATCCGGAACATACTGGTCTGAAGCAACTTATATCTGTACATGGTTTAAATAGTGCATCGTCTGGCTAAAACTGGTTTGAAGGGTCTTAGTCAATAATATTGGCATTGTGTGCTAATCACGTTAATTAATTTTATTCATTTTAATGTCATTTTGTTTTTCCATTAAAATGTTACTACCATTTTTTTCCTGCAGTCTGTGTGACTTGCGAGGTTCCCCGAATGTTTTCCTATCAGAAGGCATTGTATAAAGTACAGATAGGAACACTCGAATGGAACTTCGTAAGAAAGCCTGATTAAAGTGATTCGTACTACTGCAGGGCTGTCAAGTTTTGATGAGCTACTCGCGTGAGATTTGCCTAAAAATTGGAAGATCAAAGGAAAAAATAAAAATATCAAAGAAATTTGCTGCCAGATTGTGGACTAGATGCGTGAGTCTCACGCGAGTTGCGTGACACTTGACAGGTCTGTACTAGACCAGGCGCGGATCCAAGGAAAGGGTACCGTAAGCCACTAAAAAATAAGAGAGCGAGAGAACGAGAGGGTAAAATGAGAGAAAATGAAAAGAAGGAATGAGAAAACGAGTATTTCATTAAAGAAAAATCATTATTTATGGTCATAGTTAAAAAATAAGCCAGCTAGAAGGGGCAAAAGTAAAAAAAACGAGTCTAGAAAACTGTCTGGATGGCTACCAAAAGCATTCCCGGAGCTTCCGGTCTGCTTCGCCCCCTCGACCCCCTGGGTCTGGTGGGGTCATTGAGCGGCCCCCAGAACCCTCGCCGAACTTTTACGCCTCCCCTAACACAAATTCCTGAATCCGCCCCTGTAGACGAGTAAAATTTTAGCACTGTGCTAAGATATATAAGGTCACATGTTTGATTAATATTTAGTTGTAGCGCAAATTAATCGCCACATTTGTCCCAGAAATAAATAATGAATCAATGTTTTAAAAACAATAGTTCTGAAAATTTCGATAAGGCACCACATTTGATCTGGCGATGTGGGTGGGGACTAAAATATAAAAATGGTCACCATTATAACAAATTTTGTTTAGTTTCCTCATATACTGCTTTTCGGATCTGTGTTAGAGGATGATTCCCTTTCCAAACTGTAAAAATCAGATATAGTCGTTGGCAGTTTTATTGCTGAAATCTACAACATAATTGTTTTCCATTCGAGTTAAGTTTGTTCGTTTGCACGGCTATTTAACGTCTCTTTAAGCATTTGTCAGCTATATAGCGTAATAACGTGTAGTCTTTATTTGGGCAGGAAACTGAAGTATCCAGAGAAAATCACAGACATTGGGGGACCGACCATTTAACTTGCGGGGTGGGGGGGGGGGGCTTGGTTTTTTCCTAAAAAAAATATTTTTGAAAATGATTTTTTATGAAAAAAATATTTTATAAGCAGAGGGTAAGAAAAAAAATATTCTGAAGAAGGATTTCTGCTATGTAAAATAATGCTAATAATGAAAAAAAAATATTCTGTCGCGACGCCTTCAAAAAATAAATATTTTTTCCGCGTACTGCGCGGAAAAAAATTTTCTGACCAAAACAAAAAACCAAGCCCCCCCCCGCCCCTTTCAAGTTAAATGGTCTGTCCCTTAATAGAAAACCTAACTATGACAATTAAGAGAGTCGAGCACACCCTGCTCGTGAGACTCTAACCCACAACCCCATTGTTAACAGCACTTTCGGCACAGAAAATATAAGTGGTTCCCAGACATGACTGTGGATGACATACAGGCTTTCAAGCGGGCCCTTATTTTCCTAATTTTCCTTATTTTTTACAAACAGCCCTAAAATTCCTAATTAAAGCTGTAAAATCCTAAAAAGCCCTACTATTTTGGTTAAAATCCTAATTTTTTTAATTTTCAAAATTTCAAAAATAAAAATAACGTAACAATGGCCGTCGAATAAGCAATATTTCAGGTATATTCATGGTTTGACGTAACAATGGCCGTCGAATAAGCAATATTTCAGCTATATTCATGGTTTGACTTAACAATGGCCGTCGAATAAGCAATATTTCAGCTATATTCATGGTTTGACTTAACAATGGCCGTCGAATAAGCAATATTTCAGCTATATTCATGGTTTGAGTTAACAATGGCCGTCGAATAAGCAATATTTCAGCTATATTCACGAAGAAGAGGTTATCGTTAATGGATTTTGTATTTCGTATAAGTATTTATCTTGGCATGGAATAGATCGAAGGGTTTTTAGCTTGCCTTCCTGTTGTACTTAAATAAGAAGATTATGAATAGTGTCAGAAAGAATTGTCTTTGGCATATTGCCACCTATGGGCTACACTAATATACCATGGTTGAAGGAAATTAATGCCCACAACTCATGATACTTTATCAAAATAGAAACTCGGATTAAAGCGCCTGCATTAGTCACGGAATGCTCTTTGAGGGTTGTGCCTTCCGGATAAGCAAGCTTCTATTTATATATTCCTGCGGTTTCATTCTAAAAGACAGTGGCGCTGTTGTTTACGTAACCTGAATCTAATTAAAGTTTTTATTTATCTATTAGATAAATTGAAGGAAGAAAATATTACTATGGAGATTCGTTCTATATTTGTATGCCTTTTATGCGTGTGTTGTATATGCAATTCGACGTTCTGTAAAACTAACAGCGTCGACTACATTTTGAAGGCTATAAATCGAATCTCAATATTTTACACATTCAACGTACGCAAAACATAATTTAAAATTGTATATCGTATTCTAAATGTGTATATATCTTCAAATATTAATCTTGACATCTTTTTGTTTACCCTCAACAGTATATTAAACTAGAAACACTTAATTGTTCTCACTCATTGATTCCCCCAACCCCCATTTTCCAATTTCCCAATAGCAATGTCCCATGTTTTGCTATGGGAGACCCCAAATATCATTCCGATCAAAATGTAACTTAATTAAATTTCAAGTGTATCAGGAGTTGTGGATAAGAGATGGCACCACCCCCTCTCCCCTCAGTGTAACTGCGGACGGACAGATGGACGGACACCATCATTTTTATATACCCTCACTTTCGCTTGGGGATATAGCACCGCCAACAATTTCGCCTGTCCAAAGCCAGGTCAACTTGACCACAACTGAGATCACTCATTCTTATCAAGAAAACGTAAATAAGGACCTAATACATGAACAGAATTTAAACTGTCCGTTAAGATCTATGTCATCAATCACATCGGGACAAATGGGATCCAGAAAGTAATAAAAATGCATCCATGAGCTAACGCTGATAATAAATGTTGGTGACAATCAGTAGTCCCTCCGCCGTCGTAAAACCCGCTAGATTAATTCCAGAAAGAAATAGTATAGTTTATACTCTGTTTGTTGGATTTTTGTTTGTTTGTTTGAATGGTGTTTAACGCCACTTTCAGCAATTTTCCAGCTATATCATGGCATCCAGTTTTTATTCGGAAAGGAAGCCAGAGTATCTGTAGAAGACCCCGGCCGACCTTTGGTAGAAAAACTGGCAATCCTTGTCAATTAAGATTGGAGTCGAGCACACCCTGCCAGCAGTGAGACACGACTGTTTGTTGGACAGAACAACCATGCACAATACAAATACAGAAAATAAAAAATGTCAATCTGAGAATATATTGTCGCAAATATCCTGTACATAAAAATAGCACAATTTCCCAAACAACGTCTAGACCATGAGTATTAAAATTAAATCAGTCTTCGGAGAGGTAGTTACATAACCTGCGTATAAACAAATGTGCCTGCCGAACCGGGTAAATGTATACTTCAATCTTTTAAAATGCTCTGCATTTTCTTATGCATTTAAATTTTTAACATCAATAAATGATGCTTTTATTAAATCATAAATTTCAACACTTTATTTCACATTATCATGCATATACTGTTTGTATATAGTATTTTTTTAAATAACAAAATGTGTTCTATCGAAAGATTGTCGTCATGAAAAGCTGATTTATGATTTTTAATAAACATTCAAAGTAAACTCTTCCGGATATATAATTCATACCTGTTTAACTTTATTTATCTAATATGTATTTGTCTTTGCATGATTCTACTCTGAGCAGTATGAATACGTCTGTGTCTGTTGACACAATATAGTGAGTCTGTTTAACATCTGGATTTCATTAAGGCATTATTTAAAGGTGTGTAAAACCAAACATTGTTTAGCCTTATATTAAATGATTTTGTTATCCTTCGATGGAGAAAACAATTTTTTAGTTAATATTTATAAATAAATTTAAGCATTAAAATAAACTCAACAATTTTAGTAATCTGACATTATTGTAAAAAACAAAACCCAAGTTTTCCGAGGAGTAATATGACGTTTAAAGGTGCGTTTCAACCAGGACGATGATTTTTGTCCCGTAGAAAATATTTTCCAGCCAATCAAAAGTCAGTATTCTAGTACAATTTTTTTTTTATCATAAAACATGGCATTAAGAGGTGGACGTTCAGAATTGTCAACAACACGTCTTTCCTTTGAGCTTTATCCAAGGTATAGTTGCAAAATTGCTGAACGTGTCGTCAAACCAAACATAGCTACATGCGTCCACGACGTGTTCATGAACGCGTGTGGACACAACGACCCTGACACGGGACAATGTCCACTTTCGTATGAGCTTCTTTTTCTTATCTGAACAACCAGGAACACTAACTTTTTTTTGCAGTTATAAATTTAATGATTAGTTGATTACTTTGCAAAATGGATAAAATTTCCAATCTCAAATTGATGAAGACGAATAACTCTACTGTTCAAATTTTTTTGCAAGAAAATGTAAAAAGCAATCAACGGGTACACAGAGCAGCTCAAACAGGGTACGGTTCTTATCAGAAACACGTAACTGCAATGATGTAATTTGAAGTATTCATGGAGAACCGATTCGACCCAAATACTTGGTGCCACAGTGTCACGACGGTGCAAGTTCGAATACCGCCGAGCGTAAGCAAAAATTTGACAGTGTTAAAAATCTTTTACAGCGTCGGGCTTAATTTGTAGACGTAACGCTATATATGAATATTTGATGTTAACCTTGTATTTCTGATGCTTCAAAAATTCGCTGGATAGATATATTATATGGTTGTCACAATATATATGTTTACACAGTAAAATATGAAACGATCTGGGATTTTAGATGAAGGGAGTCTTTGAAGTTGTTATCGATTTATCTACCTGTCTGATTAGAAAAACTGCACTTACAACGTTGATTATGTTTTAAATAATTCAAAAGTAGTCTACTTTATCGCTTATAATCACGAAAGGAGCAAACTGGTTTACATATAGTAGATCAGGAAACCAGATATTTGTCACTGAAAAGTTGCCTTTCTGATTTGAACGAAATAAGAAAAAAAAAATTTTTAGGTTTTATTTGAAATGCAATATCAAAATATATACAAGTAAATTATCATATTTATCATAATCTTGCGAGGTTTTGCCTTTTGCCCCTGATTAGAAATTAACGCGCGAATTACACTGAAACAGACATTAATTGAAGCGGGAAAACAATGGCAACGTATGTAAACATGAAACTTCTTTATTTCTAAATTTAAGCTTAATTATACTACTGCTTTAAAACAGTAGGGAGTATATAGTGATGGGAAGTCCGACGTTCCCAACGTCTGTTACTCCACTAACACCATTGCGTGGAATTTGATAAAACTTTGACAGAATATTTGTCACATAGTGCCATTGTGACCTGATATTTATACATTTTGATTTCAAAGATATTTGGGTTTCCCAAAGCAAAACATACTATGACATATATGGGGTACCCGCAATTCCACTTACACCATTGAATGGAATTTGGTAAAACTTCCGGAGTGTTATTTGCGGTGTATCAGTTATGAACCTATAGGCCGAATTTTACTGCCGTTATAACCTGAAGATAGTTTTGTGATGATTAACGCCAAAAAGGATTATTCGTTCTATTAGTGACCATGCTTAAAGTTTGTCTAGTAAGTGTACAGCCGTTGTAGACTTGTACGACATGCATATTCTTAGCTGAAATGGCGCTATCTTTTACGAGATGGCGTGGCGTATCATTCGAGGCTTAGGGAAAACAGCTTACCGTTCTTATGGTCAAAGTTGTATATAAGACTTATACAATTGTTCCCATTAACGCCAATCATTGGGTGCAATTTTCTAAAATTTCATTTATGATTGTCTTGCGCAAACATTTTTTATGTATAACCGTAAAAATCGGTGGTAGTGGGTAGTGACGGGTCCGGAAATTTAGAGATGTGAACTGATTACGCTAGAGGGTTTTTTTTTTTTTTTAATTTGAATGGGTTTTAACGCCACTTTTAGCAATTTTTCAACTATATATCATGGCATCCAGTTTTTATTTATTTATTTATATTTTTTGTGGGGGGGGGGGGGGGGGACAGCTGGAGTACCAAGAAAACACCGACCATCGGTAGGAAAACTAATTTGTCAATAAAGATTGGAGTCGAGCACACCCTGGCCGCAGTGTGACTCGAACCCGCAGATTGAGTGTTGAAAGACCACGTGATAAATGATCATCAATAGTTAGTGACTAACTACTCGGTCACTGAATGTACTATAAATCTAGATCATCACATCCTCACAAGTCAGGTTTTCAGTGTCTAAATGTGGACTTGACCGGTGAGGATGATATCGTCACCGCGCTTTTTTTAAAAAGACGTGACCGGTTGCAAGTCGGTGGAATATACAGCGTACGCATATGAAATTCAGTTGCGCAAAATACAACGGGATTTAATTACGGATATCCGTAGGGTTTATAATTTCAGTAAAACACTTCAGGATGGCGATAAAATACATATAAATAATTGTACATTTAAACACCAACTTCTGTCGAATTCCTGTATAAAATACATAAAGTAACGTAAATTAGGAAATTTTTCAGACCGGAAAATGCAAATTACATCTATTTATAAGTCAACATTAAATTTCGATCGACTTACAACAGTCTTTACTTTATTCTGTATTGTTTCACTTCAAAAGATATATTGATGACGTCATTGATCTATTATACGGTACCAGTCGGACGAAAGTTTAGAGGACACTCGTAGTCAAACGCTGTCAATTTTCAGATGAAAATATGATGTCAAGCTGCTTATCCATATAGACTTTAACTATTCTTGAAAGTTTTCTTGTTTGGATAGTCCATCGTATAAACACATAATCATATTTATATTTCTAATTAAGGAAATCAGTTGGAACTGGTTCCCGTGAATCTTCAATAATTATGTCACTTGTATCACTGTGTCATATGCAGTAATATAGATCAAAACACCTACGAAATATAGATTTTGTTTGTTTGCTTGTTTGAATGGTGTTTAAAGCCACATTCAGCAATATTTTCAGCTATATCATTGCGTCCAGTTTTTATTGGGTTGGAAGCAGGAGAAAATCTCTGACCGTCGGTATACCTTAACAATTACGATTGAAGTCGAGCACACCCGTAGTGAAACTCGAACCGGCAACCTCGTTTTTGACAGACCACATGATCGATAGTAGACGAACAACCTTAAGCATTCGTACACAGAGGCCCCCCCCTGCAAAATTACGCCATTGTGATTCAATAATAGGTGACCGTTTTAAGATGAAATACAACTAAAGTTGCCGGGAGGTTGTTAGTTTTTAACAATTACCGTCTATCGCTGAGTACGATATAACTGTATACTGTCAACTCAAGATCGCTATCACGTGATGGTTATTACAAATAAGGTCATTCAAAATCCGATAAGGCAGTTAAAGTCGAGTGTTTTGACCGGGGGGGGGGGGTCAAATATCGGACGACTTAACGTTACGTAACATGTCTGGTTAATAACGCGTTGTTTTACAACCAACAATCGAATCATCCATTTATTTTCGTTAATTTTGTTTTTTGTTTTATTTTAATTTTATTGGTTTTGTTTTGTTTTGTTTTGTTTTGTTTTGTTTTGTTTTGTTTTGTTTTGTTTATTTGTTTGTTTGTTTTTTTTGTTTTTTTTTAGTTTTTGTATTTTTTTGTTTGTTTTGTTTTGTTATACGTGTTAAAATCTAACAAAGATACTGGGTATATGGGACATGATATTTTTTTTGAATCAAGGGCTCACAAGGGGCAAGCTTATAAAGCATAGAGCATAAAAATACACACATACAACGCCTCGAGAAAAACAATTACATATAGTTACTGCGGTGCAGTCCAACGTGCTAAAAAGCGCTGGACGGCAGAGGATTCTCGGACTTTACAATTTTGTGATCATTGGCCATTAATATTTTGTAATTGAATTTTTAATCCATACCCTGGTACAAATATTGACTATAATGAAAATGATCATATATCTGACAACATGTCAAGTGTATTGAAAATAAAAATTCTTCATCCATATATATCCAAAACTAATATCTGACTTATATAGCATAACTTCTGCCTGTTCATTTACCTACTATTGAGGTCACTATTACATGTAGTTTTGCTAACGCTAGGTATAAAATATTCATATAAATAAGGTCTGACCATGTTCTAATTCGCACAGAGCCCGCTTGCAATAATCTATTCTTAATTATCACATTTCGTGGGTGTAAGTTTTTAGTGGACTTCAGACGTCTATTACGCCTCCGACTCCGCCTTCGAAAGGAAGTGTACATTACCATGATATTGTACAATAACAAACTTTGGGTGAATGACCTATTTTAATTACTCCTACGTACACAGGCCTGGTTGATACTAGATTCCAAACAAAGTAGCAGGGTAAAACGGACAGTTGCATTCCATTTGTGGAATCTTAAATTTAAAATTGTCAAATACTAGTATAGGAGAAAATAGAAAGAGGTATAAATCCAGGATGAAGTTCATTTATATTAAACCTAGAGGCGGAGGCGCCCCCTCTTTGACTTATGAAGCAGCCTCTATATATTGCGTCCACACGTCCATAAGCCCATATAATATGTATAATATAAATATGTATCCAGAAAATGTATTACATGGGCCACCAAGCCTGACAAGAGGACACTATTGATCACCGTTAGTTAATTTAAGTACTGTTAGTTAATTTAAGTAATACAAATATTTTCTATTGAGTATCGGATCATTAATAAACTTTTCGACTTGCAACAAGTCATAGCAAATACTAAATATGCATGTAAATACATAAAAGTGTCAATTTTCTTTAATAAACATACAACATGATTTTAAAGTTTTCGTTCCATTAGTAACACAGTTCTGCTGAGTTTGCTGTTTGTTCTTTTACAATTTAACGTAACTTTCAGCAATTTTTCAGCAATATATCACGGCGATCTGATTTTATTATGGGAATCATTATGGTAATGATTTCACTTCATCATCATTGTCTCAGAATCGTGCCATGTGTTCACACCTCTTTTACTGATCAATAAATTACAGCCAGTTCATTTGTTTGTCGTTTTTACATGTCTGTGGAGACTGAACCATTAACAAGTAAGATGTCATTGTATAAATATCCATACCGTCAAAGAGGGCAGCCTCCATTACGGTTGGTTTCCAAGTTTACATACTTGGGTGGCGTCTTTCGTGAGCGATAGCGTTGCCAGACATGATGTAGCTTGTCGGAATAAAAAAAGCAGGGGTAGTCTTCCTATACGGCTCTGGGCGATTTGGTCGACCCAGAAGATCTAAGAGCTTTGCCTACCCAACTCAACTGTCATCCCGACTGCAATTAACTCCAGCGAAACATGAAAGACATCTGCAAAAATTAAAAGGAGGCTTCACGTCACGCAGTAGAGCTGGCTGCGACGTATCCTGCGAGTCTCATACCAATTAAGACATCATAACCAGTGGCGGATCCAGAAGGGGGGGGGCGGAGGGGACATTCGCCCCCTGCCCTTCCCCCTAAAGAAAGAAAAGAAAGAGAGAGTGATCAAAATAAGGAGGAAAGAAATAGCGAGCGAGAGTGTGTTAAAAAGAAAAAAGAAACAGATAATAAATTTATAATAGCGTCATGTGATCAAAATGAAATCACGTGATCAAAATCTGCTTAATGCTGATATTGATTTTTTTTCGTTTGGAAGTTGATATCGTCAAAAAACTGGAACAAAGTGAATGAAGAAAAGTACTAAAAATAATTTTAAGAAAGACTTGAAAATAAAGTTGACATCGATAAAAAATAAATGTTATATTTAGGAGATAACTGTGTTGTATTTTGAAGATTTGCCGGCATCAATTGGTGATTTGATGGTCGGAAATTGAGTTTATCGGCGACGCGTAAGCGGAGTCAGTAAACGGATATTTCTGACCATCAAAGTCCACCTAAGTCCACTAAGACCATCTAAGTCCACTTAGATAATTTCTCGATTTCATGAATATTCAATGACCTATTTAAATTGATAGCTTGTACTTCCGGCGAAGCGTTTATACTAATCAAAATAGTTTTATCTAATAATCGTCGATCCCATAGGCTAATTAAATTTAATGAATATTCATGAAAACGAGAAAAAATCTTCAGGTGTGCCCACGGTCGGTAAGTGCTAGCAAAGCGAGAACGAGACCGGACGTGGGTTTCCGACGATGTTCAAACTTTTATTAAATATCAAAATACAAGTGCAAAATGTAAAAAAAAACGTACTTTTTCTGAAATAAGGTACCCGGTTGCAATGATTATTGTATACTATAAGTTTGATTTCTCTGATTTATAAAAGGAACAACATAAAATCGACAAATACTACCTTTGGTTCATTCAAACAAGATTGATATAAGAATAGAAACGTGGTTAAAATTGCCGACGGTTGTACATCGTATCCAACGAGCTTAAAAATGATACGGATCGGTTCTACGGTGTGTATCATTTCGGACTTTGCTTCTCTTAAAATGATAAACATTTTGTAATAATAAAAGTTTTTGGTTTGTACTAACAAACACCAGAACGTACTAAAAAGGTTAAAATTTGTAGTCCTCAACAACCTATCACTTGCTTAAATGTCCCCCGACCCCTTGCCGAATTTCGAAAGATCTTGGCCAACAACTAACACGCCCACCAAAAGCTGCCATCACTTGATGGACACCGCAAAGAGTCTGCGGCGTCGGACGTTCATTGAAGATTTGAAAGCCCTCGACTAGGGACAAGGCCAAAGCTGCCACATTTGGTCAATCTGTATAGAGACACCTTGTGCCGAACGTCGCCGGAGGATCAAAGTTAGTCCCGGATTTGATTGTCTTAATACCTATTAACTATTATAATTGTAAAATAGACAGCTAAATATGAAATCTTACATCTTCGCTAGCTAAGATGAAAAACTTGCAATTCTGTTAATTAAAAGAGGTCATGGCACTATATTAAAATTTTCAAAAGAGAAAATCTTTGCGTCCGTGTTGCCATAATTATTCACACCGATAATATCATTTCATTTAAAACATGCAGTAAACAAGGAAAATCCTGCCTACTGTTTTACTTTGGTTTGTTTGCATTGATTGGTCTAGTTTATTTTCAATCTGTATTATTGGTATAGTTTTTAATTTTTTTTTTATTTATTTATTTATTTTTTTTTTTTTTTTTTTGGCTGGGGGGATTTGTTTGTTTTTGAAAGTTATTTAAAGTTGTCGGGTGAAGAAATGTCAGAAGATTTGTAACGTGTTACACGTCACGTGACTATTTGGTTTTTGTGGAAATATACCTAAACTCTAAAAATAGAACAAACAGCGTCTTAAAATAGAACAAAGAATTACTTTTGTTCCGATAAATATAATACTATATTACACTTTATTTATACAACATGACTATAAAAGTACAGCGTTTAGGAAAATGTAAATAAATAAAACATTGACAAATAGTAAATTGTGTATCCAGTCATGTTCACGTACCAAGGACGGGTTGAAGGACGCATGTGTTGTGATCTAGTTTAAAGACAAGCGTCACTAAAACCCGGACTGTTCCCCATATTTGGATCTGTGTCTACAGAAGTAACTGTCGGTTCTAAGGCCATATTGTTTACTTTTCAATAAAAACGACCTCCAACCGACTAGATTCGCCACTGTGAACAAAAACGAGATATTTTAGACACATGCAGGGCATAATATAAAAATCTTGAATGTAATATATTTTGTCCCATTTACTTCAGGATCGATGGTTTAAAATTTAAACCCTTCATTTTAATTTTTGAGCATATTTATTATTATTTTTTATATAACTATATTTTATATTGTATTCTATTAATTTGACAAACAAAAAAATAATTTCCAAAACTGTTAGTCATGGCAACATGGGGCGATCACAATTAAACAACTCAAAATAAAGGGCATATACTATAAAACGTTAACAAACATGGAAACGTACCAATGTACTGCGATAGACACGCGGTTCGTAGATCTAATCGAGGCTTGTCAGAGGACCTTAAAACAGTAGAATACTGAATCATTGATTTTAAGAGATTTTACCCGAAAAATAAAAAAATGTAAACTAAATTTAGCTTATGCCATCTCGCTGTGACACCGTGGGAATAAATAAGAGTATGAAAGATATACAGTTGAAATTTCAAGACTGTAAATTTAAACCCGGAATGAATCTATAATATTCGTGTACACGGTTTGTTTGTTTGTTTTTTTTTTTTTTTTGTTTGAATATTGTTTAACGTCACTTTCAGCAATTTTTCAGCTACATTGTATATTATGACGTCCAGTTTTTATTGGGGGAGGAAGTCGGAGTACTCAGAGAAAACCCACGAACTTCGGTAGGAAAACTGGCAATCTTCGTCAATTAAGATTAGGTTCGAGCGCAACTTGCCCGCAGTGAGACTCGGAGTAGCTGGTGATACCCTCAGATACATCCAACCGTCGAGCAGGCGTTGGAAATTACAAGGTTAGTTGATGGTTGCTTTACGTCTAGCAAGCAGAATTTCATCTATATTAAGAGCGAGTACAAGTTAACAAACGCTCAGTCAATAAGGAAACTTAAGGCCTAATGGGCAGATAACTGTGAAAGCCACTGTAACATCATAGAGTACTGGCTGGAAAGGGAAAGAAAACTTTACCTTTTGCAGCGGCTACAATGGACCTTCTCTTATTGACATGTGTTCTGTATATTTTGATAAGACAATCCCCCTCCCCCAACAAGAAGGCCTCTTCTATCCGATACCTGGGGACGCGCTGAACAAACACTTGGAACCCTCCCAGTATTGTCGCAGAAATACCAAGTCGTCAAGTGATTATTGCATATTTTAATCGTAATAAACATACTTAATTGACAATGTATCGCACGATCTTCTTGTTATTGCGATAGCTCGACAATGCAAAAATACATTTAAACAATGGTTTATTTGTTCCTTCAGAACAAAAAATGGCTTCACACTTTAATTGACATTTTAAACATACTGGATTCACTGAAACATTTTTCCAGAATCCACCTATTCTAAGCGACCACACGTGAAATGTTGGGTAAAATCATCTTTTAACTGCAACCACTTGTATTAAGCAACCACGATGAGCATAGTATACTTTCTGGAGCAGATGCAAACACATTGTTTCAGCCTATAAATGAAATCATCCATGAAACATTATATAGGTACACGTGAGCTTAACACGACCTTTCAAATATAACCACCTGTATTAAACGACTATCCTGAACATAGTACGCTGTCTGGACCATATGCAACCGCTTACGTTTAAAAACGCTTTTTTTTTGTAGTGGAGCACCCCGCTTATTCTGCTTGTGTGCGTTAAAATCAAAATACATTTGCAGCCACCCGCCACCTCACCACCTTTTTGTGTCTTTATACGTTTACTATTGCAGTTATTGACCAGAAAAAACAGTGAAAAGCCATCGACCCCGGGCAATTTAATATAATTACACGTATACACATGTCCCTTGACTACTTAGCGGCAGTAGGAACCGGAGACCAGTTGTCTGTTGTTTATTTTTTAAATTATGAAAGTTTGTAACGTAATTTTGCATTTGTAAATGAAAAATGAAAAATTCAACAAAAAAAGATTTTTATTTATTAAGATTGATTGATTGATTCATTGGATAGAGCTTTACGTCCAGCGAGCAGTATTTCAGCTGTATTCAGGGCGGGAACAAGTTAACAAACAATAAATCAACGGAAATGGGGGAGGGATGGGTCACAGGGAATACAATTTTGACTGCCAATGGAAAAGTATGGAGTTTTGGGTAGGGGCGGCAAATTTAGCCTTTTGTGACGCGCTGGGCTGCTCTGTGGGTCGAGCACTGGGAACCGTCCCAGTATTTATTAAGAACAACACGTTTTAACTGTATTTATTAAGTACTGTTAAAACGAGTTGTTCTTAATGGTAGGAGATTCTGAAATCACGAGACTGTTGTATATATTTCTTACGTTTATTAAATTGCAGCGCCACGTATATCAATAGTATGAAGTGCAAGCTTCGGAACGTCAATAATAATGCAGAATCAAAAGAAATAAGTTTTGTCCTGTGTAATGCACAAGTAGTACGTACCAGACGACAAGATTGTGATTTTACTTTGTCGTTTCGAAAACTAATAAAATATCACAGCTTCTACCATAATGCAGGCACATTTTTTAATCGAGTATTGTGGAGTTCGATCTCTCTCACCTAGAACAGATATGACGAATGGCAGATAGCGTAGTCTACTCTCCCCTCTCTTACTACGAACATTTTCTACATTCATATTACAAACGTCATTATACGACAGAACATATAGAACTAATCCCTCTTCCCCCATCACCCCCCCCCCCCCCCCCCCCACGTACAAAAACAAACAAACAAAACAAGACAAAAAACTGCCAAAAAGTCAAAACAAACAAAAATATGGTTAAATGCTAAAAAAATTGCTAATGGTTAATAAATGTTTCGAATTTCTTATCATACTTTTAAATAGCCACATGTTACCGCTGTATTTGAAATCATATATTTTACATGTTACGTGGAAATGAAATTGCCATATTGTGCAGATACTGTTTCTTAGTGCCCGATACATATTGTTTCTTAGTGACCGATACATATTGTTTCTAAATTGGACAAATTTTATTAAAAGAAATATTAAATTGAAATAAATGGAAAATTCCGACGTTACACAAATTATTCAATACTTTTTATGGGAAACAATCAACAGTGAACTATTTTTTTATGATTGGATTGTTACTAGAGTCTGTTGGGTTTATTTTCATCTTTTTTTACAAAGATCAGATTTATTGGTAATCGAAAGCACCGCACCGATCATGGTCAAGGATATTTGCGTGTCAGTTTACAAAAAGTAGGTTCTTTTAATTGTTGTCATTGTAAGTTAAAGAGTTTAATATGGGAACAAAAAAAACAAACATTATAACTGCATGCTAATATGCTTACATGTATATGAAAATGTAAGCTGCTGTTTGAAAATACTATAGAAATGTTCTAGGTTTTGTATGGACCAGACACCACAACAATATCAAGAAATAATATTTCTTAAAGTTGGCGCTTTAAACCATTTCTAATGAAATTAAAAAATTATAAAATGTTCGGAGTATATAAGCAAATAAATTTACTACCTTGAAGTATATAAAACCAGAAGACTTCGAAAGGTCAATAACAAGACTAGCAAACATTCTTCTGGTTGTATCATAGAATTAAAGTCGAGTGCACTTTTTTCTTGACGCAAAAATGTCTAATAAGCAGGCAATCATATGTGCAGCACAGTACACGCTACAGCCGTCAGGACTAACTAATTACAGAGATCTTTTTAAGGGTCCGTTGTCTTTGTATCGCATTAAGCTGAAAATTAAGAGATTTTTTACAAGTACCATTTAAGAAAGGCCTATTAGAAATCTGGCCTCAGCAAAGTAAAACCTTACCCGAGTAAAAATGTTTTGCCCACCTGGAGAATTTTTTAAATTACTTAGTCCGAAAATCATCTGCAGTCCAACTTTTTTGTGTTTATCTCACGACAGGGGATTCTCGGACTATCAATTACGATTACAACAAAGTACACATAGGAAATCTAAAGTTTGATTGGATGAAATTCAGAATAATATTCAGCTTAGAAATTTCTTATGGCGCCAAGGCCTTTAGGTTATTGGAAAAGTCCCATTTTCAGAATGCTATTTCTGTAAATTGCACACGTGGCTACCCGGGTCCTTAGTTTGAGAAGCAAGATTTTCAGTGGAGCTTAGTTAATGTCAAATGGTTCAATTATTGATAAATATACGGTATTCTGCGATGAAAGAGTTTACACGACACTCATTATATTCCGCCGTACCATACATTCCCCAAATTACTGTAGTCGCTTCACAGACATTTGTCGAGAATATATGAATATACAATATTTTTCATTAAAAAACCTAAGTAATCATTTGTTAAATAATGAACAAGGAAGATACCAAAACATTCCAAGAAACCAAATGTGAAACCAAGGTGTGCTAAAACCACCTTGCCATACAATTTTCCTGCTGAATGTCCGGGTTTACACTGGGTCTATGCTTGGAGCTCATCCCTATATAGTAAATGGCCTAAAGGGAATCTGAGGTCATATATACTATAAAGAGATGTGCTTCAGGTCCATATAACCCTATATGGCCAAATAGTATCGTGCATTACCGTATTTGGTATATTATACTTTCAACCGCTCCAATCTATATGCTAGGTATGTAAAGTTCACTTAACGATGTCTGTCTACCCTAAATTGTAAAATATCTGAAAATATGATCCGGGATGTATACATATGACTAAAATGCATAAAACATAAAAACTAAGAAACATTTAATAAACAACATCCTGCAGAGATCAAACGTTTAAATGAAAAAAATAGCAAACGAGTGCAAATAATATTCAAGCAAAGCGCAATAAACCGGAGGAATAATCGACTTCACTTAAAAACGTGAACCGTAGTGGTGTCAAATGTGATACACGACATTAAATATGAATGTTTTAACTGTAAATAGTTTGTAATTGTGTTACTGGGGCAATCGTAACTGCAGTAACAGTTTTCTCCGTGTACTTTCTCCTGCTTCCTCTCCTAATAAAACTAATAAAAATGGTCGCCACGTAGAACTAATAATCGTACCCTTGCTTTTTTTGGCGAGGGTACGAATTTAGACCCATAACTCGTAATGTAGCAGAGCGGGAGTGATTCGATCACTCCCGGCACTTTGATGTCCAAAAGAAGTTGCATACAAAATAAGACGTGGTCGATCTTGATATCTTTTGAAAGTGTCAACCATTTTGTTACCGGTTTCGTGTTTAAAATCGGTCATTATTGATACGTGATTATAGTTATTGCAGTTTTTAACCCGCTGTGTGTTGTGTATTGTTGACATTCGTGTCTCTTATTAATTTCGAATTCGTTCACTACAATAAATAAATTTTGCGAGAATACTGACTTTTGATTGGATGGGAAATATTTTCTATCAGATGATGGAAAACAAATTTGAATGTTATGGAGACACGCGCCATTTGACGTCATATATTGCTAGCAGTTTTTGTGTTGATCTCTTTTTTAAAAAAATGTCTCGTTACAAAAAAAAATTGTTGAGTTTATTATATTGTTTGAATTTATTACGACGGCTTATTCGTGCCAAACAATACACAACAAACAACACAAAGAAAAATATTTATTTCGTTTGTACGGTTTATTAAATCGTTTGTACGATTTATTAATCCGTTTGTACGGATTATTAAATCGTTTGTACGGTTTATTAAGTCGTTTGTACGATTTATTAAATCGTTTGTACGGTTTATTAAATCGTTTGTACGATTGACTTAATCGTTTGTACGATTTATAAATCTTTTTTTACGGATTATTAATTCGTTTGTACGGTTTGTTTGTACGTGGTCTGTCAACACTCAGATTGCGGGTTCGATTATCACTGCATGCAGGTGGTACTCGACTCCAAACTTAATTGACATGGATTGCGAGTTTTCCTACCGCAGGTCGTGGGTTCTCTCCGGGTACTCCGCTCCCCCCCCCCCCCTAATAAAAACTGGACGCTACAATATAGCTAAAAAAATTGCTGAAAGTGGCGTTAAAACATCATTCAAACAAAAAACAAAAAATCGACATAAATATCGATCGGTACTATAATTTCACTCCAATTGAAGGTATAAAACAGGTTAAATTAAAATTCGTTCATTTATTTTTACATGTATAATAGGTTTCTTGTCTACTGGCACTATCTGGTAAATTTAAAGCCACATGTAAACGATTTAGGGGACAACTTGGTTTAGTTACAAATATGGGAGTGGTCAGTTGATGAAAGACTCAAGATCTTAGTGTGCCAGCATAGATTGGGCCGGCCGATAGTATGCGGTTATGTTAAATGCAATTAAAAGTCATCTGATTTACACTTCTGATATTATTTTCTTTAAAAGTGCATGTGCAGTGAGAAATGTGCTATTTTTCAGAAGAGGTCTTCAAGCATGTTTAATACACATGCAATTATTCCCCTTGGTAGGGCCAAAGAATACAGGAAATTATCAAGTTAGAATACTTTTAACACCAATGATGAGAGATTAATTGAATTAATCTTTGTGTATTGTTATATGTGTTTATGCATATGTACAAACATGTAATTTCACAAATAATATAAAGTACACAAAATTGTACTTATTATTTACATTAATATTTGAAAAAATACCAAAACAACCTGCAGCAGATAAACAAAAACAGACAGTATGTAGATGTTGAACGTTTTAATCTTTTCTTCCGGTTGCAAATCGAAGAGCTCCGTGTAAATATACTTATAAATTGAATCTTGAGAATATTTATGTTACGATTGATATTGAAAATCATTCTTTCACGGAAACCAATCCAGATGTCTGAAAATCAATATCTTTTATTTAAAGACATTGTGTAATTGACTTAAAATCATGTTTACACACCAGAAGTGGATAGTTAGGTCTAGTTAAGGAATAGATTATTGCAACAGAGTCTTTGTAAAGTAGATTATGTTCAAACTTTGTTTTTGTCAACTTTATTACGAGCGGTAGCGAGGTATTTTCTGAAGAGAAATATAAGGTCTTACCGTGTTCTAAATTACAGATAGCAATAATTTATTTCGAATATAATATGTCTAACAATTGCGAATGGGTGCCACAGTATCACAATGGTGCTAATTCGAATTTCGCTGAGGATAAGCAAATAAAAAATGACAGTATTAAAATCTAATTCTAACAGTGTTGGGCTTAATTTGTAGACGTATATATAACTGTGCTTAAATACATACCTTCATACATATTTGTTTTTAGCCGAGTTGCAACGAAGTTGAACTCGGCTATTGTTATGATGATGATTTCAGGCGGCTGGGGGGGGGGGGGGGGGGGGGGGGGCAAGCGGTCGTCAACAATTGGTTTCCGGACGATAACTCAGAAAGTTGTCAACCGATTTTAATGAAACTTTAGGATATTGAGAGGAGGAATCCTTTTGATTTTGGAGTAAATCCGTTCAAGGTCAAGGTCACATCGACCTTAGATAAACGTTAGAAAATGTCTTGAATTAGTGGTTTCCGGACCATAACTCAAAAACTACATCAAGTACACATATGAAATTTTACACAATGGTTAAATAATGTTAGAGGATTCACATATTCATATTTTATGCAATTTTGAAAATTTGCCTGTAATAACCAATTATGTTAAATCTTAAAATGAAGACAAGGAAAGTTTTGGTTAATAAAATACGGCAACTCGGCTTTTGCACCCCTGTGCATATAGATTTATATTTTTTGTTAAAGTGTAATGTATTATGTTTAATGTGACTGTATCGTTTTCCAAATACAAACGGGGAGATTTATATAATTGAATTATACCAAGACTAAAACCTTGAATTAATCGGATTTAAATGCCGATTTCACACATTTTAATTTTGATACGTATATTTATTTATTTTTGTTTATCTCTCATCAAAGTGTTTTTAACGGTCTTTTAATTACTATACGGCTGGATCAAATGATTACAGAAACTTTTAAAACAATACAAAATGTACTCACAAATCTATGTTTTGTCACAGACCGGGTATGGGTGGAGTTGTTGATCAGGGTAGAGGACTTCTGGGGCATCCTCACAAGTCAGGGTTTCTGTGTCCTCATGTGTTCACGAACCCTGACTTGTGAGGATGCTAATGAGTTTGAAGGAAACCATTGCAAATTTCTGCAAAAAATAACAAAGCGTTCACTACGCCGTTGACTGGGAATTTTTTAACCGCTTTTTACCAAATACCACAGATTAATCAATCTTATATTCTCCGGGGGTGGGACGGGAGTCCAGTAGCAATAAAACACACGACCTAGGGTGTCAAAACTAACTTTTCATGTTTAATTTTATTTTGGTAAAGGTTTGTTTGTTATCTGTTGTTTTTATTGTCACACTTTCACCTGAAAGATAAAAAAAAAGTTATTGATTGATTGGTGGATTAATTGATTGATTGATTGGTTGGTTTGATTGATTAAATGATTGATTGATTAATTGATTGATTGATTGATTGATTGATTGATTGATTGATTGATTGATTGATTGATTGATTGATTGATTGATTGATTGATCTATATAATACCAGCATTAAAAGTACAGTTGTAGGCATACCAACACGTGCAATTCTCTAAGTTTGAAATTAGAATTTAATTTCTAAGTTTTTTTTATCAAATTAGAATTTACTGAACAATACGATAAATTACGGAAACAGATTCAATTTAGTTCAATCAACTGGTACTTTTATTTAATGTATTTACAACGTATACATCGTAACATGGCATGACCTTCAAGTCCCGACTACAACAGAATATCATTGTGATAAGAGATACCATACCATACGGTGACGTCATAAAATTGGCTGTCAATATAGGCTTGAATGTCCTCTACCAAACAAAAATCAATTGGCTGCAATAACCGGTTAAAACCGGTGTGAACTGGTATGGACGTAAAAACGTGTTCTATTTTTAGCATGTACTATAATCAATGTAAATAGACATAATCTGTAAGTACATAAATACGACTTTATACATTTTTTATTTTAAAATTCAGCCCATATAAGAAAGAAGTGTTTAAAGTTGACCGAGTGCGCTACTAATAGGACCCTTCCGAACTACGTCTTATACTCTGAGTACCTTTTCATTTTTTGATTATTTATGCGGTGCCGGATGGAACTATCAAGCAGCTGAAAAGAATGGATGAGGACATTTATGACGACAAAGGACTGCTTTAACTGGACTTTTGGGGTGGAGTGGAATTTTCTGATGGTGAATATCAGACGCCCTCAAAAATTGTAAAAATTACTCATTTTTTTTTCTCCTTATAACCTGGGACCATACTGGGATGGTTCCCAGTGCTCGACCCACAGAGCAGTCCAGCGCGTCCCCGGGTGGCGGATAGGGGAGACCCTCTCGTTTGGAGGGGGGGGGGGTGGGGTTGTCAGGTCATAATTACGGAAAGCCTGGCCGCGGACCATAGTGGGTAACGTGTTTGGAAAATTGCCACGCTTCTTGTACGATAAAGATCCCTTTTGTAGATTTCGAAAAAGAGTAGGCTCATTGTAGACGCTACAAAAGGCTAAATTCTCCGACCCTACCCAATACTCCGTACTTTTCCAGTGGCAGTCGAAAGTTTGTTCCCTGTGTCCCATCCCACCCATTTTTCAATTGATGTATTGTTTGTTAACTTGTTCCCGTCCTGCATGAATATAGCTGAAATAGTGCTCGCTTGACGAAAAGCAGACATCCAATCAATCAATCAATTCTCCTTATAACAAAGTTACGGGTAGGTAACCCCCTCCCACCCCGATCCCCAACCACCAACCCATGACAAGTGACTAAGAAATTCATTTACAAACCACAGTAACGGAATAAATATAAAACACACCGGGTATCCAGATCCGCCCGATGGTGGGTTTAAAAATAATTTGACCAATTTATTTTGAAACCCACCAATCGCCTACGTTTTTGCCGTTGTTTGTCTCCGCTGAATTCGGATCCATCCGCGGATGTTGGATCTGGATACCCGGTGTGTGTAAGGGTATACTATTCAAAATGCCCTTCAAACCAGTTAGATTCGCTCTCGGCCCTCGCATGAACAGACTACAATGCTTGAGAAAATTACGCGTAAAGTACATGAACTAGCGGACGACTCATCCCATACTGCATGGATCTTGAATACAACAGTGCACTCATTCCATGTGGTATTGAATTTTGTGTCCCATTGGACTCATTGTCAGTAGAGAGTTAATATATATATTCCTAGGTTTTGAAACGGTTAATTAGTAATTTTATTCATTAAATATTTAAAAGGGGCATGATAAACAAGCATTGGTTATTATTTTAAAATGATACCAAGGCGAACAAACGACAATTAATGCACGGTAATGGGGGTGGGGTAACTAGGGATACTTTTGGGTACAGGCCTGCGGGCGGAGATTTGAAAAACCCTATTTATATATTTTTGGATGTTATGAATTATTAAATGAGATCTATTTATGTATTTTATTATTGTGCATTCCCATTGACAAAAACGTCATGTTAATGGAACACTTTGTAAAATCACCGTGGTTTACCGAAGTATACCGAAGTTAATTTTGTGATTGTCGGATTTACAGAAAAAAATGCGAGGGTACGATTATTCGTTCCAGGGATTAACAAGAGAATTGATATATTTAGATAATTTATAACTACCCAATGATATTTTTTTCAATGAAAAAAGCCACCTTTTCATATATTTTGGAGAGCTATAAAGGTGACCCTTTCGGGCTGCACATCCGTATTAACCTATATATACCAAGTTTCTCCCCCCCCCCCCTCCCGTGCGACAATGAAAGCAAATGTAATTTGTTAAAACGGTGCCTGTACAAAATTATCATTATATTTTACTTAGTTAGGGGGGTCCGATCGATAGTCCGACGCCTCAATAGTCCGACAGTAGAAAGATTTTTTCATTGTCTGGTTTTACGTTGTCATGTATTTGTCTATTGTTTTTTATTGATTTACCATCATCGTTCAGTAACTGTGTCAAAATCTTTGATGTTTATTGAAAGCATTCGGGAAGCTTATGTGCAGAGGAAACCGGACTCGAAAATTTGTTTAGAAAGTACAAATATACATGCAAACCGTGTTTTTTTCGTGGATTTTTTTTTATAGTAGTCGATGTACTTACCCCATGTCAATGAACTATTCTTATACTCAATGAACTATATCTTATATTCATCGTATATAGTACATGCATCATGTTTCTCATATAGTCCGACTGGCTCTCTCAACCATGTTTATATCTAGTTACATATGCATTTGAATTTAACCATTCTGAATTATTGTTTTGTGTTTGTTATTTATCTGATGCCTCTGTTAAGTAATAAACATAATTGAATTTGAATTATTCCTGTTTGAATGTTTTGGCTGCGAGTACTTTTCTTTCAATACTTTTGGTTTTTGACCTTCCACTGTTTTGACTGCTGATCAATCTAATTAAAATTAAATCTTTCACTTACTCCCCCCTTTTTGTTATAGGTCGCAGCGACCATAGCAAAAAGGGGGGGGAGCAAGTAAAAGATTTAATTTTAATTAGATTGGACTGCTGATGAGAGGTTAATTCTTGAAATATGCACATACAGCACAAATAAATCACCCGTTTTTTATACCGCTTTGGTACCTTGTATTATAGGGGTAATATTTCGTGTTGTTCTTAAATGATTTGTTAGGGAGCCGAGAATGCATTTTATATTCTACAGTACGAATTTTAAGTTGATCTGGATAATCAAATTTAAAAGCAAAAGATGTTCAGGGGCGGATACAGGATTTTCGAAAAAGGGGGCGTAAAAAGGAAATATCGGAAAAGGTGGGCCACGATCAAGAGGTCCTCCCGCGCGTCGCAGAGGCGCATTTACGGCAGGGGGTCTGGGAAAAATGGTGCAAACTCCTGCATTCTCGCAATTTCCAAGCATCAAAATGAATTTATTTAACACAGGGTTTTTATAGTGTTCAGTAACCTTTATTTGCTACAGTATAGGGAGGGTAACAACCAGCGCCAAAGGCAAAAATGTAATCCCCGCTCGTCCTTGCCATAAATTAATAACGGTACTAATTCGTTTATTATGATATCTCTGTTGTACCTGTTCTCTTTTTTTTCCTTGGCGTACGCCCCTTACGCCACCCCCCCCCCCCCCTCCCTACCCGGATCCGCTGCTGGTGTTATCGTAATTACACGCAAAACTTGTCCTTAAACCTCTCTTCACACCTTATGTTTGCACAGAAAAAAAACATCGACACATTCAAAGATACACATGATACAATAAACATGCCAGTGGCCTTTGTATACTGACAAGCTATTAATTTTAATAAACATGTATACCGCCAAGTACTATTATTAATATACCATCTTTATTATCAATAAATTCGAGACATTTTCTTCGCACCAAATACTCGTTGAACAATTAACGTGACATCAACATTGATTAGTTGATCGTTGTACAACAAAAGATGGAAATATTTGTTATCTCCCTTGATAAACAAGCATTGTTGGTGTTTCCCGCGGCTCACAGTTAGAAATGTAACGTTTATTGTTTAAAATAAAATATTTCCATTGATTAAATGAAATTGTGCCAAGAATATGTTTGTGTAAAATTCATCGTACTGTACTACTCAACCATACCAGAATCGATCAGTTGTGAAAACTGGCTGAACCGGTATAAACCGGAAAAATGTAAAACGATGAGCACGCCAATTTTACACGATCGAGTGTTCTTTTTTTAGCATGGGCTGACAAACTACTTAATCGATGTTATTATGAAATTTAAAAAAAAAGTTTATACATGTCTTTAAACGGAAGACTGTAAATTTATTAAAATTGAATATGTGGTTAATTATTTAAATATTACAAAATCAATCTTGTATATACGGTATACTAGAAAATGTGGAATGGGATTAAAACTGGACTTTAGTCCAATATGGATAGGAACATGGCAAAAACAAACGGAACAAATTAATTTGGACAACAATAGCTAAAAACAGCGATTGAGAAATAAACAAATAATAATAATTGTGTTGTATACAGATCTTTCAATATCGGCCATCCTCACAAGTCAGGGTTTCTGTGTCCGCGAAACCCTGACAAACTTAGCTAGGAAATTCTCAGGCTAGAAGATTTTCGTATGATGTCAATCCTTCAAAATATCAACTAATGAAATTGCTTGAAAGAAGCAAGTGTTTGGCAGTAGTCACTCTTACTCATTCTTCACTGTGAAGAAAACGTAACGGAACTAGTAAATAACGTGGTAATAACAACTATTAACACTACTGTACAAAATACACAGATTTTCACATGGTCTATGCAACACATCCGTTTGGTTCATTTACAATCGACATCAGGATATCCCCTTACCAAGTCGGGAATGAAAGCCAGCTTTTGATTGGCTACATTAGGGTATGATGTAGCCAATCAAAAAAGTTACTTCTAGCCCGGGAATTTCCTAGCTAAGTTTGTCAGGGTTTCGTGGACACATTTGGACAGAAAAAAAACCCTGACTTGTGAGGATGAATATCGGCAGACGCCATCTGGAATCCGAATGACTGAGTGAAGTCGCGGGGAGTCCATTGGACAGAGAGTTGTTCGCGTATTGTAACTATAGTCCGCGTGGTTTAGAGGCGTCTATCATTACATCGCTTCCTTATCAATAATTTTGCACCATGGGGATATAACCCGTTGCGAAATAAGTCCCGCTAACTAACTTTTGATTTGGGTCGAAGTTGTATGACGACTCAATGTCGGAGTTATTGCCATATAATTGTCAATATTGATGATTTTTGCCATTTTGACCTCAAAATCTTGAAAATTATTTGAACTAGAGAAAACGTTAGCAGTGGTTAGTTGTTCAACTCTATGAGATCTACAAACTGACTTCAGGGTCAAGATTTTCTGATGAACCGTTTAGTAGTTATTCCCCTTGAACCTTTTTTTTTCATCAATTTTAATTGATTTTTTTAAATCTTCTCCTCTGAAACCACTGAAAGGACAGGTTGCAAATTTATACACATCATCAGTCAAATGTCATCTACCAAGTTTGCACAAACCATGGTAACAGATTAACCAACATGGTCGCCTTAGCTAAAAAAGAACAAAAGGGGGGAGGGGTGTCAAAATACAGTTTTTGGTTTATAGTTCAAAACGTATAACAGATACAGGGAAACGGAAGAGACATTCCTTCTTCAGCATCAAAAGCTCTATAAAACTCTTCATTGAGGTGAAGTTGTAAGATGACCCCTTTTAGGAGTTATTGCCCCTTAATTGACAAAATTAATTATTTTGTTTCCATTTTTCCCAAAAATGATTAGATGAAGAGAAAAAACATTGCTTAATTGTTGAGCTCTATAAGAGCTACAAAAATGACTTCAAGGTCAAGATTGACTGCGAACCGTTTAGGAGTTGATCCCCTTGAACTTTGTTTTAATCAATTTGAATTAATTTTTAAAACAATCTTCTCTTAAACCAATTAAAGGATTTCTTTGAGAATTTGCACACATCATATTTAGGATGCCCTCTATCAAAATTGCGCATTTCATGACAGCTGTCCACCGACATGGCTATTGGTTTAAAATAGTACAGGTGTAAAAGATGGGGGGAGTCAAGATAGTTTCGGCTTATAGTTCAAAAAAATATAACAGATACAAGAAATCTGAAGTGTATCTCCTGCCTCAGCATTAAAAACTTTACAAGATTCAAAAATAAGGTGAATATGTGTGATGATGCTTTAGATAAATTTATTTACTGATACAATCCACATTTATACCCAAATAATTAGATGGCAAATGAACAACAACTAATATAACACGATTTGCTAGAAACGTGAAATAACAGTAGCGCAGCTATGATCATAATAATAGCAATAACACAGGATAATCTTTTCTTTAATTAGACATGACGTGATGATATCAGCAAATGTTGGCATTTGTTATTGTTACTCATATGTAGCAAGTTTATCGGTGGCCGGTGGAAGTGAGCGGGGGGTTGGGAGGTTAGAGCATGCCCGCCACAACACCGCCATAATCCGGTGAGGTCACAAACATTCAATTGTATATATTTAACAATACCTATTTTGGGTTTTAAAGCTTCTCTGCCAACAGGTACTATTTCGAGATTATTTCCATGTAGACTTACTAGTATTTGAGAAAGCCGTGTACAATATGTTAACGCGTCTTACAAAAATGTCTCAACACAAGAAAAATCTCAACCCACCCACCCCACTACATATACCCAACCAATTAAAGAAGTCAACATATTATATGCTACCAAAAGCATAACTTGCTATAGCTATAATCGTTATATAATGTACATTCATAAACATATATCGGTTGAAATTATTTTTTTAATGTATCTATAGAATATATGTTATAAAACAATTAAAGGAAATGTGGCAAGTTCATCTAGCACATGGTTGAGCTGTTTTAGGGGAACTCATTGTACGACGATAGCTGAAAAATTATCCTAGCTAGGGGCTACACGGTTCGTCTGTCCAAGACATGTTCCGTCTAGCACACATCGATAACTGTGTAGTTATGGATAAGTTCCGGACAGGAAATAGTTTAATCAATCTCTAGCATATTTATGGGAAATAAAAAAAATCTCAAGTCATCAAAAAATCAATCGCTGATATCGTGACCTTTTAAATGTTGGAAGCAATCTTATTACGTCATTTATCTGTTTGCACTACCGCTGGAATCAGCACAGACAGGACATGTCCTGAAGACTGTACCGTTTCACTCGATTCCTGCCGGAACGTTCTGGTTGTGCAGAACAGCAATTCGTGCAATCGGAACATTTCTAGGCCATTTCCGTCACGGCGGAAATAACCGAGGTGATCCGCTTGCAATTCGTACAGCCCCTAGCTAGTCAGGTTCCCGGTCTATCATCTTTCGGATGAGCCCCGTGCGGGATCCGGGTGGCTAAAAGAATAGACAGCAGTCGCGCTAGCTTGTCGTAAAAGGCGACTAAATAGCGCCCAGTACCCTGACCGGCGTGTCAGGTCGGTTTGCCTAAAGACCGACTGGGATGTGTGCCCAGGTGGTTGAATGAACGCTGCTGTACTATTCGCTATGAGTAGGGATTTCGATCCCGCTACAGGAGGCTGAATTGCCCGACCCTATCCATCCTCCCATTTGCCAGTGGCAATCTAAAATCTGTTACCCCTATTTTTCCTTGTGTCCCATCCCATTTTCATTCATCATCATTTCATGTTCATTTTATAATCCATTTCATGTTCATCGCCTGAATATAGCTGAAATATTGCTGCTCGGGCGTTAAACACCATTAATCAATCAATCAATCTTTCGGATGACAATAGAACGCTAAAAATTTCATCTGAGCTGATGCAATGAATCTTGAAAAATGATCCGGAATGAACCTTTTTTTAAATCGATTAAAAAATTATGCAGTTCCGGAATTCGAATTTTGTCAACAATGCAATGATTACGAATATTTAGTGTAATAATAACGAAGAAAGTGTTGTAGAAATATCAGAAAATAGCAAAGAAAACTGACCGAAAAACAAGAGCCAACAGCCAACGGACAGTTACAAATCCGGAGAAGACAAACACAACACAAAAAACCAAAAACATAAAACACAGAAAGAGAGTAAACAGAACCTTATAAAACCATGGGTGCACTCATGTTCTCCAAACGAGTAAGCAGTGCCTGCCTCTAATTAGACACCCGTCGAGTTACACATTGTCATGTCTATGGAAAAGTCAAATCCAGGAATAGGAAACACTACCTATGACTCAGTGAAAATGTCAGATTGTATTTGAGACACTGATTTTTTAAGTCGTGGTGCCGACCATAGAACTTCTTGAGAGATAACATCAACCTAGCTACAAAAAACACTTGGTTGAGTAGTTTAGCAGTCAACAGCAGTGATCGGTCTAGAAAATAGGAATAACGATCGCAGGATCAAGAATAACGTATTGTGAATAAGTTGTGAAATGTACACACCATACGCTGGAGCTGCTGGAATGTTGCTTTCGATGAACGGGAAGTGACAATTGTCACGCTTGTCGTAGAGTCTAGTTTGTAGTTTCCCTGAGTCTATTTCTATTAGTAGGTCTAAGTAAGGGGCTGACCTTAGTGTATTGGTTGTGTATTTAATTTCAAGCTCGCTAGGGTAAATTGAATGTAAATGGTCACTAAATTAAGCATTGTTGAGGGACGAAACATCATCAATATAGCGGAATGTGAAATTAAAGGTCTGGACCTGTGTCTTTTCTTTTTTCTTCAGTATACGCTTTCTTATCAGTTTACGTGCAAAGATTAAAAAGTATGTAGCAAATTCAGGATAACAGTTTAAAAGCTGATTATATGCATAAAACTCCCGGGTGTGAATCAATCCCGGCTGCTCCTTTACGAGTAATGGGACCTCTTTGTAGCTCCGTCCTCAAAAAGAAAAAAGAAAAAAAGAGCTACATTATTGTAGCTATCGTTCCCGGGTTCTATTTTAGTATTTTCAAAACAATTTCGATCTCCCTCCCCCTTAGTCGCGCACATTAATTGTTTCAACTAAAGTTTACAATTGACGTTCCGTTTAATTTTGGAGTAAAGGTGCAAACGAATGGATACAATTATTTGATAGTTCTACATTTATTGTTTGTTTACTCTATACAGTTTTTGTAAACAATTGTTATTTGGTTGTTTGTATTGGAGGCGGCAATAACCCTTATTGTCCTCGAACGTGAACCTGCATTATGAATTAACAACGAAAGTTATGTGATCACGAAGTACCGTAAAACTAAGTTCAAGGACGGACAAACAAGAGAATTCGAAATAATTATTATTAAAGATGGTATTCATAATTTAATTTCGTTATTATATATTCAACACAAACACAAATAAAATAAACATGCACATTTCAATGTTACAGACATTGGTTTTTACAAATAAATAAAGAAAGAAATAAATAAATAAATAAATAAATAAATAAATAAATAAATAAATAAATAAATAAATAAATAAATAAATAAATAAATAAATAAATTATTTATTTATTGTTATTAAATCAACATTTAAATGATTTGTGACATCAAACAAATAATAAACAATTAAATACGACAAAATTTGATGAAAAAATATGGTTTTTTAATTGCACCATGCCTTTAATATCACAACCTGTTACCTTGCATTCCATCTCTTTTTTTCAGTTTTTCTCTGTTTTTTCTATTCCCCGACTTTCCCCCTCCGTAATCACACCTCTACCCAATACCCCCACACCCAAAATAAGTTAGACTATGTGGCGCTTCTGGTCAAAGAGAAGCTACTCCTGTAAATCTAACAAACGTGAATACGAGAGAAACTATTTGATAGAGTTTTAATAACAATTTCAGCTCACCTGAGGGTCAGGTGTGAGCTACTAGTATTCTCATCACTTGGCGTCTTTCGTCGTCGTAGTCGTCGTCCGTAAACTTTTCACATTTCAATCTTCATTTCCAAAACCGCTTGTCCAATTGGAACAAAACTTGGCAAGAATGTTTATTGGGTAGCCTTTAACAAAGTTTGAGTTTTTGGTGCTGATCAAATATCATGGGAAGATGGCTGGATAGTTATCATAATATTTTGAGATTTTCGCGCTAATTGCAAATTCAACATGGCTGCCGGTGCCATTAATGCATTCTGATCGGCTGAATTTCAAAAATCATCTTCTCATAAACCGCTTTGCAGAAGGAATTGTGATATTGTAGAAATGTGTCTCAAATGGTCCTCTACTAATTTTGAGTTTTAGTTTCGATCCAAATTACAAGATTGCTGCCAACAGGGAACATCACTTAACATAGTAGCCTATGAGAAAAACATAAAACAGCTTCTTATAAGAATTGCTGCTGATTGGAAATTCAACATGGCAACATTCATAGTAACAGTAGTCTTAACAGATAATGGTTATGGGGAATGTATCTGTATGTATCTGTCCGTGACCTCAGGGACCGGTATGTATTTTGGGGGTAGCGTTTATAATCTTTCGCATTTTATATCAAAATTTGCAGGAATGACATGACTCTTAAAAAGTTATTTTATAATTCATGTGAGCAATACATGCTCTTAAGAGCCTCTAGTTATGGGTTACATTCGTTATGCACACTTTTTTTAATATTTAGTGAAACATATACCCGTCGGCAAGGCCATAATTGGAGAGTTTTCAGTGCCATACCTGCCTAGTGCGTCTCCACGTGGTGACAAGGAAAGGGTTTCTTGTTTGGTCTTGCCAAGTCATAATTCGGAAAGCCTGGCCGTGGACCGGAGTGGTCGGGTGACGTGTTTCCAGAGTGCCACGCACATGTCACGATAAAAGCCCGTTCGGTTTGTTGTGGGAGCTTAAATGAGACAAAATCAGATATGGAGGTGTTAATAACTTTTATTTAAGTATATGGCAGTTACGCCTCTTTAAGGAGAAGACCCAAAGTTAACGAAAATTAACAGAGGAACCAGTTTTATATTCAACTGTATTTTGAAGCAATACCAGTAAAGATAATGATTCTGTAAGATTGAAAAGTAACACTAAAGTTAACGGACTAAAATATTAATCAGGGCTGAAATGACAAAACTTTTAGTCTTATGAATATACAGGCATTAAAGGTATGCGTGATGTTGCATTTTGCACCGGTCCCAACCCCGAAAATACATACCGGTCCCTGAGAGTCTAGTAAGTTACTAACAATATCCATTACTATCTGTAACACATACATACCCCCATAACCATCAACCAGTTCGAGACACAGCAAACAGGGTTTTTATTTTCATTATAACAGTTAACAACAATGTCAATTTTTAAGAAAACAGATAACAAACTAATATGGTTGAAAAACAGTTAACGGTTGCTTTATTTAAAAAAAAACAGTCAACATCCCTGGAAAAATGCCCAAATCACATTAACAGAAAAAATCTCCCCCCCCCGCACCCCTCCATATAAACAAGCCTATTTCTGATAGTTTTGTTTTGTTCGAATATTGTTTAATGCCACTTTCAGAATTCGTTAAGGCTATATCGTGGCTTCATAATTTTTTATTGGGGGAGAAAACCTGGAGTACCCGCGGGGAAAACCCTGACCTTCGGTAAGAAAACCTGTTACCTGGTCAATTAAGATTGAAGTAGAGTTCACCCTGCCCGCAGTGAAACTGGAACCCGCAACCTTAGGCCGAATTTTATTGCCGTTATAATCCGAAGTTAGTTTTGTGATTTGTCGGATTTACCAAAAAACGCGAGGGTACGATTATTCTTTCTACCGCAACTTCAGTGTTGACAGACCACGTGATCAATTGTAGACGAACTACCTTAACCACTCCACCGAGGCCCCTCATTTCAGGGTGTTTTAATTTCCATTTATCCAACTTTTTTCTAAAAATTAGGTATACCCATATATCTAACTTATATTTTTTTACCTGTGGGGGTGTTTATTTAATCATAAAAAGTTGTCTTAGAACAAAATATCAGGTAATATGTTCCAGTATAATGGCTTTAGTTTGCGAAAATGGGGAATGGAAAATTAAAAATAAAAGGAGGAAATTTAATATATATCTGTTACACATGCAGCAAAATAAAGTATTATAAGTAAGGTTTTATTTGTTATGCTGCATGTGTTTCAGGTGAATATTTTGTTGGTTTTTTTTAAATTGATTCAAAAGTAGACAAAAAATAATTTTGACATCGATAAAATTAATTTTCTTAAATGACAATGAAAATAAAAAAATAATTTATTTGGGTACGAATAATATTTTGATTTTACCACGAGTTGGCCGTTTATGCAAAATATGTTGGTTAAACGTTGGTTTTGATATACGGCTGTATGATGTCAATATAGTCGTTTCGTCCATGTCCATACTGTTGGTTTGTATACATAAACATCTACTTTACATGGATTAAAAAAAAATCTAAATAAATAAAAATCAACTGTTTCCAAGCCACAAGTTTTGTATTTTTTGTACGTGTACGTGTCTATGAACTAAAAAAAATAATCTTTTCCGTCATTGTTTCGGAATACACGTTTAAAGTTTAACTTCCTGTGGTAACAAAATGCCAAAGAAACGTGAAAACTTTCCAAATAATTATGTCTACAATTTTTCTTCATGTGGGTCAGTGTGGAAATCAGATCGGAAGAGCATTTTGGAAGAAGACGTTAAACGATCCAGCCGTCAGTGAAGGGTACGTAGTCAGACTTTTTGTTGAAGATGTGTCATCAACAACGTATCGTTAACTAATTTATCAGTTTGTCTATTCCAATTAAATTTTCATTTATTTAACCTCATTAGTAGATGTTACTATATCCATAGGAAACAGGTGAATTTGAATACAACACCAATGTCACTGGCGAGCTTGTTTATTTAAGCTATAAAACAGCTGGGGTTCTACCTCCAATTAGCATAGGTAAATAGGGTAATAAATATTGGTTAGTTAATTAATGATCATGTTTGCACAGCAGGCTGTTTTAATGGCCTTCCTCACTCAGATATTCACACCTGTCATTCAACTGAAGCGTGAAAATTTATCAAAGACGGTTGTCCTTTTCAAAAGGTTTCAACAGGACAAACTGTGGCTTCAGCCACAGTTTAAAGTACAGGAAGTGGACAGGTGGCATTTTTTAAATTGGAAAGTCATCAATTTAGAACTAGTATACCTATGGTGGAGGTTATTGACCTGAAAAATAAATACTTCTTACTGCGTATGGTCTAGCTAATATATATGCTTTATTTGTAGATACAAAAAATTTTATTTTGAAGTCTATTACATAATAATAATAATAATATTTATTAGTGTAAACACATTTACAATAAATGGTTATAACTCAAATAACAAACAAATAAAAACTATCCAATAAACCAAATCTAGTCTTCTGGAGTGACGGTGATATTTTTAATTGATTCACACTTATCAATATATTCAATTAAAGCTTTAAGTAATATTAGTGAGCTACTGTTTAAAATATGACGCAACTTATTAATTGTAATGGAAGTTATATTTATTTTTGTTATAAGTTCTTGTCTGTAACTGGTATAGGTTGGACAATAAATAAAAAAGTGTTCCTCATTTTCAATTTGAGAAGTAGTACATTTAGTACAAGTTCTATGATTTTGGGGTATATTTTTGTACCGTCCTCTCTCAATTGCAAGAGAATGGGCACTTATCCTATATTTACATATTTTAGATCTATCTGCTTTATATTTACAGATGTCTACATAAGGTGGTCTAACATTAAAATTTAGAATATAATTGTAAAACTCTAATTTTTTATTTTCTCTTAGAATGCTTTGTTGATTTTGGATGGCTTGGTCATGAATTCTTTGCTTAATCAAAGTCAAATTTTGTTTTATATTTTTAGGGGAAGAATTTAAATAGTTCAAACCTAGGTTCTGAGTGTTTTTCGTTACCAAGGAAATCCATTTGTTGTTTTGTGGAGTATTATTATAGATTTTATTGACAAGACTATTCTTTGAGTTAGATATATGATCTAGGAATTTGAAAGTTAAGGTTAAGATCTTTGCCTTTAATGGATATCTATTAAGTTCCGACAGGCAAGCTGCATTAGTTGCCTTGCTGTGTATTCCAAGAATTTCTTTAATAAATTTAATATATTACATGACTTTTCATCCCATAAATGCACCATATCCAAAACAGACTATACACCGAAATTGACCGTAAGAAAAATAAATGTGTTATCAAGAGATTGTATATTGACATAGTAAATACATGTATATTATAGCTCACATAAAAACCTTGAATTCTGATTGGTTAGCAAGCCGTATACATTAGGCTATGTATACGTCTACAGCCGTATACATAAAGCATATTTTTATCCCGTATGGGGCCCCTGGGGAAAACAAACCATCATGGCCGCCTTCGTTCCGCTTCGATTGAAAAAGTAACAAAATGAAACAATGTCTAACCCGAACATGTTTTAAACGAAGTAAATAAAATGATATGTAATATATTTGTTTAAATAACAAAGGGGAAGTAAATTAAGAAACAAATCTACTCAAATATCAGCGATAGAAGGCACGGAAAAAGGGGGGGTCGTTTTGGGTCAATAATGTCAGTCTCAGGTCACAAATCCTGTATGATTTTTTGTGTCCTCTATAAAAGTGTGCCAATGCACAAAACAACAAACGAGGAACTTGATCTAAAGCGCACTAAAAGTTAATAAATATGTACCTACACTGCATCATCATGCACTCTTCAGTCAAGACATCGTCAAAATCCGTTGATATTCATTTTGATTTCCATCGTCCAAAATCCAATGATATTCATTCTAATGCCATCAAAGTGACATTACTGTCAATAACTAGTTTTCTTATTTTAATTCACTTATCAACGTCGACATCCACACATCAATCAAAACCAATACAAGCTCCACCGATATCGAATTTGGTGCTTCGCAAACTTTTACCTTGACACTTCCCAGTTTAAGGATACAATTGGGTTATTTATTGAATAGAAGACCATTAATATTTAAAAAAGATAAATTTTCGCTGTTATTTAAAATATAATAATGTTTGTTATTTTTATTAATTTAATGTTCAACAAAAATATAGTTTGTTTTTATATAAACTTCAGTTATAAATCCCGAATGGGCCTCGATCGTCTAAGCGTCATAGAAGTAATGATGGGGTGCCATAAGGGACAATATTTATTGAATATATTTTGATTTTATCAATAATAACGTAATTTGTCCAATGCCAGAGTTTAATTTTGTGTTATAAAAACTATTAATAAAAATGCATTTTTTTAAAAATATTATGCGCTCTCTTAAAATGTATATTTTCCAAACAAATACGGATAACTTTATCACATATCCACAAAAATTTACGCTACATAGACCTAGTTCTTTCTTAAATATTTGTGTTTCCCGTAAAATATTCCTAATTTAAGATGTGAGCTATAATATAATAGTTATTCCGGTCTTAGACAGGGTATATAATGTCACATTCACGGCTTAGGACGTATATTCCATTCGCCTTCGGCTCATGGAATATAAATCCTAAGCCGTGAATGTGACATTATATACCCTGTCTAAGACCGGAATAACATATAATGTACATGTGTATATTAAAAAACAACATAAAGACAGTCACTGACTTATGAAAATATTTGGGGACTCACCATTTTTAGAAGTCTTGCATTTGAGTCCAGGAAAAGCCAATAAAAAAATCCCACAAATATCACTGACAGTGTAGAAATTTTTTTTTTTTAAATGACATTTCACATGGTTAAAAAACAAAGTAAACACAGTCCACTGCATGAAATGAAATCACAATAAAAATTGAAGTCACAAGTACATGAAGTACTTACAATTAGACAGTAAGACAATAATAAACTCATTCCAAAACTGTAAATTATTTGTGTGACATACAGCAATGTACAGTATACTAGTAAATACAAATTACAGTGATTGTGTTGCCTTTTTAAAAAAAACAGCCCCCTCCTTTTCAATTTGGATAAATTTATCGATGTTTTTCTTGAAATTGGGAAAAAAAGTAATGTTACATTTATAAAAAAAGGAAAACAACAGTTAGCAGCCAATAAAATAACTAAATTGATCTTTTTTTGGATATATTTATTTGATTTATGTGAGATGTTCAAACAATGGATGACTGTCTGCAGAAACTTCCATTTTGATTGATTTTATATTACATGTATCAAGTTGTTTGGAATTATATGGATTCTTTTGAGCAGTTTAAATTATTAAGGATAAAGTATCAGTGAAAAAACAGGAAAAAAATACATTGCAATAGAATAAATTTTTAAAAATAAATTGCTAGTTATAAATGAAGTGCGTGTAAAAATAGTTAAAAATTTCAAGACTGTGTGAATCCTATAAAAAACAGTATGTATTTTATGTAAAATCACTCCGGAATTTTTCTAAACTTCTTTTGCTTTGAACTGGTTTCCGGTAGTATTTTGACGCTGCACAGTTTGTACAAGGTAAAAGTCAGACGGGAATCAGCTTACACTGTTTTGTTATGGCGCGTAAACACTTTAAACATGAAGTGACAAAAATACGAAGATTTCTTGTAAAATGTTAACAAAATTGAACGGCGAGTAGCCCTCCAACGGAAGCCATGAATAATATAAACCATGATCGCCTGTTCTGCTGGTTTTATTTTGGGATTTTTGTCATAAATTGGGAAATATTTACACAAAATTTGGGAAATTTGTTCTAGGGGAAACAGCCAAAATTCTGAGGCAAATTCAAGCAAAGAAAATCACTGAATTAGAACATGATCACAACTTATATTTGCCATCATTTTATACCTTGCTGTCACTCTGTATAAAATATAAAAACATAATTCACAAGTACTAATAATAATAAGTCCTAATCCCTACTGGGTCTATAAATAGAATAAATGCTCTTTTCATTTGCCCCTCTATTTTCAAATCCTAGCGGAACACTGTATATATACCACCACATTCTCTTAGGAGCTGAGATGCTCTCATCAGGTCTTGACCATATGTTTAAGACAATCTTTCCGGTATCTGCGATTTGCAGCACACCCTCTCAGACCGGAGATTCCCAAACCAAAAAAATTATAACCCGCTCTAGCTACAGTTCTGCAGCTACACCTTCTCCAGCCGAAGTTTACGAGTGAGATAAAAAAAATTATCATCGGCTCATGGAACAAAAATTGCCAACATGGAAAATTAAATGATAGCTGCATTAGCTGAAATTTACACAGAGGTTGTTTGTCTTTGAAAATAGACAATTATTATTTGGATAAACAACTAGTAGACAAACAAGCATTTTCCTATAAAAATATAATTCAGTACAGTATCTATATTGTCGTTCACGTTTCTTTTTTAGATAATAAAAATCATACTGCCTTTGAACTCAGGTGTTAAAGTAGATATGACATCTCGGGTAATAATTTTTTCTTCATGTGATAATCTATCTCAACACCTCGTTCAAAGGCAGTATGATTATAATATTTCATCAACTATCAACTTATTTATTATTTTATATTTTCAGTGGTGTGCTTTGGATATTGTCTGTTTTGGTTTTGGGATGAAACGTCCTGATGCGTTTGAAATGCAAATATTTTTTTTCATTTTAATAGGGCAATTTTTCATAGTTAATTTAGACCTAAATAGAATGGAAGTGTAACCTAGGTGCAATTGATTTTGTGTATTCAAAACCCAACAGACTTTGTTATTTGCCCATTGACCCAGGAAAAGTCTCACGGTTACCATTTAGAACGAATAATCATACCATCACTATATTTTTTTATAATCCGACAAATCTCAAAACTAACTTCATATCATTACGGCAGTAAAATTCGGCCTAGGTTACCATTATGTCACGAAAGCAGACGTAAGCAATTTAAAATCCTATAAGAAACAAAAATGGACTTACAATGTAAAATTCCTGTAGCAATTGATTGATTGATTGTCGTTTAAGGTCCAGCTAGCAATATTTCAGTTATATTCAGGTCATGAAAAATTGAAACATTTTATTATAAATATACCTTAAGGTATCCGGACCATAATTGACCACGTGATCATATTTGGTGTTCCGGATGTCCATTGTTTTTCAATGGAGCAGACCTCGGTAATGTTTGGCAAACATCGGAAATTCTTCCGTAAATGGCTGATTTCTGGTACAGATGACCCAGTACAGATGAGCTCACCCGCACACATCTGTACTTGCTGCGTCATCCAATCAAAACGCCAGAAACAAGAACATTGTAATGGAAGCATAACAACGTTCTTCTATGACGTTCATTATTTTCGACGTTCTGATTGGACGTCAGAGACAATGGAGTCTAAAACAATGGAGCGTCTATATGTTATAGCGATGTGAAAGTTGTTGGTTTACGTAAGAAATAGGTACTTTCATACGTTTTTGGGAAAGTCCGTGTGAACTTTCACTCGTGATAGAAATTTTTATGTCTTTTGGCTCGTTCCGCTGTGCTCCACTCACGAAAAGACATAAAATTTCTATCGCTCGTGAAAGATCAACCTTTCTTTCCCAAAAAGGTATGAAAGAACATATACTATTTGAGTAACTAATTTTTTTTCCTCAAAATTGTGAACATTGACTTAAGTTATATAATATATTTTACTTTTATCATTAATTAGCAATACATTGATTTAATAAAGCTGTATTTCTTGGTTGACAAATAAAATTAAACGGTAACTTCAATTGTGGGTCGGATACCTTAATCCCATATCAAAAGTCATGGACAATTTGTGAAATGTAAACGACAGAAGCATAGTATTCAATATGACGGGTTATCATATGTACATTTTTTTCTACTGGATTTTTTGTAATAAAAAGGTACAATATGGAATAAGAAAAGAATGCAAGCAAACAAACACACTTAACGGGGGTGTGACTTTGAGTTAATTTTAATAAAATGTAAATAAGAATTAACACATGCATTGCACATGTATTTCCCAAATTTAAATGTTTTAAATGTAGATCTAACTATAAATTGTTTTAGACACACATTTGTGCACCCTAATGGAGAACATAGATCAATTCATGTTGACAGTGAGCCAAAAGTTGTACAGAAAGCTACAAGAGGTCTAAAAATTAGGTAAGCAGTCTAGTTCTCTTGCTAAAGTTTGTGGTTTTTGTAATTAAAACAATGGAAATAGCTAAAATCATGCATTAGATGGTATTAGCCTTACAAATTAAAAATCTAAATAAAAAGGTGAAAATGAAGCTTACTTTCACAGTTTTCCAGAATAAGTATTTTCACATCTACCTGTGTATTCCTCATTGTCTCTTATAAATTGACTGCCGTGTTGGCATGGATTTGGTTTGCATGGGTTTCTTTTTAAATAAATAATGGGCAGTTAATAATGTCTTCCATGTTTTTTGTATATTTCATCTGAACAGTAACATTTTAATTACTATGACTATTGCCAGATATAGGATGTCATATACAATGTAGGGAGTGCATAAATCTTGTCCAGGGCTCAGAGAGCGAAGAACCCAATTAAACACACGGAAGGAAATTTACGCACTTACAAATTAGTTTTGGTTCTTTCTGGCACTCTACATTGTATGTATTGTGACAAATTCACATTTTAACAGCATGCCCAATCATGTATTGCAGTACTTGTTTTACGTAAAAAAAGTTCGATGAACTTACAAGTTAGTTATAATGTCTAGGTCTGATACGTGCACATATAAACAAATAAAATTAATTATTTCAGCATGAAAGTATTCATTGTCGCTAAAAATTATCCTTTACCCTGTCGGGTTTTGCTGTGTTAAACATTACCATAATAACAATAGACTGCTGCATTTTTACAATGCTACCACTATTGAGAAGTATCGGAACAAAACTAAAAAGAATGCATACAGAAACAGCAGTTTTACATAAATAAATAAAGCACTCTTCAACCAGTTACAACTTTTATGTGTAAAAAACATATACAACGGCACTCTCCGGCACAGAGAACATAACTGGTTCCCAGATATAACCTCTGCCACACCTCATCCTCCATTTACTGCCGAACTACATTTGTCGTCTGCTCGTGACGTTTGTAAACAAAGAACGATGTTTGTAAAATAATACACGAAATCTTATTTATTTTTATATAGTCTTTTAATACACTTTTGATACAGTTTTACATTGAAATTACTGTGTTTGTACGCGAAGCTTATCATCCATGAGAGATATCTCTCACAATGTCAACCAATGGTATGGCAGAGGTGATTGTGGTTGACGTAGGATACCCAGAATCCTTTGCGTGGAGATTGATACAACGGGTCTTTGTACCACCAAAATAATCACTGTACTCCAGAAGAGGGTAGCAAAGGGTTCCCCAAAGGAAAAAAAAGAGGATGCATGCTGTTTAACCATTATTAATGCCAAATTTTGACAGGGTGTATACCTGCAAGTGTCCCAAATATGTCTGAATCAAATTTTCTTTAAGGGTCTGCAGTTCCAGATGATACATGATAAATGGCAGTAAGATATCTGAAACCAAAGTTTTGGTAGGAAACTATATGCTGTGAAGCAGTACTGAATTATCTTTGAATTGAGGTCAACTCAAAGAGTACCAGGAGACAGTATGCTTATATATAATATTGCAAAAAGTATTTGGTTACTTAAAGACCAGTTGAAGAATAATCTATTTATATTTTCAGAAATGACAACATTGTATGTAGTAAGAGAGGAAGGGGAACTAACTGGTCACTGGGTAAGTTAAGGTAGCTACCTACACACAACACAATCAGGACAATACATAACAGCTAGATCAGAGCATGAAGCACCATATGATAAATACAATGTAAACACACAATAAAACTTGTGGTTCTAAGTTGATTAAAGCATTTTTTAATCAATATTACTATATTATAATTATTGCATACTAGTAAGTGTCAGGGGCCTCGGTGGCCGAGTGGTCAAGGTAGTTCGTCTACTATTGATCACGTGGTCTTTCAACACTGAGATTGCGGGTTCAATTCTGCAGGCAGTGTGCACTCAACTCGAATCTTAATTGCCAGTTTTCCTACTGTAGGTCGGGGTACTCTGGCTTCCTCCCCCAATAAAAACTGGACGCCATGATATAGCTGAAAAATTGCTGAAAGTGGCTTTAACACACCATCAAACAAACAAACTAACATCAATAGTAGGTGACACACAGTAAGTGTCAGATGTCATTGTTGCTGCTACATGGACATTTTTTAATTGAAGCAATTTTACATGGAAGGACATGTGGCAGTGGCTTAGGTCATCAGTCTAGATCCACTTTAACAGCCCCGTGCAGGATCCGGGTGGCTAAAAGAATAGACAGCAGTCACGCTAGCTTGTCGTAAAAGGCGACTAAATAGCGCCCAGTACCCTGATCGGCGTGTCAGGTCAGTTTGCCTAAAGATCGACTGGGATGTGTGCCCCAGGTGGTTGAATGGGGTAGCCCTGGCAAGCTGGGGTTGTCGGGCCATAATACGGAAAACCTGACCGCAAACCATATTAGTGCACTGTGTAGGGAAAAATGCCACGTTCCTTGCACGTTAAAGAATGCTGCTGTAGTATAGGCTATGAGTAGGGATTTCGATCCCGCTACAGGAGGCTGAATTGCCGACCCTATCCATCCTCCCTTTTGCCAGTGGCAATCTAAAATCCGTTACCCCTATTTTTTCTTGTGTCCCATCCCATTTTCAATTATCATCTTTTCATGTTCATTTTATCATCCATTTCATGTTCATTGCCGGAATATAGCTGAAATATTGCTGCTCGGGCATTAAACACCATTAATCAATCAATCAATCCACTTTAACATTAATGTTTGGTTTGTTAGTTCAAGTGCAAGGTGCACTCGATATCAATCTTATAAATTGGCTTAAAAGTTCTCTCTGCAAGCAGGGTGTACTCGACTCCAATCTTAATTGACAAGGATCGTAAGTTTTCCTACCCAAGGCCAGGGGTTTTTCTCTGTGTATGCCATGATATACCTGAAAAATTACTTAAAGTGGCATTAAACAATACATGTATTCAAACAAACAAATATAAATTGGCAAGACCAGGTTTCAAGCCAAAATTCAGGGATTCTTTTTCTGTTTTCAGGCTGCCTAGCCAAGATATATCTGAGTGAGAAATGGTCTCAATAAGTGTTAATCTTAAACAAAGAAACACACATGTCAAGGAAAATGTAAAAAAAGAACAGGTCTTCCTCTTCTACAGGAATTTCCAATTTAATGGTCACTAAGAGCAGGGATTTTACTCAAATTTTTTGAAACCTTTCCAAATGGACCTTGCAAAAATCATTAAACCATGCACCTGTTTTATATATGTTTTTTTTCCTGTTGGTCTGTTCGTTCCTTTGTTTGTCCATCCAACCTCAGGTTACTAAGTAACCATTCATAAAACTTGGTACACAGTTACATGATGAGATCACTTCTGTGGCTGAATTCTGTAGGGCTTTGCCAAATATTAGATGATTGTGTAAACTTAGAAACCGTCAGTATTTATTATTTGCAGACACATTTTTTATGCAAAATTAGTTGGATCTTAAATGTACCTTGTACTGTTATCTCTCTTTAGAAACTGATTTCTTCCCTTACTCTTTTGCAAGTATTTTTGTTTTGTCGTTTTTTTATCATTGATTATGAATCTAATTAAAATTATATCTTTCACTTGCTCCCCCCTTTTTGCTATGGTCGCAGCAACCATAGCAAAAAGGGGGGAGCAAGTGAAAGATATGATTTTAATTAGATTGCATTGATTATATATATGAGCATTTCACACTAATTTAATTTTTCTAAAATTTTAACAATGAATTTTTATATATAATGGAGAAAAAAAGCTGACAATATGCATGCCAATCAAAATGTGTATATACCTATAATTATAATAAACCAAACTTCAAAAACAACTATGTATTCTCTGCATTATATGTCATTTGTGATGATTACCGGTACTCCTATCCTTCATGTCTTCAATGACGTTTTCTGGATGTTAGTACACTAACTAGATCTACGTAGTTGACAGTATTTCTACACACCACATTAAATTCTAATAGATTTTATCCAAATCATGTTTTTTTTGCACATGACTATTACACTATCTTGTTCTTGAAAGCCGTTAGCGTCATTTATCAATAATACTTTTGAAAATGTCTCTCCCAACTCATTTTAACCGTATGAATCGATTCCTGATATGCTTATCATATACACTGATATAATAATTATTTTAGGATATCATGGAATGAAAAATAAAGGAGAAGATCATATACTTGAAGACACAATGAATCAAGTCAGAAAGGAAATTGAAAGGTACATTTGTATTTAAACTTTATTATTTTATCTTTATTGCTGCAAACAAAATTTTTCCTACAAGCATAGAGTTGGCAGGTGTTTGTTTGTTTAAAGGGTGTTTTACTCCATTTTCAGCAATTTTACAGGTACATCATGGTGTCCAGTTTTTATTGGGGGAGGAAGCCAAGGGAGGCAGAGAAAACACCCGACCTTCGTTGGGAAAACTGGCAATCCTTGTCAATTAAGATTGGAGTTGAGTACATCTGCTCACATTGAGACTCGAACATGCAAACTCAGTGTTGTGGATTAGAGGACATTGGTGGACTGCCCACTGTGGATGATGGGACATCGGTAGACTGCCCACTGTGGATGATGGGACATTGGTGGAGTGCCCACTGTGGATGATGGGACATCGGGGATTGTACACTGTGGAAAAATAAAATCTACCTGACCTCTCCTGTTCAAATTGTAGCCACTTACATGTTAAATGAGTAGCTATTTGAAATCATCACTACATGTAGACTAATGATTTGCTAATGATATATACCAAAAATGCTTACTTATATGTCCTTTATAGCTCAGTCAAAATTACATTGTAATATCACAATTAATGTACTGTAAATGGTGTTATTTTTGTATTTGTATACCCCCTGCATTCTTGTTTGGGGGGGGGGGGGTATATAGGAATCGCCTTGTCTGTCCACATCCCTAGTAAGCACAACTCCTCCTAAACCGCTTGATGAAATCATATGAAACTTAGCATAAAGGAAGTACATTATATGTAGATGTGCATGAAGGATTTTTATTGACCTCGGATATCATTAAGGGGAGGTAATTGGACTTGAAAGCGATTCAGGGTGTTCCCTTTGTGAGCACGAGTCCACACTTGTTCTCTCTAAAGCCATGTGTTTTATTTGGTCTGTTAAATTAACATGTTTTGTCCTACTGGTGAATACAATTTTGGCATGTTCAACGAGTGAGCAAAATTATTTTTTGTTTATATATATTTAGTCCCCTATTGGCATTAAATAGACTATAGGATAGCATGCCATCTGCCAATTCTTCACACATGTTTTCCAAACTTTATTTCCTAAGCAGCAGATATTTGGTATGAGTGTCAACTTTATGAGTTTGAGTTTGAATTTTGTTCCAGTTCAATGATTTTTGACATAGTTATGGCCCTATTTAGAAAATTTTGCTAAAATAACAGTTTTCCAGACTTTATTCTAAACGCTTGGATATATATATATATATACATTCAGCTGATATTTGGTATGGTGTGAATGACAGTCATCATGAGTTACAGATTGTGTTTGAATGTTGTGATGATATATGACAAAATTATGGCCCTTAGACTTGCGGGTAGAGGACTTACCAAACTTGTTATATGTATTTGGTATATTACCTGCGTGACACTTAATTTGTTAATGAAGTTTGATTATGAATATACATGTAGGCACAGCCTAAATGCGAGCATTGCATATTTTATGGTTCATGATGTTACTTCAGTTCACCCTAAGAGTACCTCTGCATTCCTTTTGTGACGAGATGTCTTTAATGTGTTGGTGACTTCACAAAAAATTTTAAAAAATTAATAAAGCATTTTTGAGATTGCTAAAAAATTGTCAGACATTTTTGTTGTTATTTCAAAAATAAACACTTTAATTTTATTAATGCAATAATTATTTCTGTCTACTTTCAAATTATTTTTTTTGTGTGCTCGATTTTCTTCTGACAGCACAGCCACCATCTGAAAAGGGTTTGTTCCTATGGAGCACGTGACCTAATTTACACACATGCTTGTAACCGTATAGGTCGCATCTGCAATGCTAGCTATTACATGATGTAATTACTACAATTACTTATGAAATGAGTTATGATTATCCTTTTCTTCTGGCAGTAAATATTTCTTCATTGGATATCACCGATTTAAATATTAATTCTTTAATCCTAAATGTTTTTTTAATGATGATGATCTTATTTTCTGAGAATTTACAATTTTAGATAGAAAATATACATGTACATGTTTACCTGTAATTACCTGTTAAACATAATTATGAAATAATTCATGGATACCATACTCTTTTGTCATTTTAAAATGAATATAATGCCCACCCATGTTAAAACGACAATAAAGTATAAATAAAAGACGATAATCTGTACAGTGAAGCGGAATATAAATGTGCACTAGTGAAAGGCTGTTCCACATACTTCTGTGTGTCATAATGTAGAGTGTTGGAAACATAATTTAATGGCTGAATGTTGAGCTATTGCCATCACGTGGCGTCCGTCGTCGTCGTCGTCGTTAACTTTTCTTTAAAAATCTTCTCCTCCAAAACCACTGAAGGGATTGCTTTGAAACTTTGAACACATCATCAGTAAAATGTCCTCTGCCAAGTTTGCACAAATCATGGCCTCAGACCAACCAACATGGCCTCCATGGCTAAAAATAGAACAGGGGGGTCAAAATACAGTTTTTGGCTTATAGTTCAAAAAGTATAACAGATACAGGAAAACCGAAGAGACTTTCCTTCTTAACCATCAAAAGCTCTACAAAACACTCCATTGGGTGAAAGTTGTATGACGACTCCTTGTAGGAGTTATTGCCCTTTAATTGTCGAAATTGATGATTTTTGCCATTTTTGCCTCAAAATCTTGAAAATTATTAGAACTGGAGAAAAAGTATGCATTGCTTAATTGTTTTGCTCTATGAGGGCTACAAAATTGGCTTAGAGTCAAGATTGTCTGATTAACCGTTTAAGAGTTATTCCCCTTGAACTGTTTATTTTAATCGGTTTTAATTTATTTTTTAAAATCTTCTCCTTGGAAACCACTGAAAGTACTGCTTTGAAACTTTGTACACATCATCCGTCAAATGTCTTCAACCAAGTTTGAACCAACCATGGCCGCAGATTAACCAACGTTGCCGCCATGGCTAAAAAAAGAACGGGGGGTCAAAATACAATTTTTGGCTTATAGTTCAAAAAGTATAACAGATACAGTAAAACCGAAGAGACATGCCCGAAGAGACATGCCTTTATCGGCATCAAAAGCTCTACGAAACACTCCATTGGGTCAAAGTTGTATGATAACTCCTTATAGAGTTATTGCCCTTTAATTGTCGAAATTCATTATTTTTGACATTTTTGCCCCAAAATCTAGAAAATTATTAGAAATAGAGAAAAAGTTAGCATTGCTTAATTGTTCTGCTCTATGAGGGCTACAAAAATGATATTAGGGTTAAGATTGTCTGATGAACCGTTTAAGAGTTATTTCCCTTGAACTGTTTTTTTTTAATCAGTTTTATTTGATTTTTTTAAAATCTTCTCTTCTGAAACCACTCAAAGTACTGCTTTGAAACTTTGTACACATCATCCATCAAATGTCCTCAACCAAGTTTGCACCAACCATGGCTGCAGATTAACCAACATGGCCGCCATGGCTAAAAATAGAATGGAGGGGGGGTGGGGAATACAGTTTTTGGCTTATTAGCTCACCTGACCCGAAGGGTCATGTGAGCTATTGCCATCACTTGGCGTCCGTTGGCGTCTGTCGTCGTCTTCGTCGGCGGCGGCGTCGTTGTCGTCGTTAACTTTTCTTCAAAAATCTTCTCCTCAAAAACCACTGAAGGGATTGCTTTGAAACTTTGCATACATCATTAGTAAAATGCCCTCTACCAAGTTTGCCCAAATCATGGCCTCAGACCAACCAACATGGCCGCCATGGCTAAAAATAGAACAGAGGGGTCAAAATACAGTTTTTTGCTTATAGTTCAAAAAGTATAACAGATACAGGAAAACCGAAGAGACCTTCCTTCTTCAGCATCTAAAGCTCTACAAAACACTCCATTGGGTCAAAGTTGTATGATGACTCCTTGTAGGAGTTATTGCCCTTTAATTGTCAAAATTGATGATTTTTGCCATTTTTGCCTCAAAATCTTGAAAATTATTAAAACTAGAGAAAAAGTATGCATTGCTTAATTGTTCTGCTCTATGAGGGCTACAAAAATGACTTTAGGGTCAAGATTGTCTGATTAACCGTTTAAGTGTTATTCCCCTTGAACTGTTTTTTTTTATCGGTTTTAATTGATTTTTTAAAATCTTCTCCTCGGAAACAACTGAAAGTACTGCTTTGAAACTTTGTACACATCATCTGTCAAATGTCCTCAACCAAGTTTGCACTAACCATGGCTGCAGATTAACCAACCTGGCCACCATGGCTAAAAATTGGAGGGGGGGGGGGCTGTAAAATACAGTTTTTGGCTTATATTTAAAAAAGTGTAACAGATACAGGAAAACCGAACAGACATGCCTTCATCTGCATCAAAAGCTCTACGAAACACTCTATTTTGTTGAAGTTGTATGATGACTCCTTATAGGAGTTATTGCCCTTTAATTGTCGAAATTGTTGATTTTAGCCATTTTTGCCTCAAAATCTTGAAAATTATTAGAACTAGAGAAAAAGTTAGCATTGCTTAATTGTTCTGCTCTATGAGGGCTACAAAATTGCCTTTAGGGTCAAGATTGTCTGATTAGCCGTTTAAGAGTTATTCCCCTTGAACTGTTTATTTTAATCGGTTTTAATTGATTTTTTAAAATCTTCTCCTCTGAAACCACTGAAAGTACTGCTTTGAAATTTTGTACACATCATCCGTCAAATGTCCTTAACCAAGTTTGCACCAACCATGGCTGCAGATTAACCAACATGGCCGCCATGGCTAAAAATAGAATGGAGGGGGGGGGGGTGGGGGGTAAAATACAGTTTTTGGCTTATAGTTCAAAAAGTATAACAGATACAGGAAAACCGAACAGACATGCCTTCATCAGCATCGAAAGCTCTACGAAACACTCCATTGGGTTGAAGTTGTATGAGGACTCCTTATAGGAGTTATTGCCCTTTAATTGTCAAAATTGATTATTTTTGACATTTTTGCTTTAAAAACTTGAAAATTATTTGAACTAGAGAAAAAGTTAGTATTGCTTAATTGTTCTGCTCTATGAGGGCTACAAAAATGACTTAGGGTCAAGATTGTCTGATGAACCGTTTAGGAATTATTCTCCTTGAACATTTTTTTAATCAATTTTAATTGATTTTAAAAAATCTTCTCCTCTTTAACCCATTTAAGTACTGCTTTGAAACATTGCACACATCATCTTTAGGACGTCCTCTATTTTGTGCAAATCATGACACCTGACTACCTATATAGCTACGTTAGCTTAAAATAGAAAATGGGGGGGGGGGAGTCAAGAGAGTTTTCGACTGATAGTTAAAAAAGTATAACAGGTACAGCAAATTTGAAGTGAACCTCCCTTCTCCCTCTAAGCATCAAAAGCTCCTCCTTATAGGAATTATTTCCCTTAAAAGGTCAACATTAATGACTTTTGCAGAAGTGTTGGGCAATTCCTTATAGCAAAGAAAAGCTGGATAGAAAAGGGTTGTTTGGTTTCAGGTTCAGGTGAGTGGTACAGGCTCCTGGGAGCCTCTAGTATTTAAAAAAGTGTAACAGATACAGGAAAACCGAAGAGACATGCCTTCATCTGCATCAAAAGCTCTACGAAACACTCCATTGGGTTGAAGTTGTATGAGGACTCCTTATAGGAGTTATTGCCCTTTAATTGTCAAAATTGATTATTTTTGACATTTTTGCCTCAAAATCCTGAAAATTATTAGAACTAGAGAAAAAGTTAGCATTGCTTAATTGTTCTGCTCTATGAGGGCTACAAAAATGACTTTATGGTCAAGATTGTCTGATGAACCGTTTAGGAATTATTCTCCTTGAACATTTTTTTAATCAATTTTACTTGATTTAAAAAAAATCTTCTCCTCTTTAACCCATTAAAGGACTGCTTTGAAACATTGCACACATCATCTTTAGGACGTCCTCTAGCAAAATTGTGCAAACCATGACACCTGACTACCTACATAGCTACGTTGGCCTAAAATAGAAAAGGGGGGGGGGGGGTAGGGGGAGTCAAGAGAGTTTTTGACTGATAGTTAAAAAAGTATAACAGGTACAGCAAATTTGAAGTGAACCTCCCTTCTCCCTCTAAGCATCAAAAGCTCCTCCTTATAGGAATTATTTCCCTTAAAAGGTCAAAATTAATGACTTTTGCAGAAGTGTTGGGCAATTCCTTATAGCAAAGAAAAGCTTGATAAAAAAGGGTTGTTTGGTTTCAGGTTCAGGTGTGCGATACAGGCTCCTGGGAGCCTCTAGTTTAAATAAAACTTAAAGGAGTGCAACCAAAACTAACTTGCTCATGTGCGAACTAAATTTATTGGAATTTTAACACGGCTTTGTTTACATAGCGAAAGCAGGACATCATATTAGAATTGTGTATTACTGGTATTTTTAGCCATCAACTTTACAATATTGTTGGACAGGTCTGCTATTTTCAAATGTAAAATTCAGGTTCATGCTCTATTTGGTGTGTTTTATTTGGTCACATTCACTGAAAGCACCAACAAAAAACAAAATATAACTACCACCAAAATAACCTAATTTACAGTATATAAATTGACCAATGACCTTTTTGTAGGTGTGACATGTACAGTGGGTGTATTATGATGCACAGTTTAACAGGAGGCACGGGGTCAGGTATGTATATATGTAAGCAGGTTTTTTTTAATTAAGAATTGAATGCATTCTTTTGAAGTTTCATTGATGTATGAATGTGTTGACCAAAGAATATTTTCAAGGATGAAAATGTGCTTCTGTCATCGCTTTCATACGTCAATGAAACTTCAAAAGAATGCATTATTTATGTTTTATTGCTACCATTTTATTGAACGTTTCTATGTCATTTGAACCAATTGCAATCGCCGGTCCTGAATATAGCTGAAATACTGCTCGCTGGACGTAAAGCAGACATCCAATCAATCAATCAACCAATCGCAATCTAAAATATCAATGAGAGACATATGTAATGTAAATATATTGTGATATTTTATGATTACTGACTTTGATATAGGTCAGCATCTGGATTTCTCAAACCATTTTTCAGAACATTTGCAGAAGACAGTACCTATTTTGTGTAATCAACTCCTGCTACAGTTTTTAACCCAGATATTGGAAACTTCACAGAAAGATTGCTCACATATTGAAATTGTGCAACTGCCATTTAGGAATTATTCCTGGATTTTTTTCCCATTTTTCTAGATTTGGAAACCTTTTAGAAAAAGTTACCAGAAGAGGGTACATATTTTGTGTAATAGTTACAGTTTTATATCCATATCCTTGAAATACCATAGGAACCTATTGAAGTTGTGCATGATTTCATAAACTTTCATAAAGAGGATACCTATTTTGTGTAATCGACTCCTCTTACAGTTTTCCTTGAAATACCATAGGATCTTATTGAAGTTGTGCATTATTTCATAAACTTGTTCAAGAAATGTTTTCTATTTTACTGTCAAGGGTTTACACATTTTTTACATGATGGTTCTGTTTTTGTGTAATCAACTTCTTTTACAGATTTTGACACAGACCCAAAACCTTCTACCAACAAATTGTTAACCATTCCCATTTATTAATGCAGTTTTGAGACTTTTGAGAGTTTTTCTCATTTATTTCTGGGATCCTGTCCATATCCGACAGAAGATATGATGTACAATCTTTATATACCCAGCTTCCAAGAAGAGGGGGTATACTGTTTTACTGAAGTCCATTCATCTGTTCGTCCATAAAAAATTTCTGTCACAGATTTCTAAGCAAATATAGTGTAGAAGCCTGATATTTGCATATTGCTTTATCCTATGGTACCATATGGTGTCCACACTTGTGTTTTTTCAAGGCTTCTTCCATCTTTGTGAGAAGTAAGACCATAAGATTGACTTACATTTTTTTTCAGGTCTAGGATCCCGTTTATGTGAGACCATAAGAGATGACTGCTCCATGAACCATCTCATGTCATGTACTGTCGCTCCCTGCATGACTGGTGAAAGTCCTTTACAAAACTACAATGCCTTGTTAACGCTGTCATACCTTCAAAGGTATAAATAGATATTATATTGAGATACATTTTAACGGCAGTGTATGTGTTTTCATCTGAAAAGTCATAATCAAATATTTTAAGAAGACTGCACTTTGAAATTCATCCTTTAAGGTATCCAACCCATAATTGAAGTCTCTGTTTAATTTTATTTTTAGACCAAGAAATGCAGCTTTATTTACTCAATATATTACTAATTAATGATACAAAGTAAATATATTTTTTTTACTTTGAGTCAATGTTAACAGTTTTGAGGAAAAAAAGTAAGTGCTCAAATAGTAGTTCAGTTTGCCAAACATTACTGAGGTCTGCTCCATTGACAAACAATGGACATCCGGGACACCAAAATATGATCACCTGGTCAATTATGGGTCGGATACCTTAAATCAAAACCAAATATTGTACAGTTGAATCTGCCTAATTGCAAAGCCTTTTTGTCAGAGAAAATTTTGCAATAAACCGGCTTTTGCAATAAAAACAGGAAGTAAGAATCAGGTGACTTCATTTGTTGTGTATTTCAAACAGACACTGTTGCCCACTGATTTTAGCGTTCATTTTTCAAGAAAATGTGTTATTTGTCATTTGTATCTTTAATATTGAATGAATGGGAAATAAAGATGACAAAATAATCGTATATTTGTTTATTAAGGTCTTTCCCACTTCCAGTGGGAAGACCTTATTGTTTTTGTTCAGATTATTTTTCTTTTCTTTTTTTTTTCAGCCAACTTCAAAACCAAACAGTTTAAAAACTATGCGACATATCATTTTGGTCTTTCGTGACAAGTTTTGGGCACTGAAAGTCTATTCAGAATTCACCCTGTGAAATCAAAACATTTTTCTTTATGGAGTTATCTGCCCAAACACCGAAAACCTTGTTATTGCGTAATCTTTGGAACTATAACAGATACAAGAAAACTAAAAGTGACAAATGTTAAGAACACTTTTTAGGACAACTTTATGACATATTTTGGCTAAAAATTTCTGACTAGCGAATGCAAGTGGTATACCTTGAATGTTTCAAGGACTCTGCTTATCCAAAAAACTCACAAACCGTAAGTCGAAATCACAAAAAGTCTTCCTTATTTATCGTCCTGTGACATGTCCTTAAAGAAAATCTCAAAGTCAAAGTTCAGAAGTGACCTCGACCTTAGGCCTCCAATCTTGTTATCATAACAACTTGAAAACTATAAAAGATAGAAGAAGACAATAAATGGGAAAAATACTCCTCTCATCAAGGTCTTCATTTGATACATTTGTCGGAAACTGTGCGATGAACCGTTTTCGAGTTCAGGTTCTTGACTCATTTCGGTTAATCAGTTTTTGGCATACAACTTGAAAACTGTTACAGATAATATAGTAAACATATAGGTTTAACATGTTCATCAAGTAAAGGCCTTCAATTTGAGCCCAAATTCAAAGGTCACAGGTTAAGTTCATACCATAGCAACCAGGTCACCATTACAAAAAGTCCTTAGCAACCATATATTTTTTAAATCAGGATGATGTACTTTATTGAAACCTGTCATTTTACAACGGGAAGTGGCATTTTGTCCTTAGCAATGGCCACCAAAGTCCTTGACAACCATGTATTTGTTTACTCAGGACCACAGAAATAGTCTATTCTGCCTAAAAAATGGTTCAGCAACTTATGAAGTCAAGTTCACAACAAGAGATGAAGAAAAATTAATTTCATTAAGGTATCTGGGAAAGACCTTTCTAGTTGTTCTTGAACAATTAGCCCTATCTTATTTTTATTGCTTACCTTGTCGATATTAAATTACAAGGATACTCTGATATTTGAAATTACCCAAATATCAAAACCACACTTATGTAAAGAATGAGACTCTGTGTTTTACAATTTACCCTGAAATCCAAAACCAATTGTTGTCAGCCAAAAAGACTCGACACTTCAGTAACTATAAAATTTATCCTCAAAATAACAAAAAATATCGTAAGCCAAGTAGACTCTGCACTTTGAAATTCACCCTCTATAACTATGAAATATACCCTTAAAATCATAATCAGCTGTTGTTAGCCAAGTAGACTGCATTACAACTACATTATAAGTAAGTACTTATCCGTACAGTTGAAATAAATGGTTTATTTTTCCTTACAGACATACAGACTGTATTGTATTAACACACAATGATGACGTGTTAGGAAAACTACAGAGAAAAATGGAAACTGTGTCCTTTGATACCATGAACAACTCTATTGCTTCATCTCTAGCTGGAGTATTCTTACCTACAGACACCTTGACACCTAAAAGGTTTGCAAGTTCAAATGGATTTCATTCATTTCAAAATATTTGCATTATTGCTTAACAAACCAACTAATAGGGGGAAAAAATTAAGAATGCCCAATGGTACCTAGGTGTGGGGGAGGAGAGGGAGGGGAGCAGTATATAGCATTTGATCTGTTTGTCTTCTGTTTATACCAGTTTTTCTACCTAATGTCTCCAGGTACTCCCGCTTTCTCCCCCATCAAAAACAGGACAGACAAACAACTTGTCATAAAGTCATAAAAAATTATGTAGAAAACCAGAGAAACTGTTTAATAGCGGGTAATATGTATAAAACTACTGGGTGTAAATCAGTCTTTTGGGCTGTTAAATTACTCTGCCAAAATATAAAATAATCAAAGAAGCTAATGACTTTTGTTATGGTGATGTTGGTTATTTTTAAGGACATTATTATTTATTCAGAGTTAAGCCTGCACTGAAACTAATCCTTTATTAACGAATGTTTGTATTTTGTTACAGCTGACCTTCTATTAGCATGGAACCCATTATTAATGAATGTTTGTATTTTGTTACAGTGGACCTTCTATTTGCATGGAAGCCTTTATTAACTAATGTTTGTATTTTTTTACAGCGGACCTTCTATTGGCATGGAACCCTTTATTTAAGAATGTTTGTATTTTTTTACAGCTGACCTTCTATTGGCATGGAACCCTTTATTTAAGAATGTTTGTATTTTGTTACAGCGGACCTTCTATTGGCATGGAACCCTTTATTAACGAATGTTTGTATTTTGTTACAGCGGACCTTCTATTGGCATGGAACCCTTTATTAACGAATGTTTGTATTTTGTTACAGCTGACCTTCTATTGGCATGGAACCCTTTATTAACGAATGTTTGTATTTTTTTTACAGCGGAGCTTCTATTGGTATGGAACCTTGGGAAATGACCAGATCTATTTGTCCATTGCCAGCTAATAAATTTGTACAAATTCACCACATAGCAAAAAGGTACACTTAATTATTTCATTTGTTTTGAATATTAAGTTATATTCCAACACCATGACTCTAATTTACAAGAAGATGCTTTCCAATTAAACATTTTGTGTATTATCATGTTGATAAAATATCTATCACTTATTCACATATTTTATATGTATTGCATCAGGTACTTTACCAACCGTTACAGGGGCCTCGGTGGCCGAGTGGTTAGGATAGTTATCTAGGAAGCCTCAGTGGCCAAGTCGTTATGGTAGATTGTCTACTATTGATCACATGATCTGTCAGCACTTATGTCATGGGTTTGAGTCCCACTGCGTGCAGGGTGCACTCTACACTTAATCATAAGGATTGCCAGTTTCCTACACAAGGTTGGCGGTTTTATCCAGGAACTCCGGCTTCCTACCTCAATATAAACTGGGTGCCATGATATAGCTGAAAAATTGCTGAAAGTGACGTTAAACACCATCAAACAATACTCAAATAAAAAACAAACCAATTTATTTATGAAAACCTGTATCAAATTGCTTTTTAAAAAACAAGTTCTAATTTACAGATTTACAGTGACAGTGAACTTAACTTAGATTTGTCCGTGTGTTTGAGTGGGGTATGCATGCCACTGTCAGAAAATGTTCAACTACATTATGGGGTCTTGTTTTTTTATTGCTGGAGTATGATCTGCTGGAAAACTGGCAATTCCTTGTCAGTTAGGGTCAGAGTCTGGCACACCCTGCCACACTTAGGCACAAATACATCCTGTGTTGTATCTCACCTGTAGTGTAAAGTTGTGACATCACAAATAATTGCCAGACAAATACAGAGTGTCAAATACTTTTTTTGTGAATACATGTGAATTTTATGCTGTATTTTTTACTCAAGCTTACAATATGAATTCTGATTCATCAACATTGGTAACAATATGATGTTACAATCTACTAAAAATAACCTTGAAAAAAATTGACCAATCAGATAATTTTGATTTTGATGTTAGTCTTTTGAGGTTTAAACTCACAATTTTATTTTAAAAAGAAATTTTTAAAGTGTATTTTAATAGCATTATAAATGAAACATTAGTTTTAATAGCATAATAAATGATGTTTGTTTGTTTGTTTGATGGTGTTTAACGCCACTTTCAGCAATTTTTCAGCTATATCATGGCGTCCAGTTTTTATTGGGGGAGGAAGCCGGAGTACCTGGAGAAAACCCCCGACCTGGGGTAGGAAAACTGGCAATCCTTGTCAATTAAGATTGGAGTCGAGTACACCCTGCCTACAGTGAGAATCGAACCCGCAATCTCAGTGTTGACAGACCACGTGATCAATAGTAGACGAACTACCTTGACCACTCAGCCACCGAGGCCCCCATTATAAATGAAACATGTTGTCCAAAATAAAGCTGTTTGTTTGTTTGATATTGTTAATTGCCACTTTCAGCTATATCATGGCGTCCAGTTTTAATTGTGGAGGATGCCGGAGTTTACGGAGAAAACCCCCGACCATGCGGTAGGAAAACTGGCAATCCTTGTCAAGTAAGATTGGAGTCGAGTACACCCTGCCCGCAGTGAGACTTGAACCTGCAACCTCAATGTTGACAGACCAAGTGATCAATAGTCCACAAACTACCTTAACCACTTAGCCACCGAGGCCCCCAAAATAAAGCTCTTGTATTTTGTATTCCTTGCAGGACAAGGGCAATTACTCTTCACAGCCTGGCATTTCCCTTAGCCACGACAAGGGCAATACTCTTCACAGCCTGGCATTTCCCTTAGCCACATACAAATAAATACAAGCTATATTTTGTGACAACACTCTTATATTTTATATCTTTTAATACTAGTTTATTGAAAATCTACCTAATACACAACAATCTGAACCGAATACATGTACACAACAATCTGTACTGTGTTGTTAAGGTAGTTTATTTGCTATTGATCACATGGTCTGTCAACAATGTGATAGCAGGTTCTAGAGTCACTGCGGACATGGTGGGCTCCACTCCAAACTGAATTGACAAGGATTGCTAGTTTTCCTACTAAAGGTCTGGGTTTTCTCCCAGTACTCCAGCTTCCTCCCCCAATAAAAACTTTATGCCATGGTATAGCTGAAAAAATGTTGAAAGTAGCGTTAAATGACATTCAAACAAACAAACAGAACCAAAAATGTCAAATAGTGTGTAAAATGTCTGATTTTTGAAGAAAAATTGTGTGTGTGTATTTTTTCATGTATTGATGATTTGGGGTTTGACACCTTTTATGGATATATGTATAAATTCTATAAGTATTGTGGTCTTTTTAATCATTATATAGTAATTTCTTGTGTCATTCGTCTTATTTAATTTTATTTGTAGTAAACTGGAATGGGATGGTCTGAGAAAACAACTGAGCCAGAGTATCAGACGTCACGACTCTAAAGGGAATGTTGTATCCTTTGACCAATACATATATAACTGGCCATTCTGTTTATTTCTCACTGTGTGGAATTTTTTTATTTTGACTTTTTTGCCTTAAAAACTTATGCACTGCTACATCCTTAAAACACTGAGCAACACACCATATTTTTTGTACTTAGAAAGTCACTTCTACCTAAAGTTTGATTTACAGGTAAGTAATTTTCAGCATTGTTTGTTTGTTTGTTTGAATGGTTTTTAATCCTACTTTCAGCAATTTTTCAGCTATATCATGGCGTCCAATTTTTGTTGAAAGAGAAGCCAGGGTACCAGGAGAAAACCTGAGTTATGATTGGAGTGGAGCACAGTGAGACTACCATTTACCGGTATACCAGACCATGAGTGCGAGACACATTTATTTCTCATGCATGTCTAGGATTTCATTTATGTAAGACCATCATGTTACATTTATTCAAGACCATCAGTTCGACTCGCATTTATTTCTCATTTAAAGTCAAAAGATCTAATTTATGCAAGACCATGAGTGTGACTCACTTTTATTTCTCATGCATGTCTAGGATAACATTTATGCCAGACCATGAGTGTTACTCACATTTATTTCTCATGCATGTCTAAGATACTATTTATTCCAGACCATCAGTGCTACTAGCACTTATATCTCATTTAAAGATGTATGCTCAAATTTATGCCAGACCTCGAGTGTGACACATTTATTTCTCATGCATGTCTAGGATCCCATTGATGCGAGACCATGATCGTGACTCACATTTATTTCTCTTTCATATCAAGGACCCCATTTATGCGAGACCATGAGTGTGACTTGCATTCTTTTCTCATTCAGATGTTAAACTCTCTTAACAAACCCATGTGTCCTTAACTTAACAAAGTTTGGTAGCATTGCTACTGTAGTCATAGCCAGGGGTGACAGCAAAGAAACCTTTTATCCATCTATGACACGAGGTCTGGAGAAGAAATTTAGGAAGTCATTCAATACCGTAGACTGGAACCCATTTCCTGTTGACGTTTGGACAGGTAATGCTGTTGAAAACTTACATTCTCTACTTAGAACATTGAGTCAATAAATCTGGCCTTAGTTTCATAAAACTTCTCAAATTGAGTTTTCCTCAAATTGGAATTTCCAGCAATCTGATTGGTCAATATTTGAATTGAGGATGAGTTGAGGAAATCCTAAAATTTGAGATGTTTTATTGAACCAGGCCCTGATCATGTTTTTAAGTTTTTTGGTAAAGGGTGTTTGCACATGGATTTATTGAACCCGCTGACTATGGCCTTTCTTAGTGTATAGCTTTTGAGTTACAGCATAACCAGCTGTACTAAAAGTCAATGTGTCTTGTTTTAGGTTTTTTGCTTGAGAAATGAAAACTGCTTACTGAGTTTAGTTGAGCTTATGCTCCTTTTGTAGATCTAAAATGGTGCAAATTGAAATTAAGAATTATTTGCCACAGTTAATCAGAGTTTTGAAATGCCATTTTTATACCATCTCTTCGAAGAAAAGAGGGATAAACTGTTTTACCCCTGGCCTTCCTTCTATTTGTTTGTTCGTTTGTCCATATGTAACAAACATTTCTGTCACAATTTTCGAAACAACTATAGGATGCAGAAGCCTGATATTTTGCATATTGCTTTACCCTATAGTACCGTATAGTGTATAGCTATTTTATGCTCCTTGGTCATCTACCCCCTCCCCCCCCCCCACGGGGTATATAGTAATCGCCGTCTGTTTTCTGTTGATCTGTCCATCTGTCCACATCATTTGTAAGCGCAGCTCCTCATAAGCAACTTGAATGAAATTTAATGAAACTTGGCATAAAGGAATAACATTTTATGTAGATGTGCATGAAGGATTCTTACTGATCTCAATTATCAATAAGGGGAGATAATTGGACTTGAAAGCAAAATGGGGGGGTGGGGGGCTGGTTATGGCTTTGTGAGCTTGCTCACAGTCCACACTTGTTAAATATAGTTGACATAAATGCAAAATATGTGTTACAGCTGGAGGAATCACCTGTGAGCAGTAGCTTACAGCTTTACCTCATTTTTATAATTTTGATAGGGTTTTTCTATAGGAAATTTTGACCTAAATTAGGATGGAAATATACGGTAGGAGCAAACCAAAGGGCAATGTCATTTGTGGTTTATGCAAGAAAAGTCTTGTGGTTTGTCTGAATACCATGGAGCATAACGAAAGCAGACTAACGTTTGTAAATTACTTTAGATCCTGGTAAAATAAAAAATGGCTGACTTGCACTGTAAAATTCCCATAGCAAAAGTAAAGGACAATTTGGGACATGTAAGCAACACAGGCATTGTATGAAATATGGACATGTTGTCATTGAATAATTTTTTATATTGGATTTTTGTAATAATGCATGTTATTCATTACACAGAGGGGTGAAAGTGTTCATAGCCCCCTTAAGGAGCCTCATAATTAGACTTATTACAATTCAAACAATTAGGAATTATATTGTTGTAATAATTTATATATGCTTTATATGTTAAATAACTTGTTGCAAGAAGACCTGTAATCTCTGTTGTAATCATTGTGGCTTGTACATGTTTAGTTACATCTAAGATATTTATCTTTATAGCAAAATCAAATAGTATTGGACCAAAGGACACAGCGTCACTCACAGTTGCTTCTAATTCCCAATCTGTGGTGGAGTACATGGAGAGTGTCTATGACAGGTCAAAGGTGAAGTTCAATGCTCGGGCTTACCTGCATTGGTACACCAAGTATGGAACTACCAGTGTAAGTTTATATAAAAAAATTGATGATCACTGATTATTCTTGATTACACAAAAACTGGCTCTTCCACACATAGAACATAACTGGTTTGATAGATATAACCTCTGCCACACGTCATTCCAATTTACTGGTGGGGCTACATTTTTTTTGTCTGCAAATGATGGTTATAAATACAGACCGATGTTGGTAAAAAAAATACACATGATCTTGTATATTTTATAAAGTCTTTTTATACACCTTTGATTCAGTTTAACTTAAAAAGTACTGCAATTTTACGAGAGGCTTATCTGCCATGAGAGATATCTCTTATGGCATTACAACTGGTGTGGCAGAGGTGATTGTGATTCACATGTAGGATACCCAGAATCCTTTTTGGGGATATTGATTAAAACTGTACTGTAACCTAGATAGCCAACTGCTTCCTGTTAATGTGGACATTTTCGCTAGGGGATAGTTTTCACTCATTTCGCCATCACTGTACATGCATGAAAATCCCCCATCAGGCAAACAGTTGTTAGATTAATGATATAAACAAGATACATTTCTCAGTCTTGAATATATTCCATTAAGTCCTTCAGCACATAATTTAATCTTGTTTTGATCTGTCTGATTTTCATATTAATTTAATGCAGGGTGCACAGGTGGCCGACTGCTTAATGTAGTTCTCATGTGGTCTCCCAAAACTGAGATTGTGGGTTCAAGTCTTACTGCAATCAGGGTGTGCTCGACTCCAATCCTAATTGACATGGATTACCAGTTTTCATATGGAAGGTTGAAGGTTTGGTTTTTTCTCCAGCTAATCAGGCTTCCTCCTACAATAAAAAACTTGATGCCATTATAAAGCTGAAAAATTGCTGAAAATGGTGTTGAATACCATTTAAACCGACAAAAAAACCTGTATTCACATTCTTATGATGTCATCTATGATTTTCTCTTTTACTTTTATAATTACTGTTTTTAATGATACTTTTCTTATGGTATTCATGTTTCAGTTTTGTATATTTTGGTTATTTTTTTTTCAGGATGATTTTGAAGAAGCTTTTGAAGTAATACAAGACATTATTGATAATTATAAAACTGCATTTTCATAGTCACTGTTGAGAACATTTGAAATGTATTTTTGACTGCAAAAGAAATCTGCTTGAACAGGATATCAATAATTATAGGGCATTTATATACCTTATGGATGTCACTGGCTGGGTGGTTGAGATTATTGAGCTTTTCTAATAAAAATTAAGATGTGATCTCTCGTATTATTTCTAGGTGTTTGGAGAGTAATTACTAAGAAATTGGTATAGAACAGAGTAAAAAGTAATGCCAGCAAAGATACCAAGCTTTTAAAATGTGTGCTAAATTTTAAACTGAATTGGCAAGGATTGCTAGTATTCCTGCTGAAGATCTCACTTATAATCCGGCTTTCTGTAACAATAAAAATGTCATGACATACTAAAAATTGATTGAAGTCTCGTGCAACACCAATCACACAATCAATTAATGTTTATTAAAAAAAAAAAAAAAAAAAAAATATATGAACAAATACTAGTAATGTTAACTAATCTTTATTTTACCAAAAGAGATATATTGAGAATACTATTTAATACCATGAAAATATTTTTGCTTCTAAAAACCAGTTTACAAATTTAAATTTCAAATATATTTTCTCTTTTCCTTATTACATGTAAACTAACATTAAATTAAAATACTAATGTTATCATAGTAATGATTTTTGACACCTTATATTTACAAATTAGAGTTATCTTTCTTTGAATGTGTTCTCAGTATATGTATTCTATATCCAACATGTTGAACATCTGTATGTGACCTTGTATGGAGAGGATTTATATAGGCTATGCCTGCTATCTAATCCATTTCAATTTTCTTGAATAAATATGTTTAAACTTAATGTTTATTATGTTTCAGACAGAATGTGTTTTATTTCTCATTTTATTTACAGAGGAAAATTATTTAATTAATCGGTTTTATATGTTTGATGTCAATTAGTTATTGTGTTCTCAATTAGCCAAGGAACTTATCTGAATAGTGAATTTTGCGTATCCAATAGATGAAAATAATGGAAAATAAACAAATGAACGAGTTAAAAAAGAACATTCTTTAATGTTTAAATAATATTCAAACCACTTGACCAGTGTGGAAAAAAAAGTTATCTTCACTAGTGAATTTCTGGTACCCATCTGTTGATTGGTTTAAAATAACAACGTCATAAACAAATAATAATTATGCCATTTACCATGCATTGAAGTCATGATCGTAAAACTGAGGTCTGGAGAATTTGTATTTAATTTTGCATATTTACTACTTTTAAAAATTAGAGAAACAGGATCTTACATTGACTTGACTCTATAGGAGGCTGTTCTCTTCAGCTGAGTGCGTGTCCACAGTGCTGTTTTCATTTCCCCCTCTGTGCATCTCGCCTAGGCTCGGACTGAAAAAATCATAATTAAATGATCTCGATTTAAGAAATCCAATAATCAACCAGTACCAACTGAAAATCCTACAATTTCTACAGACAACACCAGTAACGGTTTTGTATCAGTTTTGTTCATTAACTAATGTTAAATTACGAGGGATCTTGAACATATGCAGCATAATACAAAAACCAAAACCACAAACAAACAGAAAGAGAGAAACCCGAATCCAATAAAAACCATAGTTGCTCTCAGGTGCTCCAGGAGAGTAAGCAGTGCCTGCCTCTAATTAGACACCCATCGAGTAACTTATTGTCATGTCTCGGGAAAAGTCAAATCCAGGAATTGGAAACTCTACCTACGACTCGGTGATAATGTCAGTCTTATTTGAGAGATTTATTTCCCCTTAACGATCAATTAAGTCATGGTCACGACCATAGGACTTCTGAAGAGATAATTTCAACCTAGGTACAACAAACCCTTGTTTGAGTAGTTAAGTAGTCAACAGCAGTGATTGGTCTAGAAAATCGCAGGATCTAGAATAACATATCAAACATCAAACAAACAAACAACAAATTACGAAATTACAAAGCCATATATACCTGAAAACACAATAGATACTCAAAACAGAAGAACAAAGCATTGATATCAAGTCTTTCTGATAGAGGAGCATATATAATGCTTCACTGGTGACATATCTCATGTTAGAGTAAAAATCTGTGCAAGGTCACCAATATCGGTTACTGCCTTTCAGTCATTTACAATATTACGTTCAATTCTGATGTTGACCTTAACATTCATGTTCTGCTCAGATGTGCTCAACTTGACTTTTCGAAACTCCTGATTTATCACCATTTCAATGAGCAACAATCACTTGTCATGAAAATCCCACCAAGACATAGATCTAAATACGAAACAGACTTTAATTGTTTGTTCTGTGTTTAATATTAAGCATATTGGAATAAATGTGATGCAAAAGTATAAAAAGTGAAGTGGAGAGTGGGTATTCATCTTCATTATAAGTGCTTTAACATTAAATAACATTTTAGTTGAAGTCGGACTGCAACGCGCATAATGTTTCAAAAGTCTTTAAGTGAAATATAAAATTTAGAGAAGGGGTGTAAATGTAAGACTTAAAACCATCCCATTTCCTCTTGAAGACACATTCTGATGTTTTCTAGAATGTATCTTGGCTTCGTTTATCTTGACTGTTTAAAAGTTAATGCTATTTTTGGAATTGTAATAACAAAACTATCTGTCGTTTGTGACAGAACGTCAAAGTACCTGGATGTGTTGGCAGCATTAACACTTGACTTTTGCTTTATATCTTTGTAAGCGTAAGCCCTAGATACATCAAACTTGGTCCAGTGGTAGCTCATGATGAGTACTTGCCAGTCATTTCCTCTCACTTTACCTTGACCTCAATTTCACTTTCCAGTGACATGTTTTTGGATTAGGGCACTTCCTATGTTGCCATGCATGGTAGAACGACAATATTTAGTATATAGGTATCTGATGAATAGTACATGACTGTATGGTAGATGTCATCTGACATTGACCTCAATTTCACGGTCCAATAATTACGTTAAAGGTTTTGGAGTGAGTCTGTTCCTTTTTAACCATATATTGTATATATTTTAAATGATGACAATTAAATGCTATTTATATGTTTCTCACGAAATTTTTTTTTCATTACTGATGCGTTATGCAGGTGAGAAATTTTTCTGTGTCCACGCTTGTTTTTTGTAGAAATACGCTTATAATAGGATGGAAAATACTGAAGTATGTTCATTTGTTGATTGTTAGTGGTTAGATCAACATTTATGAAAACACAAACCAATTTAAGATATATTAAAGAATAAATTTGTTCGTTATCTTCAAAGATTATTTTCGGAGAGGAAAGAGACATTGTGTTATCTGCAGACACAAGGGCGAAGGCTTCAATTGTAAATTCAATCTGTTCTGAAAAAGTTGTTTAAAAATATTTCTTAAATTATCAAATGAATAAATAACTAATTAATTAATTTATTAATTTATTTAAATAAAACGCTACAACTATATGTCTAATGATCAATAAGTTTATTCTTTATTGCGATATGGCTTATTATCGTAGAACGACATCTGAAACACCTGAAACTGTTGAGATGTACGTTGACCCATAAGCGGTACATCGAAAGTGTAAAAACCCCCCGAAAAGTGTAAAAACCCCGTGGAATAGTGTAAAAACCCCCATATCTGTGGTGAAAACCCCTCAGAAATGGTAGATATTACCATATATTATGATAATAATCCAATATTTGTGAAAAAATATATACGCTTTATCCCAAAGAATCGATTTTTGTAACCGCACGATATGTTCTAGATTAGGAAAATAGCTAGGGGAGAGCTATTCATTGCAATAAAAGTACTTAAGTACTGTAGTAGGAATACTGTAGGTAGGAATAAAATATTAAAAATTGATATTATAATACACAATTTGTTACTTAAAAATGATTTTGAATAAGAATAAATGAATTAAATTAATATATAATGTCATTTATACCTTTAGAATTATAGTATTATTTTGTTTAAAAAATAGTCGATTCATATGAATTGCTAATATTGGACTACATTTTAATAGGAGATGATTAATACAGTAAGTTTGTTTGTTTGTTTATTTTAATTTTTTCAGAATGGACAACTTAACAAAGTTTCATCAATTTCAATAAGAAACTGCCTATTATCATGAACAGACAAAACAGAAGACTGCAGAGACATATATCTTATCGTCAAACAAATTTTTTATACAATTCAGTCTATGTAGATTGAAAGAGTTGTAATTTTGTGTTTTGTGCCTATTGCTTTCGCCGTCTTGGCATCCTTCGCTTGTATTATTTCAGCTGCAAGGACTGCTTGCTTGTGGTAGAGTTGTATTATCCCAGATTGCCGAATCCAGTTAGCCGATTCCCAAACTGCCGACAAAAGTTATATGTTATAAATGGTTTTAGAAAAAAATGTTTTATTGTATTTATGTTGTTTTTGACATTTTTTACGTGTTTAACACTACATATCAACTCAATGCCAAAGAAACGAGATTATTTGTGTTGTTGTCTCTTTGACATGCACGTGGCGCTTACTCCAGACACAGTGACTACAGGGTGCCGTTTCATAAAGCTATCGATACTTAACGTGCTCGTTATACCATGCAATTTAAATGAAACGGCACCCTGATCTGTATTGTTTCGTGTATACGTTATTTTTTACTTTGTTCATAACTTTAAATAATAAAATAAACATTTAGATAGAACTATAATTTATTTCATTAATTTAACATTTTAAGCCCTAGATTTATAACAAAGCAACTATTAAATTTTCACAAAAACACTAAAAATTTTTACAAATCGACTATTTCCTCTGTAGATTCTGTGTCAAGTAAAAACTTTTTTCTGATAAGTTGTAAGTAATTAATAAAAGAAAAATTTTTTTAGGATAGATTTGTTTTATTCGGCAATTTGGGAATCGGCCAATTGGACTCGGCAAGTTGGGAGACGGCAAATTGGGATTCGGTATAGAATGCTTTAATATTTTGATACAAGTGTTCCGCGCTGCGGTAGATCTCACCATTAAAATGTAATTGGTATGGAAAAAGGTTGGACATGACATCACATGCTCCTTTTACATATATGATCATGGTTGTAAAAAATGTATTACTTTATTCTATATTTGGTAACATATAAAGACGACAAGCAGGAACATTAGAATTTATAAAAAAATCCAGTAAAATTTCGTTTTTTACGGCTATTTTATAGATTTAGCCTTGATTTCGAAGGTTTCATTTTAATTAGCAAAATACAAGATGAAATAACTTTACTCTGTAATGAATACTTAAATTGTTTTTAATAAAGTAACCCTCGCTGCAGCAAAAATTGTAGATATTTAATTGTTAATGTTGATTACACTTGTTATTTGCCTTGTCAATTAACACCTAGTAGCCAAACTTTTGGCACGTGCTGACAAATCAATCGATAGGGTCGTTATATTTTATTTTTAGAATATAGTTTTATATACGGTGGTAATTATTTATATTTCTTTCGTTATGTGTGTCCTCATATAACCATTCATGTTACTGTTACAAAAAATAAATGTATTAAAATAGATTCTCTGCGTTTTCATCGTATAAAGCGACTTTCTGTGATTTAATTTTTTTAATTTAAACATATACCTCTGTACTTTTTTTTAGGGAAACATTAAAAAAACATTAAAATAACGAATGTAAATGATCAAGCATTTTAAAAGTAGTATTCTAGCTGAGGATCAGGCAGTGGTTGGCACATAACAAATTTTTTGTTTTTACCTTTTTTGGCTTACATACATTCATTATGATATAAAACCAAATTCTAACAAGATTTTACATTTGAAAAAGTGTAAATTCCCTAGATAATTTTTGACTGGTTATATATATAGAGAAAAATTTGGCGGGAAAATTTCCCGGCATTTTCCACTGTACAATTCAACTCAATTTCAAATGATTATATTTAATTAAAAGGCAAAATAATTCGGAACTTTAATAAATTAGAATGTTGTTTTATTTTATTTTTCCTTCATGTGCATTCCATCACATGTATGCATTTTTCCGGATTCTTACGTGGACTGATATATAATCTACATCATTTGCCTGATGTGGTGATATGTCAGATAGGCGACGACTGCAGCAGTAAACTATTTGACATCTTAAACGTTTTAAGCGGCGTCATTGTACGGCCGACGTATATAGTAAACGGCGAGACGAAGTACACTAAATTTATAAGAGGAAATTAAAACTCTCAGTATTATTTTGTTTACTTTTTCAAACCTGTTAATGTATACAGGCCAGCCATGAGGCGGCAGACGTTGTTCGTTTCACTGAAAATGGATATCTTGCTATTCTCGTTACCTTGAGAAAGGCACTTTGTTGGTTTGTTAACAAAATTGAATACCGCGGAACTTTCGCAGGTTTGGCCTCACATTGTAATTTCAAGCAAGCAAAAGAATACATGCGAACACCCGCCTCTGTAATGACAGAAATGTCCGATTTACTCCAGACAGACAATCCTTTAATTGTATACCGAAGAAAAAATACTACATTCCTTTTTTCTTCTCTAACTACAATCTGGATGCTAGTTTTATAGTGGTTGAAACGGCGATGAAACTTTTATTTATTTATTTATTTATTTATTTATTTATTTATTTATTTATTTATTTATTTATTTATTTATTTATTTATTTATTTATTTATTTATTTATTTATTTATTTATTTTCATTCATTCATTCATTCATTCATTCATTCATTCATTCATTCATTCATTCATATTCATACTAAATGTACTCCAGGACTTTGACGTAAACTGATATACGTCTTTCATGATCAGGAGACAGATTTATATCAGCTTTGTATCTTGTTTCCGAATCCTTGTCTGTATTTTCTTGTAAATACAACGATATATGAATAGAAATAAAAATATGTTTAAACCAAATGTATACAAAAGGCTGACAGTGAAAAAATGACGAATTGAGCGGAACAGTCAGCAGAAAACAGGTATATGACAAAAAGTCTAATGTCAAAAAGGAAGCGTAAAACGAAATGGGACATATATTTAGACGAGGAAATATTGCCTACTTTACAGGAAATAGACAGGATGATTGCAGACAAAGATTCCATAATGAAATCGATAATACGCGACAATGAAAAGGCGCCTTGTTTAATTCGTTACAAAGACGACCAGTTAACAGACATCAAGACTTTATGTTGTTCAGGACACAGTATTTTAAGAATTGACAAAACCTTCAACTTGTGGGACTTGCGCGTTACTGTATCAAGTTACAACAGATATAAATCATCACACACAAGAACAGCCAAAATTTCGTCCCTCTAACTCGATTTTCTGAATCCGTCCCTGGATACTGATACACAAAAATTAGTGTTTGGATCAGACAAGGAAAATGGCTATAGTCAACGCCATTACATCAGCTTTCCCGACGTCTAAGAATGCAAAACAGAAACTAGTGGACGACATACTAGTAATTGACAAGGCCGACAGAGACTCAATACTGAACGACATCTCTGGTAGAGACGGATATATCCATGCCGATGACCCGATATGTTTCGACGTCCAGTGCGACACTATGGAACCAAGGACACGGACATTATCTTCGAAATTTCACGGGTATTTTATTAACAAATTAAAACCATCTTTGATTTAACATCGGAAAACAGTTGATCATATTGGTTACTTTGACAAAAGTTGGACATATAATAATAGTGAATCCCCCGAGCGAGCCATCGACTGGAAATCACAACCGTTATTGAATTTAGTACAGGTTACAAGAGATATTGTGGACATTTCAATTGGACAGTACCGACTAGCGGACAGCCCTCAACAGTTTCAGGTGTCGAAATCGCTGTGGATGACCAAGACCGTTGAAAAGAGAACGTTTTTTAGAGATTCCGTAACCACTTGCCGCCAGACCAAAAGACCCTTACTTCGACAGACGGACTAATGACTCATTAAACCTTGGAAGGAATAAAGGTCAACTGAAGAGGAAAATCAACGAACTGTCGACGACTAAACGGAATTGCGATTTAGATTCTGAGTGATATTTCAATGTTTTGTTCAATGTATTCATTCTCTTTTTTTCAAGGGCGAGACACTTAGTAAGTTTGCGGACAGCGATACATTAAAGAGAGCTGTATGCAGGTATCTTAGAAGTTTTAAATTTGAAAAATAAAATTTAACTAATTGCAACGCTGACTACGACAGATGTCCGAAGCCTCGTGCATGATGTCATAGTAGTTTTAAATTTAAAAAAAAATAAAAATCTCTTATTGTTACACGGACTACGACAGAGGTCCGAAGCCTTGTGCAGGATATCTTAGCAGTTTAACTTCAAAAACAAAAAACTGTCCCTTGGTCTAGTTAAACTTTTTTTGCAATATTATGGACAATACCAAGCTCATAATAATAATAATTTGTACTTTTCTAGAAAAAAAATTATTACTCCTAGTTATAAAACAAAACGACTTAAATGAATAAATATATAAAATCACCTTACCCTGCCCCAGATGTTCATAGCCTTGACTTGGCGTGGGGGGCTCTTAATTATATATAATTATAATTACAAATGTGTTGATTGACTGAAATGTCAATTAATCAATTCATTGTAATTGTAACTAACTTTGTCTAATATGAGCTACTAAAATGGATGACATATTTAAAATCTTTTAATAACAACAGACACATAATTACATGTACATGTAATACAAAGAATGCAAAGGTTTTAATGAAAAACATATCTATTTAAAAAATTCATTATAAAATTATAGACATTATTTTAATTTCACACATTAAATCATTTGTCAGTATTAACATTTTCAATATAATTCCAACTTACAGTACTTGTAGTACTTTTATTGCAAAGAATTAGAGTGCTCTCCCCTAGCTATTTGACCTCATAAAGGACGTATCGTGCGGTTTCAAAAATCGATTCTGTGCGATAAAGCATAATTATTTTTTCACAAATATTGCATTATTATCATAATATATAGTAATATCTATCATTTCTGAGGGGTTTTCACCATATATATAGGGGTTTTTACACTATTCCACGGGTTTTTTTTACACTTTTCAGGGGTTTTTACACTTTCGATGTACCTATTATCAGATTTTAACATTGTTGACAAGACGGTTGCTATGGGTTGAGCAGGAGTTACTTATCTGCGTTTGTAGAGGGGTTTGTGTTACTCACGATTGGTCATCGTGTTGTGTGTCTGTTTTGTTGTCCTCCTGGAGTTACTTATCTGCGTTTGTAGAGGGGTTTGTGTTACTCACGATTGGTCATCGTGTTGTGTGTCTGTTTTGTTGTCCTCCTGGAGTTACTTATCTGCGTTTGTAGAGGGGTTTGTGTTACTCACGATTGGTCATCGTGTTGTGTGTCTGTTTTGTTGTCCTCCTTTTGTTTAACCATGGTTTTGTCTGACCCTGTCTTATTGTTCATTGAAAACTCCTCTGTATCTTTGAAACTATTTTTTCCTATTATCACTAGATTCATACCTGACTACAAAAAATCAACACTGTAATAACCTAGTTCTTGATTTCCGGCAATACACAATTTCCCTTTTTTAGTTTTCTAAAGTGTTATGCTTGTTTAATTTTACCCGATTCGCTGTAATAGGCTTTATTGATGATAAATATATGTTAAATATACATGTATCATTTATTGTCATCTGTAACCAATTTGCAGAAACAAGTATGTCAGTGTGTGTATGTCAGTATTTGTATGTTTGTGTGTGTATGTCAGTGTGTGTATGTCATTGTGTGTATGTCGGTGTGTGTATGTCGGTGTGTGTATGTCAGTGTGTGTATGTCCGTGTATTATGTTTCGTGCTGTTTTTGCTGCTCATTTAACAAAAACTTTTTCAAATAAGGATGCATAAGAAAGACTACCTAACTAAAGTACAAGATCAACAGTACATTCAGGCAAATGGAATGGATTTATATAGGCTATGCCTGCTATCCAATTCATTTCAATTTTCTTGAATAAAATATGTTTAAAGTAAATGGAAATAAGAATACACTTTTTGTGAGAAGAGACTCATTATAATAAAAAATTGTTATTCTATTAACTTTTTAGCCATATCTCCCCTGTGAATGAGTTAACAAAATCTAAACAAACAAATCTTTTACCAAAAGGATTTATATTACAACTAATATTTGACCTTTAAGCTCTAACGCTATACATAATACATACATGATTCAATCTTTTCATTAATTAATAGTATTTGTAAATGCTCCAAGAAAGTAAGACCACAGTGCACGTGAAAGACACTTTTTGTAGATACCCATAAGAGCACACCCATTGCAGCCTCTCCAAAAGACTATGTTTATTGTTCCACCCATCAGTTTATACTTTTAAAGAATCTAGATGTTCTATCATTGGTGTATAGTTTTATAAAGTGTTGTCCTTAAATATGGCTGAAATACTGCTCGTAGACCATAAGGTAGCAATTCAACCAAATGCTAAGAAAGAGGGGAAAACATATTAATTGCCTATTTTACGGTTTACTTTAGTTTATTTTAACAGTAAGAAAGAGGGGATAACGGATGAACTGCACCCATGGTTTTTATTGGGTTCGGACTACTAACGTTCTGTTTTGGTCCTTTGTATTTTTGTATTGCGTTGTTTATGTTTGTCTATATCCGGATTTTTTATTTCAGCTCTTGTTGTTCGGTCGGTTTCCTTGCTATTTTTCTTAGTAGCAAATGTGGTACTCGTCGTTAAAATCGTTAGTACATACAATTCCACTAATTTTCTCAGTTTAAACTTCCTTCTTGTCACAACTAAGAGAACAATTCTGGATCCAGCACACAAGCATTTTTTTAATTACAACAAAAACATAAACAAAGACAGCATGAAAACATTATTCCAGATCGATTTACAATCCTTAAGCCACGCGTCTTTGTGTATTATGTTTTCCTTTCTTTCAATATAATTATGAACAATCATAAGTTAAGTATATTGAATAAATTGTGCCACTAGTGCAACTAACAACAGTCCATGTCTAGAGGTAAAAAACTGACTCGTAAGCCTTATCAGTTGCATATAACCTTATAGAAACTTCTTTCAGAATAATATAAACATTGGTTGTTTGTATGTCTAGATAAGATTAACTTAAATAGTTGTGCACAACGGAAATTTTCGATAATCCCTCGATGGAGAAATGAATTTTTGTATATTAGTACTTATAAATAAATTCAAACATTAGATTCAACTTGTCACATAAATTTGTGTAATTTTAGAATTTTGAGAAACGTACGTCAACCAATGCCTTTAGTGATCCTTAAAGTACTATATGGCGTCAATGGGATTGTTTCCTTCCTTCCTCTGATAGAAAATATTTTCTAGTCAGTCAAACGTCAGTATAATTTACGAGAATAGTTTAGTTAGGCATACATTTGTCTCATATACACAAAATCATGAACCACTTTGGTACTAGTAGATTCATAGAATTGCGTTGCATTAAACATTTCATCTTAACAAGGCGAACAATTATATATGTCGTATGATGATTTAAACCGGCATGTGCTGCCCTTATCAAGATACAGGTCTGAATACGAAGCAATTAATGCAGAATTCTTCAAAATTTGCAATCACCTTTAACTAGTCATTTATGACAAAATTTCTAATTCTACCGATGCGTCGTCTGAATTTGGAGATGCTTTTTGTGGCAGAAATTTTTCTGAACAGAAAATTCACTGGTTTGTTAATTCAACTGTGTAGATTGCATGGTCACCATGACAATAATTGATACATTATGAGTAAAACTCATTTGGTGCTTGTTGATAAGTCTTTACAAATCGTAATTTCTAACTTCATACCAATTAATACTGTTCAGCCTTAGCAATTAAATGGCTGTAGCCGGTGTTTAGTCCCCTGCAACTCATACAAATGTTTCAATTTATCTAACAATATCATTTATATCATCTGTCATGAACTATTTGTTTATGATTGTGTTTGTTGTGGCATATTTAAACTTTTGTATCAACTTCTTTTATTAAACATTAAATATATTTCGGTCTGTTTTCTTTGCTACTTTCTTAGAAACATATGGAAAACCATCTACGTTTTGAAAGCATTACTAAATGATTAAATAATGCTAATATTGACACTGGAGTTCTGATGTTTACATTATACCTGCAGATAAGCACTGACTGTCGTAGACTTTGGTTGGAGTCATTTAATGGAAGCATGTCAACTTGACTAGACTATGTATGTGCTTGATCATGTTAGTTAATAATTGTTCTACAAACACGGCAGTCAGTCTAATGTGGTGTCTTTCCTTCTTTTAAATTTGTTTACCTGGTATATTCCTGTATTATAACTTCAAATATATAAGTAACTGATTTTTAACCTCTTTTGTGTGTTGACCGTCTTTAGAAGTAATACGTCATTCGCAGTTGAGGAACAACATAAATAGTTTTGAGAGGAATGTCCAATTGAAAACTCGAATTCGACAAAACACGATATAAAATTTTTTTTTTGGAAAAAAGCTTATACTTTCTAAAACATTGTCACAAAATTGAGATATCTTCTCAATTGATACAAATAAAGTTCAAAAGTTATTCTGTTTGTTTCTGTTGATAATGACTTTTAACGTTTACCACAATTGCTTTAAATGTATCCCGAATTTCCTTTTTTAGAAATGGCAGCTATTGTTCCGATCATCATTTTTATAACACACTCTTTAAGCATGATTTGTGTCAACTGCGATTTGAATTAGCAGAGCGGTTTAAAAGGGTCCTGTCTTATCTGGTGACCTTGAATAGTCTCTTCAATCAGGTTAACTTATTTATTTCACCCAACAGAGAGGTGCAACGCAATCTTTTGCTGATTACAACATTCGAAGCAATTCATACACGATTTTCTTATCGCTTTGTGTTGCATAAAATTGTTCTACGTACAGATAGAAAGACATATATTGCAGAATGAGGTTACTTGTGGTACATCTGTGTATTGTAGTCGGTATGGTTTGTATTTGTAATTATGTCATTGAAAAGAAAAAACAAACATATTCGATATATATTGTGGGTTTTTTTAAACAATCTTGTACCATTATGCCATTTACTCATTGTCAATAACAGGATTATCTATATTTTTACTTTTATTTTTTGTACTCCGATTTGAATTCCGTAATCTTACTGGAATAGTTCCCAAAGCTCGACCCGCAGAGCTGCTAAGTGGCGTGTATCAGTTCATAATACGGAAAGCATGACCGCGTACCGTAGTGAGTGACATGATCGGAAATGGCCACCCTTCTTGCACTAAAAATACCATTTATTTAGATTTTAAAACAGTAGACTGATTGAAGCCGCTACAAAAGGCTAAATGTTCCATCCCAACCCGATATTCCAGACTTTTGTCTGTGGCAGTTTAAATTTTTGTCTGTTGATCTATCTCGTTTCCTGTTGATTTATTGTATGATGAATTGTTTTCGTCTTGAGTGTAACTGAAGTATTACTGGACGTAATTTGGAGTTTTGTAGAAGAGCTACAATGCGCATACCTTTTCCGTTACATTGCAAAAGAGTGGTACTCTCCTTAGACGTTACTCACTTTGATCTGAGGTAAGCCTTTCTGTATTATATCCAGGGAGTGACTTCATTTATCCGCAAATTAGAGAAGTAATAAACATTTGGAAATGGGCATCCTCACAAGTCAGGTTTTCTGTGTCCACACGTGGACACAGAAACCCTGACTTGTGAGGATGGGAAATGGGTTATTAAAATAATAAACTTTCTGTTACTCCAACCAAAGAGGTATACCTTGATATTGTACAATGACTGCGTGAGTAATTTACAATTACAATATCAATTCTACAAAAACCTCTATAGGCATTTAAGATAACGACATGTTTTTATATACAACTCATTTATTTCTCTTGTCTTTTCTTTCTTTTTTCTAGCCATCGAACATTTTTATTACTATGTTAAATATAATAAGCAAGCTAGATTGTATATTTACTGGTTTGACTTGTATTTTATTAAACATTTTTATGTAATTTTAATATGTCCTTGTATTAGAGAATGCATTGTACCTGTTCCAATGCTAATATCTTTGGTTTCACACAACTGGTAGTTTGTCAAAACGTAAGATGACTACTCTGCCACATACAATACATCCGCTGCATCGGAGGGATTCAGGGGAGGGGGCAATGGAGTCAATATCCATTAAAAAGCAGCAAATACAAAAGGCTGCTATAAGACCCTGTGATCCAAAACCCGTGTCCAGAGCAGGCCTCCTTAGGAGAAATCCTGGATTCCCCACTGGTTCGTTTATTTATGTTTTGCGATTTCGAACTGGTTTACAGTATAACACTTCCTGTTTCTCAGCCAAAAAGTTTGTGCAATAACTGTGAGAGCATAAAACAATGCAAATGTGACTAATATCTGCAAACTGGATGTGTGAATATCCGGCAGCAGCCAAAGTATAAACAATGCTATAATTCAGAAAATTTTACTTACTGTATCCTTCCATAATTTCTTTTTTCTCAAGGTTGTGTCGGTCGTGCCAATGGTATTATTGATTGGGCAGCTGCCATTGGCGCTGCAGCTACGGCTGCAAGCGCTGTGACGTCAGGGGCAAGCATGCTTCAAAGTCTTGCAGGCGCTCCAGGTTATAGTGTCGTGTGCACAATTGAAATTGAAAATTGGACGAAATATCCGCTCCTGTATCCCGAGTCCCACATAAATGGAGGCATGGTAAAATCCCCACCAGTAGCTGTTAGACCCGGTCAAAAAGAAATGTTCGTAAGTAATTATATAGCTAGCATAAGATAATCTAAAATTATATATGTATTTTGTCAAAATCTGAAAATTCAGCGATTGATTTAACCTGGGTGATACAAATCCTTGTATCACCTATATATATGAGATACAAGATGTTCTTTTGTCGAACCTACTTATTGTTGTCATAATTTATGTTATAACCAATGAATCGCAATGGTGATCGCGACTCATTCTATTAAAGGAATGTGACGTCATTAACGTTTGTTATACCTTGTTTATACTTCTTAATTTTAGATCAACATATTACATACATTTAAGTGCAGGTACAACTACCTGTTTCAAGTCTCGACAGTAGCATACATTCCGCATCACAACTCGACGCTACGAGTCTCGTAGTGATACGAATGTATACAACTGTCTCGAGGTGATACGGGTAGATGTACCTACACATAATGTATGTAATGTGTATTTATATATTAATATTTTAGCTTGTGTCACTTGAATATTTTTACACCGTTTTTTGCTTTACCACTAAAGGTATAGATGTTTATTAGATTTTTTTTCCTAACTTATACAACTCATTTATATAATTATGTAGCTATTATTCATAGTTTTAATGTACTTTTTGTAAAACAATAAGCATTTTACATTTACATTCTACGTTGAATATACATATATGACCAAATGGTAAATATACATATAACAGAACATAGATTCTGAACGATTGTTGAAAATGTACTTCACAGATTGCACACAAAACCGGCAACACTGCTACGGGAACATACGGCACTGCTTCATGGCTTATATCTAGTCAGAGAAGAAGAGCAGTCGTCATGTGGAGCTGTCCGTATAATTTCGACCATTATACAAATTGGCTTGGTGTTGGACTTACAGCTCCAGGAAATGAAACTCACAAAGACTGGTTTAACCAGATGTATCAAGAAACAAGCGGAAATGGTTTGAATTTCGTTCGAGCGGATTATTATTACAACACAAAAACAATATCTATCAAAGATAGTTTGTTTGAGGTAACAGGAACGATGGGAACCAGTCATGATGCAAAGGCTCATATCATTGTCAGGCCATTGATGGAAACTGACCTTGAGAGCACAATCAAAACCAGCATTGACAAACAGGCTTCCGTTGTTGGTTAAATCTAAGCCATGTGCACGATTAGTTCGAAATGAAAAACTACTACTTTAAAAAAAGCAAAATTCGTGTTTGTACACCACAAGCGTGTTTTTGTTTTATTTTATTCGTTTAAAACAATATACCGTGTACTTAAAGGATTCCCAAGACCAATTAGCAGCCCTTTCACCAGGAGGCGTTATATGTTATTTAAGAATTAATTCATGCCTACCGTATTGAAAATATTAATTAAAAATCGTAAATAATTTTAATTCTAATATGAGAACTTTAAATTTTGCTTCAACAGTCTTTGTGGGAAAAATCTTCCAATTTTGTTTTTATTCAATTTCTTAGATTCTGTCTAAAGTTGAGGATACAAATAGAAGAAATACGCACATAAGAAACGGAATATACTGGCAGCACAGCAATGTTAAACCTCTCTACAGTCACAACAAACAATTACCAAATGAATGTAGATAACTTTATTGTACCGTAAAGAACGATTAATATGCTTTCATTTTAAAGAACAAATATATAAAATATTTTTGAAATTTTAAATCAAAACAAAATTAGTAATTTTTCTTTAGAAATAAACAAATTTCCTAAATAACCTAGATAAATATTTTTTTTCAATAAGAAAGGTCATTAAATAGGGCTATAGGGAACTTGAATGATCTTGATCACTGACCTTTTTATTTATGAATATAATACTCATACACAATCAGCATTATAAGAATGAATTACTTAACAAACATAGGGAAAAAATGCTGAATATCAACAACGATCAATATTGAAGATCTTGTGTCAAAATTTCTTATAGTTATTGAGATGTTGCTACTTATAATAGATAGCAAAAATTAGAAGATGGACTGTCATTTAATCTTGTAAATGTTTACAAGGTAAATGCGTAATGGTCTTTGGTGAAGACCTCGTGCCTCTACTATCAATAAGTAATGAGTATTTAAAACTAATTATCAATTGTTTTAATGTAGAAGAAGTAAAATGCTTTCCCTTCAAATATGACAAAGTTGCGCTTTTATGCGACACATATTTTACCCATTATAAGTTATTGCCTATCTTTTACCGTTTCAAAGGAGTAGAGATGACAAATAAATGTCAAATTCTAGAACGTGACCTTGTGTCAATTTTCAATTTAAAAAGGTCAATGAAGACCAATTGTGATAATCCAAAGTTAATATCTGTTAAAGCTACTAGGATATCGCTATTTATCGCAAAATTGAATTGATCCTGAGAAGGAAGATAACGCTTACACAATGGCAATTAAAAAAGGTTTTTCAAGACCTTAATAAACTCTACATTTTGGTAAATGTTTCAGTTTTGTTTTGTTTCTATATGGTTAATGAAGAGATCTGTAAAACAACACATAGTCAAAAATTAGAATGTAAACTTGACCTTTGATCTTGTTACTTTTTTGAAGATCAAATTAAAAGATGACCAACGGTGAAACTCTAAATCTCTATCACATCTGCTTCAAGAGTTACAATGACATAACATTGATTTGAAAACAAGAGTAGAAAACTAAAACAAGGACCTGAAAAATCCATCGCTTGATATGTAACAGTGTCGCAATTCATCACTGACCAGTTTGGAACAAATTTTATTGCGATATGTGTATAGTTTCAAAGTATATCTGCACATATTAGCTTTACTGACAGGGGAAATAATCCAGTGAAGAAAAGGAGTTCGGTGTGACAGGGTTACCTGCGAAAGCGTAATGTCTAATCCATCTACAAAATGTCTTTACGAATTGTCGCGAAACAAAATATATATAATGCGATCAGAAAAACTTGGCTGAAAAAAAGAAAAGGAACAAGACAAAAACAAAAACTCTGAGAGTGGGAAGCCTTAATAAATAAAACCAGACTTACAAAGGTAAAAGAGACTTAATTGGTAAACGAAATATACAATTGCTTAATAATTACTACAAGAGATTAAACCGAAATAAGGTGAGAACAATAAATCCCAAAGAAATCACACGATACGGTAGATTGTGCTACATTAAATAAAGGACACACGAAGTTGGGAGGGAGGCGCAAAATGCTATCACAGATACTAGTAAGATATTAAAAAATTTTAAATAATCAAATATTTTAAAATAAATCAAAGAGCTGAACGACTGTTAATAAGAAATTCATAGGTTATAATATTACATATGGTTTATGATTCTTACATTTTCATTGGATTATTTAGTCACATGGTTTTAATGATATTTAGTGTATTTCTTTAGTTTGAAATCAAAGCGGGGCCTTTTTGGTATATTGACACTATGTTTCTATTTTTACCTATATTGACGCCGCTATGTTACTAAATTTAGATCCGGATATTCGTCCGTTCCAGACATATTTATACACATCTTTGTAAACAAATATGGCGGAGGAAGTCTCTCAGCAGACGACAAAACGAAAATTTGTAAACTTAAATGATGGTGACAAACAAAATCGTAGAAAATGTTGATTCTGCCAATACCAAAAAAGCTACAATGCAAGACGTGAAGTTACTAGTATTTAAAGAGTATTTGACTGAAAATGAACTTAATTCAGCCTTTAAAAACAATTGATCCAACTGTAATAAAAAAGCTACATATGTAATATATAATAATTATGGACTTTTGACTCTGTCAATATTTTATTTATGGACCTGTTAGGAATATATTGACCTCGCACTTCGTCCTCGGTCAATATAGTCCTAATAGGTCCATATATAATGTATTGACCTCGTCAAAAGTCCATAACTGATAAATATTGACTTGACTGCAGACCATAGTAGAAAACGTGTTTTGAGATCCAATCTGGTTTCTCCCGTTATAGACTTCGAAAATGAGAAGAATAATTATAGCTTCTCGGCAGTAAAAGTTTCTTCTTATCTAACACGGAATACATTTTCGTGCCATTAATATTTCTGCCCCGTGGTACAGTATATGTTTAAATTCATCTTGTACTTAATATGTCTGAAATGTTTCTTGCTTGATGTTAAACAACATAAAATCAATCATCAAACTGTTTATAAAAATTTTTGGTTAGGGTAAATAATAGTTCTCCTAAAGGGATTTCACCCGAAAATATTCTAAAGCAATAAAAAAAACAGGCCACTGAGAAAACAAGGCACAGTTACCAGATGTTAATTAAGTATACATTACATTTCATCAATTTAGCAATTTAAAAAAGGTCAAAAGGTATTATGTATCAGCATATATATTTAAGGCACAAAAAAAAATTGCGACATGGTACCCCGTTTAGCTACATGCATTTTCATGGCGAGAGCACGTGAGACCAACTGCGGACATAGGATGGACCAATTTTCTGGAATTTTGCTTAACAATAGAAAATCAATGAAATTATATATATATCTAGGGAAAATTGTGTCCTGATTAATGGCTACACTTTGTTTTTATTTTTATTTCCAAAAATTAAAAATTTCTCCAATCCGATTTCGCAATCATAGCTTAGAGGAATAATTAATGTAACGTTAGGTAAGTTTCAATGTTATGTCAACATCCGGGTTATTGTTAGATTTGTTACAAAAAATTATCTACCAAAAAGTGGCACTGTGGACATCGAGTAAAAATATATCACCTCGAAATGTGAATATACTTGACGCTTAACTGGATACATCCCGTTGTGTATTACGGTATATCTAAACTTGAATTTGATTGTTGAGTACGCCATCCGCTGGCAATTTTGAATAGAACGCTTGTAGGCAAGCTGTCTTTTAAATGAATATAGATGTAGATGTTTCGATTTCGGTTTGTTGTTGCGTGTCCCGTGGTTTTGTTTTTGGGGTTTGAATAGAGATTGATGGCTCCCTCAGTATTTCTTCGCTTTTTTCATTGCCATGTTGAAACCTAGCTACAGCATGACATTTGCAACTTGACAATAGATCTAAATACCGTGTGTGCAAAGCCCATATAACTATTGTTTGAGTTTGATAAAACTTGCTTGCTATGTTTAAAATTAGGAATTAAAAATTAATCAATTATCATTGCACTTTCTAAACAAAACGCATCTACGTTTCTTTGTTTAAATTGTGTTAAGCAACAGGTTTGGTCAGCGCACAGGAAATATCATAGCATCAAGTTTTTATTGTTAGAGGCAGTCGGAGTGCGCAGTATGAACACCCGACGGAAGTCGGTATATAACCACTGCAATTTTGCAATCCTATGAATTTGTTTAGTCAGTAATACGTTCTCGCTGACATAATAATTATTTCTGAAAATCGATAATATATTTGGTGACATCTTTAACGTCAAAGGGCGCAGATCCAAATTAAAGGTTTATAACGGATAAATAAATTCTTTTGAGATTAATAAATAAACCATTTAGGTTTGAAAGAAAAATTAATGAAAAAATATAATATTCAAAAATAACTTGTACCCTTTAAAAAGACACACAGTAGGCAATTTAAGTATGTATAATTTTCTATTAAGTATAACTTTTATATTTATCATATATTAAAATTAATTAAATAAAATCGCTTAGCTATTCCGCAATTATTTAATACACGTTTACGTCTTGCAGCTGTAAACATCTAAAAATAATAGTAAATCAAGGTTAGTTACTTACATATATTATTTAAATTTTAAATACATGATGCATACTCATCCGGCTTATTTATGGTTTTTTTGCGAAGACAAAGGAATTGTAATTAATATAATTCTTTCTCTTATGGAAAATTAAAAAAAAAATTGAAGTCACTTACCTAAAAAACTATACTTCAACAGGTTTGTAGGTTTTTTATTTGTTTACTTTTTTTATTTTTTATTTTATATTTTTTTCTTTTACGTTGTTTTCTTTTGTTTTGATTTTGATTTTGTTCCTGTTTTGTTTTACGACATGTAGACAAAGAAATATTTGTATTCGAGTCCGAAGCGACAATACTGTTGCAACTGTTATTTTGACATAGAACCGGAATTGGCTCAACACACATTGATTGACTGACGAACGCCATATTGATTGATTGATTGATTGATTGATTGATTGATTGATTGATTGATTGATTGATTGATTGATTGATTGCACAACGTTCAGCCAACAATATTTCAGATATATTCTAAGTCAGGGTTTCCGCGTTGGCTCCACCATTACGTGATCGTTGAACAGAACCCTTGACTTGGGAGGATGATATATTCAGGACAAGAAAAAATTTACAAGCAATAGATTAAGGAAGCGAAATGAATGGACTAACAGAACCAACAATTTGACACTCACTGGAATAGTGAGTAATAATTTTCATTTATATGCGATGATTTTTATATATATGCAATAAATTTTATTCAATTGGTATAATTTCTTAATTTATATGCGATAATTTTTGAATTTTTTTCAAAATTTGAAACGATGTTTGTGATATGCCGCCTTAGTTTTACTCTATTCGAAGCAGAAATCTGTGACTTGTTAGACGAAATTGCACGAATTCCAAAGTTATTGCGCTTGTTTTGGTTTAAAATTAATCATAAACATCGTCAAAACTGTTTCCCATGATGTAAATATAGCATATGAATAAAAAAATTATCGCATATTAATGAAAAATTATACCAATTGACTAAAATTTATTGTATATAAATAAAAAATATCGCATATAAAGGAACAATTATACAATTGAACAAAATGTATTGCATATAAAGGAAAGATATAGAAAATAAATTTTAAAAATATAAATATACCAATTGAAAAGAAAAAATAGTAATTAAATGGAAAATTGTACCAAAGTAAATGAAACTTATTGCATTTAAACGCGAAAATATACCATATAAATATACCATATAAATATACCATATAAATATACCATATAAATGAAACAACGTATACTAATTACACATGAAAAATTCAATATAATTGAAATTATTGAATTTATGCAGCCAATATTTTGCTTTGATTGAAGCTAACGAGTAGTTTTCAAAAAACCTGTTGTGATACGTGTATTTGAGATGTCTGCATCGACATCCTGTAACACAAATTTTTGTTTCTAAAATTTTAGGTATATGTACGGCATTCTAAACCTGTCAAAATAAGTTGTACGGTAAGAGCTGTACGAACGGTACCGATTCCTACGCATATGGCATCAATCCATCCATCCGTCTGTCTCGTCCATCCATCCATCCATTCTATTCAATTCCATCCATCCATCCATTCATCCATCCATCCATCCATCCATCCATCTATCCATTCCATTCAATTCCATCCATCTATCCATCCATTCCATTCCATTACATTCAATTCTATCCATCCATCCATTCCATTCCATTCCATTCCATTCCATCCATCCATCCATCCATCCATCCATTCCATTCCATTCAATTCCATCCATCCACCATTCCATCCATTCTTCTAAAGTATGTAAAATGAATATTGTATTTCTTATTTCTTATAGATCTGAAATGGACATCACAAACGATAGCACTCCGATTAGGTCTTACATGGATGACCCCAATACAACTTGGAGATATGGTTCAAAACCAGACTACAGCATTGTAAATAAGAAGTACATAGCAGAGAAATATAAGAACCACAAAGCTGGGTCGCTCGAAAAAATAGTAGAAGACATAGTAAAGACCTTTGAAATGGAGATTTCACACAAACCTTATCTTAAGGTATTATTATTTAGTAAACAAAACTTTATCTGTGCGTTGCCTTTGAAATTGAAATATTCTAAAATCCCAATACGACTTTAATAATATCTTCATAAATTGACTTGGTTCCTGGCTTGCTTAAATTATCGTCTGCTTCAATATGCTGCTAATTCCTTCAATATTTGAGAAAGAAACGATGCACTAATTTTCTTAGAAATGGGTTCGAAATTCAAACAAAATCTTGTCCAGTAACGCACCAAGCGGAATGTTTTTTTATGGTGGGATATTAAGAAAAATGTGGATGATTTTAATCCGTCTTCACTTGATACACAATGTACTTAATTTATGTGGTAAATCTTTCATGTGATGTTTGTTTCGCATTTAACCATTATTTGTTTCCCGCCAAACTTTTAATCTCCCAAATCTCGAAATAAGCCCATATACCAATCTTGTTCATATTGATTCTTTCTGTACCAGTTACCTAATACTAGTAACCTTTTTTATAACAATTCAACCTTAAGCTTCAGTCACACTACACCGTATAGCGTTAACGGACGTCCAACGCATAACACAATTTTCAATCCGTCCATGTCCGTTCGCATGCGTTTCTTTTCCGTTTATCATGCGGCGTTTGCGCTTCTTGTCCGGCGATGTCCGGCGGTGTTCGTTCCGTTCGGTGGAAAGTCTTGAACATGTTCAAAATTTGGAACGTACAGCACCGGATAAAGTTGTCCGTCAGATGTACGGTAACCATGCGCTGGTATGCGTTTTGTTCGTTACTCGTACGTTCCTTATTCTGTACTTGTCCGGTTCGAGTCCGTTCTTTCCCGGTGGACCTGATTTACGGCCGGACTACTAACGGACATGCAGCGGATGTAACGTAAGTGTACGCTGCGTGTACGTTTTGTGCGGTACAAATCCGTTACTAGTACGTTGAAGTCCGTTAACTGTACGTCGTTCATCCGGTATATGTGCGTTGATCGTTCGGTCATTGTGCGTTTTGCACGTTTTATGCGCCCCGTACAGCGATCATGAGAGCAGCAGCGGGAAATGCTTTTCATCACCGGATAACTTTCAGCCGCATTTTTCTTTGCGTTTGGCGTCCGTTAACGCTATGCGGTGTAGTGTGACTGCACCTTTAGGAACAGACCATTTAACTTGAAGGGGGGCCTTGGTTTTTTTTGTTTTGGTCAGAAAAAATATTTATTTTTTGAAGGCGTCGAGACAGAATTTTTTTTCATTATTAGCATTATTTTATATAGCAGAAATCCTTCTTCAGAATATTTTTTTTCTTACCCTCTGCTTCCAAAATATTTTTTTCATCAAAAATCATTTTCAAAATCTTTTTTTAGGAAAAAAACCAAAGGTCCCCCCCCCTTTGCAAGTTAAATGGTCGGTCCCTTACCTGTGATGGCACATTAAGGTACGACATATTCTTGTTTTAGGATTGGAAATCCATAGCAACCGATGGAAGTTTCTGTGTTCAAGTAAATGGCGGAAAGAAATATTCCGCAGAGGAGTATCTTCAATATGGAAATTACAATATAATGCTAAAGGACTCACCTTTAATAGATGTATCAAAAGAAACCTTCGCATCCGCCCAGACAACTTTTCAGGAGGCATTTCCAGGAGGATTTGCTTGGGAAGTTCTTGAAGTTTTGTCAGGTATTTGAAACTTTATAAATAGATAAATAAAACGTAAAAAAACATTTGTGATTTAAAAATACCTCTCTTGCATTCATGTTCATATCTTTTTTGTTGTAACGTGCTTGTCGTCTAAGAAAGCTGCACCGTGTAGACATCGAATCTATACCCAAAGGGAAGTGAATGTCAAAAATGTAGAGCTACACCAGAGTTGGGCTCGATGTGGTCTCATGAGAAGTTTAACTAGCCTAATGTATATAATTAACTGTAAATAGCATACTGTATATAATCAGGAGTCCTCACTGTAAATATCTGTCTAAAGTAAACTTTACCGTGTCTTCCCGACGAACGTTTGTAAACAACATTAGACCCCTTTAGAAACAAAAATGGCTGACTTCCTATGGAAATTCGATCTATCAAAATGAAAATTAAGCCGCATTTCACAACGTCGTTTAGCTATTTTAAAAAGTGTAATATAAGATTTACAAAAGGACCATAAACTCGACCAAACGCGGTAGCAGTTTTTAATTTTGTCAGGCAAAATCCCGTTGGACAGACACGGTAAAGTTTACTATAGTTGAATCTCTATATAAGAATCGTCGAAGTCAGGCAGTGTTCAATATATAAGTGACCTCCAGGCACACTGATTGTATTTTGTGTTGAATGATAGTGACCTCCTGATAGTGCCCTCCAGGCCCCCTGATTGTATTTTGTGTTAAATGATAGTGACCTCCAGGCACCCCAGTTGTATATGGTTAAATAAATACGTCATACAGTCTCCGTCATTGTTTAGAAAATATATTTTAGATGTGCATATTTTTGCAGTACTGAGGTTTTCATTGAGGTGACAGGCACAGGTCTTAAATTAATTTATATTATATTTTATAGGTCCTCCTAAAGTGTCTTTTACTTGGAGGCATTGGACAACATGGTCAGGACATTATAAAGGACGAAACCCAACAGGAGAGAAAATTGAAATGATTGGGTCTTGTGTAGCGGAAGTGACCTCCGACCTGAAGTTAAGACATGTACAGGTGTACTTTGATCCGAACCCAATGATGGTGGCGCTCACAGGAGCAAAATGTCCGATGTGTGTGTGATTTTAATAATTGAAAAAGGAATTGCACTAAAGCAAAATATTTACATACAACGAGTTTTACCGTTTCAATCCGGCTTCCACCTAGATCCCTCAACACTATAAAAAGAAAAACAGGCACAATTGTATATCTGCAAATTAATGAAAATGGCGTAAAAACACCAATCAATCGACTTAAGATTTAGCACATTTTGAGAAGAATTGTTCTAAACCTAATTGAGGTAATTACCCTGCTCATCCAATTCGCGCTTTCTTATAATATAAGAAAGCATATTTAGATTTCAAAATACGCTTTCGTTACTAAAGGGAACATTACTCCTTGAACCTTTTTCGTGTTTGCCTATTGTTCCCTTTTTTTTAATTTTAAGTATCTATTATTATTTTGTATATGTTAAATATAGTTTTGTTGTAAAATTGACGCCACTACTATGTGTACGTGCGTGTCGTATTTGGTACTGGGTTAGGCTTTTGTTTTAAAATAAATTATTGCGTAAAAAATGTCTGCGTGATTAATTGTGAAAACGCACGAATATATATTCTGTAAAGCCATAATGGCAGTTAGCTGTATTATTTGTGAGAAATAGACTGGTTTGTTATGTATCATTATGAGAAGTAGACTGGTTTGTTATGTATCATGGTGAGAAGTGGACTGGTTTGTTATGTATCATGATGAGAAGTAGACCTGTTTGTTATGTATCATGGTGAGAAGTAGACTGGTTTGTTATGCATCATGGTGAGAAGTAGACTGGTTTGTTATGTATCATGGTGAGAAGTAGACTAGCTTGTTATGTATCATGGTGAGAAGTGGACTAGCTTGTTATGCATCATGGTGAGAAGTGGACTAGCTTGTTATGCATCATGGTGAGAAGTGGACTAGCTTGTTATGTATCATGGTGAGAAGTAGACTGGTTTGTTATGTATCATGGTGAGAAGTAGACCTGTTTGTTATGTATCATGGTGAGAAGTAGACTGGTTTGTTATGTTTGTTATGTATCATGGTGAGAAGTAGACTGGTTTGTTATGTATCATGGTAAGAAGTAGACTGGTTTGTTATGTATCATAGTGAGAAGTAGACTGGTGTGTTATGTATTATGGTGAGAAGTAGACTGGTTTGTTATGTATCATGGTGAGAAGTAGACTGGTGTGTTATGTATTATGGTGAGAAGTAGACTGGTTTGTTATGTTTTATGGTGAGAAGTAGACTGGTTTGTTATGTATTATGGTGAGAAGTAGACTGGTTTGTTATGTTTTATGGTGAGAAGTAGACTGGTTTGTTATGTATTATGGTGAGAAGTAGACTGGTTTGTTATGTTTTATGGTGAGAAGTAGACTGGTTTGTTATGTATCATGGTGAGAAGTAGACTGGTTTGTTATGTATCAAGGTGAGAAGTAGACTGGTTTGTTATGTATCATGGTAAGAAGTAGACTGGTTTGTTATGTATCATGGTAAGAAGTAGACTGGTTTGTTATGTATCATAGTGAGAAGTAGACTGGTGTGTTATGTATTATGGTGAGAAGTAGACTGGTTTGTTATGTATCATGGTGAGAAGTAGACTGGTTTGTTATGTATTATGGTGAGAAGTAGACTGGTTTGTTATGTATCACGGTGAGAAGTAGACTGGTTTGTTATGTATTATGGTGAGAAGTAGACTGGTTTGTTATGTATCATGGTGAGAAGTAGACTGGTTTGTTATGAATTATGGTGAGAAGTAGACTGGCTTGTTATGTATTATGGTGAGGAGTAGACTGGCTTGTTATGTATCATGGTGAGAAGTAGACTGGTTTGTTATGTATTAGGGTGAGAAGTAGACTGGCTTGTTATGTTTTATGGTGAGAAGTAGACTGGTTTGTTATGTATCATTGTGAGAAGTAGACTGGTTTGTTATGTATCATGGTGAGAAGTAAACTGGCTTGTTATGTATCATGGTGAGAAGTAGACTGGTTTGTTATGTATCATGGTGAGAAGTAGACTGGTTTGTTATGTATCATGGTGAGAAGTAGACTGGTTTGTTATGTATCATGGTGAGAAGTAGACTGGTTTGTTATGTATTATGGTGGGGAGTAGACTGGTTTGTTATGTATTATGGTGAGAAGTAGACTTGTTTATTATGTATCAGTGAGAAGTAGACTAGTTTGTTATGTATCATGGTGGGAAGTAGACTGGTTTGTTATGTATCATAGTGAGAAGTAGACTGGTTTGTTATGTATCATGGTGGGAAGTAGACTGGTTTGTTATGTATCATAGTGAGAAGTAGACTGGTTTGTTATGTATCATGGTGGGAAGTAGACTGGTTTGTTATGTATCATAGTGAGAAGTAGACTGGTTTGTTATGTATCAGTGAGAAGTAGACTGGTTTGTTATGTATCGTTGTGAGAAGTAGACTGGTTTGTTATGTATCATGGTGGGAAGTAGACTGGTTTGTTATGTATCATGGTGAGAAGTAGACTGGTTTGTTATGTATCATGGTGAGAAGTAGACTGGTTTGTTATGTATCATAGTGAGAAGTAGACTGGTTTTTTATGTATCATAGTGAGAAGTAGACTGGTTTGTTATGTATCATGGTGAGAAGTAGACCGGTTTGTTATGTATCATGGTGAGAGGTAGACTGGTTTCTTATGTATCATGGTGGGAAGTAGACTGGTTTGTTATGTATCAGTGAGAAGTAGACTGGTTTGTTATGTATTATGGTGAGAGGTAGACTGGTTTATTATGTATCATGGTTAGAAGTAGACTGGTTTGTTATGTATCATGGTGAGAAGTAGACTGGTTTGTTATGTATCATGGTGAGAAGTAGACTGGTTTGTTATGTATCGTTGTGAGAAGTAGACTGGTTTGTTATGTATCATGGTGGGAAGTAGACTGGTTTGTTATGTATCATGGTGAGAAGTAGACTGGTTTGTTATGTATCATGGTGAGAAGTAGACTGGTTTGTTATGTATCATAGTGAGAAGTAGACTGGTTTGTTATTTATCGTGGTGGGAAGTAGACTGGTTTGTTATGTATCATAGTGAGAAGTAGACTGGTTTGTTATGTATCATAGTGAGAAGTAGACTGGTTTGTTATGTATCATAGTGAGAAGTAGACTGGTTTGTTATGTATCATGGTGAGAAGTAGACTGGTTTGTTATGTATCATGGTGAGAAGTAGACTGGTTTGTTATGTATCGTGGTGAGAAGTAGACTGGTTTGTTATGTATCGTTGTGAGAAGTAGACTGGTTTGTTATGTATCATGGTGAGAAGTAGACTGGTTTGTTATGTATCAGTGAGAAGTAGACTGGTTTGTTATGTATCGTTGTGAGAAGTAGACTGGTTTGTTATGTATCATGGTGGGAAGTAGACTGGTTTGTTATGTATCATAGTGAGAAGTAGACTGGTTTGTTATGTATCGTGGTGGGAAGTAGACTGGTTTGTTATGTATCATAGTGAGAAGTAGACTGGTTTGTTATGTATCATAGTGAGAAGTAGACTGGTTTGTTATGTATCATGGTTAGAAGTAGACTGGTTTGTTATGTTTTATGGTGAGAAGTAGACTGGTTTGTTATGTATTATGGTGAGAAGTAGACTGGTTTGTTATGTATCATGGTGAGAAGTAGACTGATTTGTTATGTTTTATGGTGAGAAGTAGACTGGTTTGTTATGTATCATGGTGAGAAGTAGACTGGTTTGTTATTATGCTGAGAAGTACACTGTTGAATCTTTCAGTTTCTCTTGTTCAAACTAGATACTTATACTTTTACAGCGCTGTTTGCTGGCTTTCTTTAGAATGGAGATTAAAAGGTCATCATTTCTAATTCATGGTCACTTTAGATCTCTGTACTTGGAGAAGATTATCGACTCAGTTGGAAGTTTTGACTGGAAGCTCCTTTTGAAAGTGATGAAATTAATTATGTTGGTTGTGGGGTCTTCCATGTCCATATCATTGATGCTTTGTAAGGGCCAGATGTGTTAATTAGGTTAAGTTCCAGAACCTCTGTTTCTTGTTTCTGCATTTCTGCATTGCAGTAGCGCACATATATTTCTCGCCAGTTCTCACAAGCATCAAAATTTCAAGTTTTATGTTTTCAAATAATTTTGTGTTCGCGTTTAAATAATATATGTATTGTGTACAATTTAAAGGAAAAATCCCACTAAAATCTTATTTCAAACTGATAAAAGGCTACTGACTTAGAACTAGATGCAGGTTTACTGAAATGAATCATTCGGATCACTTCGGTTATTCCCACCTTCCTCGAGCCAGGACGGCAATTGCCGAGAGATGTTTGCCAATATTTTGCCAACAATTTAGTTTACGGATAAGCCGTACCAGTAGGATTACGGTAAGAAAAAAACCGACAAACTATAACAAATGAAACTGATATTAAAATATAATCAAATAAAGGATAAAATATTACTAAGTGACAATAATACATCTGACAGTGGATTAACGCTCTACACTTGGTAATCTTTCATATTTAGATGTGTAATATCATCATGTTGTAACATTATTGCTTATTCAGAAACAAAGACAGGTAAGTAGAACATGTATTTTGATATTCTTTAAGATGTAAATAAAGTATCATACCCGAGTGGTCGACTACTACTTCGTTACACTGTATTTGAATTTTCCCGCGTTTCGACCAGTAGAGCGGGAAAATATTGCATTGTCGGTATGCATATATTAATTGTCGGGTATGGTCACGTAGTTTGCGTTCTACCCGGGGTGAACTTTGGGTATATAGAATTTTGTCACTTTTTAGATGCCGTTCGTACTAGTAAACTCAAATTTTTGCTGTATATTTTTATTTTATAATCATGATGAGGTCCGACATCCTTATCCTGAGATAGCCTTGTGCATTGATTTCGGACACAGGTTTCCACCAAATATCGTGGTTTTTCCTGGTCGGCCCAGGCTATCGACGAAGGGTAATTATCACTGTGAACTCGTGTAGTGTAGTTATTGTAAGTAAAGAGAACAGTTATAATGCAAATGAGTATTTATTGGTACATGTTTTATATGATAATGTGTTAATAATTATATGAGACGTCCATCATGTACGGCGGGTTGTCAGAAAATTTAATTTGTGTTCTGTCATGTCTGCTGTTTCTGTATGCTATGAATTTATTGTACATTATTTGTGTTTCTGTCGTCTGTAAGTGTATCAATTGGCGTTTTGTTGTTCTTTGTAGGGTATAATACTAATTATTTGTGCTTGGCATGTTTTTTTCCTTTGTTTAGCTTTTCATCAGAATGTTTTTATGTGTCCTATTTACCAATATTTTTCTTTTCATAATTGAATAACATATTTCGAATAGCTTATTTTAAAACTAATTATCGGGGCATCGGCAGGGTGTACTTGATTCAAATCGTAATTGACACGGATTGTCAGTTTCCTATCACCGGTTGGGGCTTTTATCTAAGTACTCCGGCTTTCTCCTCTAATAAAACCGTTGATCTTCCAATGAAAAAGCACAAGCACAAGTATTATCATGCTTTGCTAATTTTAAATTTATTTCGTGTACGTCGGATTCCATTGTTTTATGTGCTCTTGGAATATCTTCTCGCCATGGTTGGCAAGTGGACTAGTCTACTGGACCATACTGGGAGGGTTCCCAGTGCTCGATCCACAGAGCAGCCCAGCGCGTCCCCGGGTGGCGGATAGATGAGACCCTCTCGTTGGGGGGTTGTCAGGTCATAATAATCCAATCAGACATCCAATCAATCAATCAATCAATCAATCAATCAATCAAATCCATTCTGTCTATATCCCTGATGCTTTGTATAGGCCAGGTTTAGTTATGGAAGTCGTAAACCTCTGTGTTCTCGTGGAAATAATATATGTATAATGTACAATTTAAAGAAAAAATCCCACTAAAATCTCATTTCAAACTGATAAAAGACTACTGATGGAGTTTTATTGAAATAAATCAATCGGATCACTTCGGTTATTTCCACATTTCCCGACCCAGGACGGAAATTCCGAGAGATTTGTGCCAATATTTTGCCAACAATTTATTCGAGTTTACGGTTAGGCCGTACCAGTAGAATTACGGTAGGACAAAACGACAAACTACAACTAATGAATTTGACATTGAAATATAATCAAATAGAAGAAAAAATAATACTAAGTGACAATAATACATCTCACGAAGGATTAACGATTCACACTTTATAATCTTTTATATTTAGACGTGTAATATAATCATTATATATAAATATAATCATTTTGTAATATTATTGCTTATTCGGAAACAAAGCCAGGTAAGAATAAGATGTATTTTGTATTCTTTAACAAGTAAATATTAATGATTTTTGCTGGGCTATGTTTTCCCCCTTTTAAGCTTTTCATCAGAATGTTTTTTACTGTCATATTGACCAATATTTTTCTTTTCATAATTTAATAATATAATAATTGAAGTATTATTATGCTTTGCTAATTTTAAATTTGTTTCTTGCACATCGGGTTCCGTTGTTTAATGTGGTAAAGGTAAATTACTAATATTTTTACGAAACAAATCTTTTCGTTGTGTTTTTCATTAATTAAAGTATTTTCCGATACTAATATATACATGTGGAATAAATAAGAAAAATTATGTTGTCGTTCTATAATTGAACATGAACATATCTAGCAATCAACACAATTATAAAATTAGATTTTTGTTTTAAATAAAAAAAAACCAAAGGAACAGATAGTCATTTACAAAATCGATTTCTCAAATATAAAAAAAACCCTGTATATTATTTGTTGTGTTTGCATGAGAAACTTACTAATGAACAACAAGGAAACAAGCATTAACAAATCTTGTTGTTGCAAAGGGTAAATTATATTATAAATAATTGTCTGTAATTTTGCATTTAAATGAGATCAAAGGAATAGACATTTACCCATTCGATTTGGCAAACCGGAAAAAAATTAAAACCATTGTGCTGTTTTGTAGATAACTTGACTTTTAAATGAAAAACCAGAGAAACGTATATGCTTGTTTGTTTGTTTGAATGTTGATTAGCGACACTTTCAGCAATTTGTCAGTTATATCATGGCGTCCAGTTTTTATTGGGGGAGGAAGCCGGAGTACCCGGAGAAAACCCACCCCCGACCTTCGGTAGGAAAACTGGCAATCCTTGTCAATTAAGATTGTAGTCGAACGCACCATGACCACAGTGAGGATCGAACCCGCAATCTCAGTGTTGACAGACCACGTGATCAATAGAAACGTATTATGAAATTCAAGTAACAGTAGTACGTCTAGCAGTTCACACTTAATAATCCCCTTATAATATGTTTCTGTTTGTTTTAAAAATACATGTTTTCTTAATGGATTTTGAGAGACAAAACTTGTTCATGCAAACTTATATTAAACCATTCACTTTGTCAATTTTTTCAATCGTTTCTATCTCAATAATAAACACATGGTTTTACCATTATTTTCATTGTCTGTCTAATTTATAACCAAAATTTTAAAACTTTGTTATTGTGAAACTAATTAACAAATTTGGAATTTATTTCGTTTTGATTAAATTCCAAAGTTTACGATCGTGCGAATAATGTATTAAATACAAAAAGTTAAATATGTCATAGTATTTAACTATTTAAATACAAATAAAACAAGACCTCGTTAATAATAGTTAATGTAACAAGTTTTCAAAATGTGGAAAAAACTTTAGAAATCATTGTGCTTATGTTTGTTTGTTTGTTTGATGGTGTTTAACGCCAATTTTTGGAAATTTTTCAGCTATATCATGGCGTCCAATTTTTATTGGGGGAGGAAGCCGGAGAAAACCCCCGACCTGCGGTAGGAAAACTGGCAATCCTTGTCAATTAAGATTCGAGTCGAGCACACCCTGCCTGCAGTGAGAATCGATCCCGCAATCTCAGTGTTGACAGACCATGTGATCAATAGTAGACGAACTACCTTAACCACTCGGCCACCGAGGCCCCTTTGTGCTTATGTGGGTTCCCTTTCTAACGGGAAAATAATTCTTTGTGGTGTTATTTCCTTTACCTTTACAGCTTTTTGAACTTTAATTTAAAAAATATTTTATTATTATTATTATATTTTCACTTAAAACATGTTTTCAGTATTTGCTTTTGAAATACTTATATTTTTCTTAATGGATTTTGAGAAACAACACTTTTCATGCAAAACCTATATTAAACAATAAAACAATACTTTTAGTAAAATTTTCCATCGATTCTTTCTAAAAAATAAGTGCATAACTTTTCATCATTTTCCCGTTTGAAAACTTTGTTATTTTGAAACTAATCAACAAATTTTGAATTTATTTCGTTTTGATTAGATTTCAAAGTTTAAGATCGTGCGAATAATGTATAAACATACAAATGAATAGTTGTTTCATAGTATTGTACTATCAAATTACAAATAAAACAAGACTATAAACCTCGTTTATAATAGTGAATAAATGAAAAATAGAAAAATCCTTTCGAAATCATTGTGTTTTCCCAAACCAAGTAAGGAATTCTTTAAGCAAGACGGCTTAGAATTATTATTACATTATGGTCTGAACCATGAGAAATGGTGATTGATTGATTGATTTATTTATTTATTGATGTCCAGCAACAGTTCAGCCATATTCAGGTCGAGAACAATCTAGAAAACAATAAATAGATGATCGGGGAAGAGCTACAACAAAATGAACGTAATTTTGAATGCCACTGAAGAAGTGTAGGTAGGGACGGGTATGAGTAAGGAAACCTACAAAACGGGTCTTTCCGTACAAGAGGCGTTTATCGCTACACATAGGTCACCCATTATGGTCCGCACCAAGGCTTTTCATACTTTAACCTGATAATCCCCACCAAATAAGGAAAGCCAGTTATTGACGCACTGGGAAGCTGTGCGTGTACAACACAAAGAACTCTTCCAGCAGTGTAGCGAAAGACCGTAGATGGTAACATGTTTAGAGAATGTCACATTTCCTGCAAAAAAAACAGCATAAATAAGTAAAATGTGTTTTCATTGTATGATTGAAAACAAAAGAAATTTAACAAACAAGAGACATTAACAAAATTCGATTAGACAAGGTAGCCTACCCACCACCACCTCCCACAGACTGGGCAAACTGATATTTCCTCAAAAATAATTGGCTCTGATCTAAATAAAAAAACACATAAAACTCATAGAAATAACAAAATTAGATTTCAAAAACTTTAACATTTTCTGCAACCTTGAACATTATTTGTTTTGCTTGCATGAAAAATTTTAACTTTTAAATGAATAACTGGAAAAAGTCATTTACACAACTCGATCTTCTTGCACAAGGAGAAAAAGCATTAACAAATTGGTTTGTTGTTGTATATCGATTTTGAGTTTTAAATAAAAACTGGAAACATATATTTACAAAATTAGTTGTTTTCGTTAGGAAAAATAATTTTGAAATAAAAAACCAGAGAAAAACATGAGATACGAGTGACAATAGGACTATCAGTTCACACCTAAAAATCCCCATATAATATGTTTCTACAGAAAACATTATTTTACGTGGTTCGGAAACAAAGCTAGGTAAGAGGTGTTTTCAGCTTTTTCATCTGTGATTCTGCATTTGTGCAACCTCTATTTTTTATTTCTTCATTTTGTATTTCTTAATTTCTTCAATCTGTATTTCTTTAATTCTTCAATCTGTATGTATACATTTCTTCAATCTGTAGTTCTTCACTTCTTCAATCTGTATTTCTTAATTTCTTCGGAGCACCTGAGTGCACCCATGGTTTTTATTGGGTTCGGGTTACTCTCTTTCTGTTTTTTGTGTTTTTGGTTTTTGTGTTGCGTTTTGTCTATATCCGGATTTGTAACTGTCCCTTGACTTTTGGCTCTTGTTGTTCGGTCGGTTTTCTTTGCTATTTTTCTTCAATGCGTAGTTCTTCATTTATTCTATCTGTACTTTTTTATTTCTTCTTTTTGTATTTTTTTATTGGGTTTCACGCATTCAGAATGGAAGGCCTTATTGTTTTTCTCATTTTATATTCTTTTTTTCCCAACAAGTTTGATTTTCCCATTGTACATTTTGTTTCCTAAAGACGATAGATGTATTAGACATTATGCTTTTTGAAGTTAACCGTGGCATACCGAACTCTTTTTCTTTTTATTTACATGTTCTTTTCCCTGACACTAAAAAGCCTGTGTTTAGAATAACTTAAAAATCGTAAAAAGATATCGCAATGAAATTTTATCTAATATGGTCAGTGATGGATTGCAACACTTTGTTACCTATCGCGTTATAGATGTTTTTAACTCCTTATGTGTTTTCTCCCTGTTTTATTGCGAGTTGACTATGTACTATTAATTCATGAACAAGACAGGAAAGGGACTTGGGTATTTTCTCTCTGGCTTTGTGACTGATTGTTTCACTGTTGGTAATGATTGGCCTTGACCAAAAGTCACAAGGTCAAAAGTTAAGTTCATATTCTAATTTTTAAGAGAACTAGAATGTAGATACCTTAAATGTCTTTCAGTGTCATATATATTGAATGACCGTTTGTAAGAGTTATTTCTCTGATCGATGATTTATTGTAAGTAGATATCCCAATAACTATAACATATATTGACATAGGATCTTAACCGCTTATCATTGTTGACCTTCAGCATGGTCAAGGTCACAATGTCAGATGCCAAGGCAAACCTTTTGTTGTTATTTAATCTTAATTTTTATTTTTCTGTTTATGAAATGGTTAATCCTAATTTTGTTTTTGATGAAGACTATATAGAAGTTCTGAAAGGCATGGTGAAGGCAAAATATGTCTCTTCACATCCTATTGTCTATCTTTCTTTATTTGATATGATAATAAAATGGTTTTTTCTTAAATTCGTTTAACATTTAACATATTTGATTTAAATGCAAATAATGTTATGGTCGAGTTCTAAGTGGTCCGCAATTTGACCTTTACTATTTTTACCTGCTAGCTAAATAAGTTTTTTTATCAAATTTGCTCAAGAGAAATTGTTTAGAGGTTAAAAATCAAGGTAATTAAATACTGGTACGTAATTTATACTTGCAACAAGTTGAAAGCCTATTATTCGTTGCGTAAAAAGAATAAATCTTTATTTATATCTGTATGTTTGTTTGTTTGATGATGTTTAACCCCAATTTCAGCAATTTTTCAGCTATATCATGGCGTCCAGTTTTTATTGGGGGAGGAAGCCGGAGTACCCGGAGAAAACCCCCACCTGCGGTAGGAAAACTGGCAATCCTTGTCAATTAAGAATGGAGTCGAGTACACCTTGCCAGCAGTGAGAATCAAACCCGCAATCGCAGTGTTGACAGACCACGTGATCAATAATAGACGAAGTACTTTGACCACTCGGCCACCGAGGCCCCTTTATCTGTATGGATGGTCGAGTTCGGATGATGATTCCGAGGTGCCCTCGGGTTCCATTGTCACATGACATATTTTGTGCATGCGCAACTTTCCATTTGAACGCACTCCGGTTTCTCGGGACAGATTCCAATATGGCTGCAATAAACAACAACTTTCAGTTATTTCATTTATGACTCAGGGGACGATGTAAATATCTTCCTTTATCAAAACAATTCCATTTTAGCACTATTAATGGGACTGTACAATATAAATCCCAGATTGAATTGCCTAAAATACGTGGCTGTGTTGAAAACATAATTCCACTGTTCCCGGGTAGTTCGAATGGATCTCGGGTAACTCGAGTAGGATCCCGGGTTGTCATCCGAACTCGACCTAAATATCGAAGGCCAAATATTGTATGTTTTAACAAGGGAAAAGCCGTCTATATGTCTATATCATCAATTAACACTATTATTCCTTCAAAATATTTTCAAAAAATTATCAACAAAACTCCCTTTTTGCAAAAAACCGTAAAATCAATTCTAACGTATCGTCTTTCGTTCCGACAGTCGCCATTTTGGATGCTTCTAACTCTGAATCCAAAAGAGTTAATCGAGAACTGGTGTCAAATGTGAGATTACGTCATTTGGGCACCTTCCCGAGTAGTTCGAATGGATCTCGGGTAACTCGGGTACGATTCCGGGCTGTCCTCCGAACTCGACCTATGATGTTTGCTGGTGGTATTTCTTTTACGTTGTAGTCTTTTTTACTCCTTTTATTCATTCACAAGCATTAATATTTTTACATGGACATTGTTTTCGCATTTAACAATCATCTTTAATATTTTTTAAAAACTCTTTTGAAATGAATTTTTAGAAACAAAACTTCTTCCTGCCAAGAAAAACCGAGTACTGTCAAATTTTAACCATTCTATCTCAAAAATAAACACGTTGTCATCATTATTTTTTGTTTCTTTTGTTACTTTATCAAAATTCAAAAATGTTTGTAAGTTGAAAACTAATCAACAAATTATGAGCTCATTTTGAATTTATTTAGTTCTAAACAGATTCCAAAGTTTAAAATCGTGCCGATGATGGGTTAATATCTATAAATATAAAAAAAATAGTTGTGTTATAGTATTGTTACCATAAAAATACATATAATAATGACTATCAACCTCTTTCTATTATGATTGATTTATTGATTTAATGTTGACTTTACGTCAGCTTTATTCAGTACGAGAACAAGTTAACAAACAAATAGTCAACGGAAAATTGGAGTGGGATGGGACACAGCGAACACAACTAGGACTGCCACTGGAAAAGTATGGAGTTTTTGGGTAGGTCGCAGATTTAAGCCTTTTGTATCCCCTATCCGCCACCCGAGACGCTTTGGGTCTAGCGTTGGGAGCCCTCCCAGTACTGTACAAGACCGATATAATTGAAAAAAGACATTAAAGAAAAGAAATCATTGTGCTTTGTTTGTGTCCCAAAACAAAAAGGATGGGGTATTTAGCTTCCCAGATTCAAGGAACCTTTTTTCAAAATCTGCGAAATGGGTCTTGTTCATGCAAGGAGCGTGACACTACATATACACCGGTGATCAATCTCCTAGCCTTACTCTAAATTTTTCTAGCGACTGTTCCTATTTTATGCCCTCACATTTGTCCTTTCTATTAATATTGAGTGCTTTGTTTGTTCTTTCTTGTACTTATAATGATGTATGTCTGTCTGGTTTATCTTCTTATACATACACAGCAAGTTTTACTATAAACAATATAGTCAACCGTTGATTTAGAATTAGTTACGGGCTTCTTCTGTGAACGAGCCTCCTATGGTTAGAAGCACCTCAAGGGATTTGTATATGTCTAAGAATTCTTGGCATTTTTCAAAGAAGTTATTGTAGTATGTACAACACATAAATAAAAAGATCAAAACTCATATATATATATATATATATATATATAAGATTGAAATCTATAAGTTGACAAGGTTAGCTTGATGGGCTCTTGAAGAGGCTGTTTCAACATTTTATTAATATTTACTGTTGTCGCTATTTGCAGAATTTCCTTTGTGCGGTATTTTCCCATCTCACTCTACTGGCGTGAGATGGGTCCATTTCACCTAGTTGTCAAGACATTGTTAGTTAAATACTGTGACGTAACAATGTAACAAAACAGCGATAAACAGGTTATTTACGTTTCTTGAAACTCGATGCATTTTCTCGCCATATCATCCCAGGGATGTCGCCCTTCGATGAGATACTGCCGAGTAAATGCATCTCGTTTCAAAAAACGTAAATAATCTATAAATACAGTTCGAAGCAATAGAACCATTCAAAGAAAGACATATCTATAAGGACTTGATTGCATCTCTATCAATATATTTCAGGGAATACTGCAAACTTTTGAAGCGGTTTATGAATGGTGTGAACTAAAACCAAACCATGAAATAATAATAATATTATTATTATTAATAAAAATAATAATATAATTAATTTCAACTATAAATCTTGACAATTTTAATGGTACAAATAGCAAGGACGTCATGGCATATTTGAATTTTAACGGCGTAAGAATAAGTCACGGGACGTCCACTATATTGTATAATATGGGTTTCTCCTTTTAAAATTGCCAATCAGATTTCAGCTCATAAAGCAAATTAAATTGTAATTAAATAAAACCTATGATCATATATAGTTATCTGGCTGTATCTCTTTTCAGCTGAATATCTTCATGATGTTGGTTTATAAAGCCTATATCGTGCTAGTTGCATGGGTGCAAATGGTTCAAACTCAATGTACTGAAGTGTGCACATGTGCTGAAAAAGAACTACGTTGTCAAGACAACCTACTCAAAGATGTTCCTAGAGAAATACCAAAAGAAACAACAATCATGTAAGTAGTCTTTATACATCGCAGACTTCCGGAAAGTAGTACATCCCAGACTTTTGCTTTACGGTAACGTGTGTGTCTACAAAAAAAATCGCGTGATTAATATGAAGCGCACAAGAAAATAAAAAATCTTTAGAGAAGCAATGTACATAGTTAAACCATAAGAAAATGTGCATAACATTCGGAGATTGTGAAATGTGCTGATTCAGACTACCCGCGACACAAAATTAACTGTTTTGTCTAGAGCTTGTTACGGCACAAATTGTCTCCCTGCACTTATTGTCGCCGGCGATAATGTGTACAATCTTTAATACACAGAAGACTGACTTGTCGATATGTTATTCTTTGCATTTTCAATCACTCGAACTGAAATTAAATAATTTTTACGAATTTAGGTTTGTTTGTAATATACCAAATTATATACTTTTAACTTAAACATCACTGTCACTTATAACGGAAGTGTTGTATATGGATTAAAAAGTCTGTCCAATGACCGAAACTATAGCAGAACGCTTTTACTTTTGTTGTCCTCCCAAAATTAACCAAATGGAATATTTACTTGTACGCTAATTCCAATCGTTTCTAATCTGTTGCTTGGACACGACAACCAAAAACATCTTTATTGAATTTTTCAGATACCTGAACAACAACCAGATAAAATCGATTGACAACAATACATGGCAGGGACTGCACAACGTCGAGCAGCTGTACGTTACCATTTGTTAATTAATCCTATTTAGAATTTTATGTGTCTATATTTAGCGTTTTACTCGCGCACATTGTTGAGCACAAATCGGGATAAGCAATAGGTTAATATTAAAAGTAGGTTTGGTTAAATATATCAAACTAACATTCAAATTGAATCATTTGCAGTATGTTGGTCCATTCAGTAAAGAGTCATCAATACTGAGTAAGGTGGATAGTATAATTCTACAACTTAAGTATTATTTTGTTAATATGTTTTCATTAGTTGTTTATTATTTATGCTCAAACCCCATAGGGCTATAATTCTGTATTTCTAATAAGTAAATTATGCAGACTAATTGTTGCGACATCCAGAATAATTAAAATGCATTTGACTTGACTCGGAATCAGACCTTTGTTTTTTATATTTATCAGTTTAATTTTTAAAGAAATTATTCATGGAGGATGTGGTTTATCATTGTTTTACAACGGGATGACCATTTTATCCCCAGTGAATAACGCCATAAATGGTCATCTCGTTGTAAAACAATGATAAGATACCAAATCCGGGAATTATGTCAATTATAATAAGACAATAACGGTACATTTAGGATATTTACGTACCAATAGCCAACATTATTTCTGCCATATACTGGCTGTTCTGTCAATGTAACACACAATATATTGAAACGGATAATTATAGTGCGTGTCCCAATATATAAGATTAATGCATCATAAGCAATATCCGATGGGAGTTACAGCTTTGTAATTGGACCAGCCCTTCAAGACACGCCCTCCTCGTCGCGAGTTGCTCATACACAAGTCATTTTTAACACTGTAGTGGTTTCAAAGAGTTGAAAGTAAGTAATATTAGAATTTATTACAACGCCTACTTTTATTCCATTGACAGCCTAATGCCACAAAACAAGATTGAGACATTGGAATCCAACGATTTTGAAGGACTGACTGCTTTAAAGGTGTTGTAAGTAAATTTCTTCACTTCATATCGGCCAACAAAATAAAGTAAGGCATGATATCGCAAACATTTTAAGTAAAATTGTAAGGTGTCAAAAGTTTCATAAGCGAAATTTAAAATGTCAATCTGAATAATGTTGGCATAGCAGATTGATTTTTGTAGCGTTTCCTATCTTTTATATCTATGAAACGGTGGAATTCAACGTGTTACATGTCTGATCATTTTGATTTCCACATGAAAAAAGAGGTCGACGCCTGACAAGGAGTTTTTTTGTGTAGATTGTGTTTATATTTTAAAGATTTCTGCATAGATTTACTGAGTTTTTGTTACAGGAATCTATATGATAATCTAATTCGGTCGATAGCAGCAGATATCTTCAAAGGAACACGTTACATAGAATATATGTAAGTTATATAATTAACTTAAAGGGATTTTAGTGTGTATAAAAGACATAATCCATGTACATGACATTTCACACATTGAAGGGAATTTTTTCGATACATATATTACTGAGTGTGAAAATAAAAAGCTACGTAGTTTAGTCTTTCTTGACAACAGTTTTAGGTTACTAAACCGTTCGCAGTTTCAGGTTACGTAATTTTACAGTTTCAGTTTTCTAAACCGTTCTACAGTTTCACTTTACTAAATGAATAAGAGATTCAGTTTACTAAACCGTGTACAGTTAATGTTACCTAATCATTGTACAATTTACAAACGCGTTTACTCCTTTAAATTTGTTAAATACCCCAAAGGGTATATGTGTTATATAATATATACCACTTCTTTTAACATTTAACCATTTTAAACAAACGAGACGTCAGTCGTTGTTTAAATGGGTTAATTGGTAAAAGGCGTGGAACATATGTTTTGTATGTATGTTTTGTAACAGAGTTTGAAATAGACGGGATCTTATTTTGCTCAGCCGATTGCGTTCTAAACGGCCAGTCTAGACGATCTATCTAGTTCATTTGGTATTTTGAATGACGGCAAGAGGTGTGGCTTAAACTATGGAATAACTTAAAAGTTGTTGATTATACCATAGCTAAGCCATGCATACTACAATTGTATTTTATTGGGGAGTTTTATCAGATGACATGTAGCCGTGGTTTAACAAGAAACGTCTTATGTTTAATAATGATTTTGCGCCACATAAATATTAGGTGTGATTAATCCATACGAAGATCAAAGAAAAAATACCGTAGTATGTTCAAATATGTTGTGACAAAAGACGAAAAGTAACTGATACAAGTTTTCCCAACTTATGTAGTCCTCTGTCAAATACAGCTGCTGAATTATGTGATGCGCATGCGTGCTGACATAGTTACACAATATTAACTAACTTATTTTTTATAATACGAGTAAACATGTTTACAACAAATTTTGTTGTTATTGCATTCTTGGAACAAAATAAACGTACAACAAAACAAGCAACACTAGAAAAGAGGAAAAATCGGTTGTTTACAGGATTATATGTACACAAGGCTTTCTCGATAAACTTTCATATGACCTGAAAGCTAATTGTTATGATATACAGAAACTATAATTTGATTATTTTTTGCTTAGAAACCTTTCAAATAACCAGTTAGTGGAAATAGGAGAGCACGTATTTTCTAATCTGACGAATTTACGTACACTGTAAGTAACAAGTTCTCTTTTTGGCCAATTCTCCAATTGCGATCAGTCATGCGATTTAGATGATCGATTACACTAATAAAAGACATTTAATATGGATCACTGGAGTGTAAACACTGAAATTGTGAGTTCGAGTCAAGCTACGAGCAAGGTGTGGTTAACTCCCAACTTTATTGATAAAAATTGACAGCTATACAATTACAGTTGAAAGGTAAAATTATACTTTGCTGCAGTTCAAACGATTACATAGAAATAAAGTTTGAAAAAAAATAACAATAAAAGCTTCAAATACAAAACGGCCATTAATGACAGTCTTTCAACTGTACTATTAAACTTTTTTACTTATGAGTATACTACAAAATTCGATTATCTCTGTGCTTTTACGTTTGAAAAATGAGTGGTGATTTTATGTCTTTCGTAGCATAAATGATACTAGCAAAACCGTAAAAGCTTACGCTGTGTCATAGCAACTAAATTTTCATTCAGTTGGTGCGATGTGTTTCGCTTTGTTTATAATGTTTTATAAATTGCTAATCATAGACTTCGACATTGGATCATCTTACTGGCATTCTGCTGAATTTCTTAGTGTAGGATTGATGCAAACATCATTCTAATTTTAAATATTTCGATGAAATCTCATAAGCTAGCTAACATTATGATAAATCTATAATATCGTCTTTTACAGTTTGTGACTGTGTATAATGCGCATTGATGTATTATACGCTACCGAGCCAGTTATATTATATCAAGTGCTTTAAGATTTTCAACTTAAACCAATTCATCATATGATATTTTTAGGCAGAAATGAGTAATAATAATATACAATTACTGTCTTTTGATGAGGTAAATGAGTGGAGTTATTGACTTTTGAAAAAACTGTTATTCACCGAGCCCAGCGGGCGAGGTGAATAACAAAGAGTTTTTTCAAAAGTCAATAACTCCACACATTTACCGAATCAAAAGACAGTTATTGTTTTATTCAATAAAAAAGGATATTCACTAAAAATAAAATGGTTATTCACCGCGGGAAAATGCATGCGATTGTTATTTAAAAAAGGGAATAACCGGGATTCTATAAATAACAATCGCATGCATTTTCCCGCGGTGAATAACCATTTTATTTTTAGTGAATATCCTTTTTTATTCAAATTTTTCAGTCACATTATTTTTATACAAAATGTTTTATATATTATTGAATAACGCCAATTATCCAATTATAGTACCAACAATTAAATTTTACAGGATGTTTGCTAATAATAGCATACAGTCAGTGGCAGCTAAAGCTTTCCATGGACTAAAATCATTAGAAATTCTGTAAGTACTTTAATTTTCGAACACACTTTCTGAGCAGAATGTTATACTATTAAAGCAAACGTAATACAAGACACTAACTGTGTGCAACTATCTACAGTTCGTGGTTTAATATACCGTATTTAATTCATTCTGATCGAAGCTTCATTGTGTCTTTTGACAATTTTACAGATTCCAAATCGAGTTTTAAAAGCAAGCTGATAATATCTGAAGTATTTTTTCATATTCATTTGCATCTTGCGATGCCACCTTTTTCAAAACAAAGTTAGCATCTTCTTTTAAGCAAAAGTATTTGCATACATAGACAATATGTATAAAATTATGTGTTTGTTTTGAGAAGTATATGCATGTATACAATCAAGTAAATGAAAGACAGTTATGGTGTTCCATAATTTTAGTTTGCTCGTCTCTGATAAGATAAAACGCCGATCAATTGTAGTAAACTTTAGTATTTTGGGTGACTTGTATAAGTATAGATTTTTGTGTACTATATAATTCATAATGAGTAAGGGGTGAACAAATTTATTGAATTTATTTCTTTTTTACAAATTTATTAAATTGTTTACACAGTTGGCATGCTCATGACATAGCAGTGAATGTTGCATTATTAATTTACCATTTGGTCATAAAATAAATTTGATAACGTAATGATATATTAATATGTTTTCTTGTTATAATTTTATTGACCGATAGACTTGCATTATTCAAATTATTCTGTTTACTTGAAAACAAATATTTTATCTCATGGTGTTTCTGATTATTTGTTTTTGAAGAATACTCCACCAAAACCAGATATTTAAACTTGATCCGACGGTGCTTTCGAGTTTAACATCTTTAACTAATTTGTAAGTAGTGAAAAATACTTTATTTAGTTAAGGTGTGTTTTTTCGTTATAATTTCAGGGGCGAAAACATTATTTTATAGCAATTATATAGTAGAGTATTTTGCTAAACTCATATTTTCTCCAGTTAGAAGTCACATTATTCGCATGTGTTAGATACGTTTTTACCGTAATCCAAGATGGCATTCGTGCAATACCTGCCTGAATTCTCGGAAGAGAAAGTGTGAAATATATTTTTCTTCTGTGCTACAATCAGGTGTTCTTTAACTATCTAAATAATTCCTTTGTCTATCGACAGTAATATAGTTGGAGAATGTTACAAATTAATGTGAAAGAATATGACGAAAGGGATTTTAAGCGGCACTCTTTTAATACATTTTTTTTCTTTTAAGGACGCTTTCGGTGAACAGCATAGCATTATTGCCAAATCAGATATTCCAAACCCTTACTGCATTGAAAATGTTGTAAGTAAATCTATCTGAACAGGGCCGTAGACAAGATTTCAGATTAGGATGCAATTTCTTACTGCGAGGAGTTATTTTTTAAGGTGTTCATACGGTTAAAGGTATTTTACTCTACTAATAACATTAAGTCAATAAATCTTATCACTTTAACTTTTTTAAGTCAGATTTTTGGCAAAGAGTGAGTATACGTGAATCTATTGAACCCGCTTCCTACGGCCTTGACGAGTGTATAGCTTTTAAAAATAATTTTGAGAGTTCAACAAAAGGTTAGAATAGGTAGTTAAGACCAGGTAGCAAGTTTCTATCGAAAAGGATAATTAAAGAAGGCGTCCAAACGTTTTCCTATATAATATCCCTTTGACAATTACATTTTATACGAATCTGCAAGAATAAAGAAAATAAGTGTAACGAGCGGACACCCAAATCACAGTATACACCCGCTATCAAGCAAGGGGTATACGTTATGTAGACGAATAATAAGGATTAAACGCCTTTTTCGGGCGAATTGATGATGGGTCGAAAACTTTTCTGGCAATGTATTTTGGGCATTTTTACACGTTTGCATGCTGGTTTTTCATAAAGAAATCAACTGTTAACTACTTTTTAATCATTATTTGCTATCTGTTTTCTAAAAAGTTGACAATTTCCTTAACTGTCAAAATTTAAAAAAAAACATGTCTGCAATTAATAGATCTTTTTTTAAAATCTTTTTGACTGCTTTAGAGATTTGTTAACTTAATTTTATGTTGTTTTCTTGTTACATCACACTAGTGTCTATGTTATGATTCCACTATGAAGTGTTTTACCTCATTCTAGACGACTGGATGGTAATAAATTCACCTATTTTAACAAGACTCTGTTTGCAAATATGACGTCAGTAGTAGACCTGTAAGTACAGATACTAATATAAGCACAATTAGAAACTTAAAAGTTTAAACAAAGTAGTTCGCAACAGAAAACAACAATTTGTCGGTAAAAAGTGAGTTATTGTTTTAAGAAGATAATAGCTGCTAAAAATGACAAGTCAAAGAAGTCATATGGCAAAGTATATATTGCATCATGAAGCTTACACGTACATATTTACCTACAAAGCATTCAAATAAACACAAATACTTTTTTCACTATTTATACTATCAAGTGGTCGTTCTATAGATTTCTTTTTAAAAATCTGAAGACATTCTGGTCTTTTTAACAATAGTCCAGTAGAAACTTTTTAAAAATAACTCCATGTTGCCGACGCTGAGTACCAAGAATCGACAAAAATGCTCACTAAAGGCTCATTTTGTCCTCTGGATAAAATTGGTTACTTAACGTGGACTAAAATATCAATAAATCAATTTCAATGTTAACCTTGACCTTGTTGTTGTTAACATTTTTTTTTCTTCAGGTTTTAGGCTTAACTGACTAGTTAAAAATTCAGGCATATTCATCTGCATTTTATTATATTGTAAAGGTGTGAAATCTCGATTAACATCTATTTTGCATAATTTTTAAGACATTACAAGAATAAACTGAGAACTTAGTTATTTTTACGGTGCACTAAATTTCGATATTTTCGCGGTCTATTAAAAGCCTTAAAAAATAATACCCACATAAATGCACAAATTATATCCTGTCTTATAGAACTAAGTTTAAAACCACAAAAGTAAGTACCTTGAATAGTTGTATGTTTGTTTGATGGTGTTTAACGCCACTTTCAGCAATTTTTCAGCTATATCATGGCGTCCAGTTTTTATTGGGGGAGGAAGCCGGAGTACCCGGATAAAACCCCCGACCTGCGGTAGGAAAACTGGCAAACCTTGTCAATTAAGATTGGAGTCGAGTACACCCTGCCTGCATTGAGAATCGAACCCGCAATCTCAGTGTTGACAGACCACGTGATCAATAGTAGACGAACTACCTTGACCAATCGGCCACGGAGGCCCCACCTTGAATAGTACAACACCGCATGATCTTTGAAAATAAGTACCCGCGAAATAAATACGTGTACAGTACAGTAATTTCAAAACTCACAAAAGTAATGTCAAAAAGTAATATGCAATAAATTTATAGCTTTCAAAGGATCAAACATTTCCTTATTGCGCAAGGAGTGCTGGGACTTTGAGTTGAAACAATTGCACAAAACTTTCTTTTATTTCTGAGTCAACGCGTCGCTTTTGGTTTTACTTTATTTAAATTGGGACTTTTACTTTGAAAAAAAAATCTTGTATTTCTGAGTCAACACGTAGTATTTGTTTTACTATATTAAGGGTAAGAAAGAAAACGTAACAGAATGGAGTAAAAAGTTAAATTTTTATTAATTTAAATTTGACTGCAAACACCAGTTTCAATTAAAACTATAAATTACTACCCCTTACTAATAAGGAAACAGCTGGAGCTTACACTATAACATGTTAATGTCTTGTATTTTTATCTATCGCCAAGGAATTTAGCTAGAAACAAAGTTGCATCAGTTCAAGCAGGCTTTTTAGAAAACCTTCATTCTTTGCGATCGCTGCAAGTATATTTTCTTTACTTATTAAATATGAAATCAATGTAGTATTGTTAACTCCTGGTCAAAATTGTATGCGAACGACTTACTTCAAACTTATCTCTACAAAATCGTATACCATAGTAAAAAAAATAACAATAATTCGAAGGACGCAATCTATGGGAAAACATTTTATGTTTGTTTGAATCGTGTTTAACGTCACTATATGCATTTTTGCAGCTATGTCACGGCGTCTAGTTTTTATTGGGGGAGGAAGCCGGAGTACTTGGAGGAAACCCCAGATCTTCGATAGGAAAATTGGCAATCCATGTCAATTAAAATTGGAATCGAGCGTACTTTTCCCGCAGTGACAATCGAACCCGCAATCTCACTGTTGACAGACCACGTGATCAATAGTAGATGAACTACTGTAACCACACGGCCTCGAACCATTTGAATAAGAGAATATGATACACCATTCTAATTTAGCGCCCTTAAGTACATGTAAACAAATGAACTAAATTTCCGACAAAATTTTGAAATCATTAAACAATTATTATGAAACTCACGCTGAATTTTTATTGTCAATCAATTTCAGAATCTTTGTTGACAACAGTCTATCTGCACTTAATGCTGACTTCTTTATAGGAATTGTCTCTTTGAAATCAGTGTAGGTATAGGTAGCAATGTCAGTTGACTTCGGTGCGCACGTTCAGGAAACTTTGATGCAAAACTTAGGTCGAAGCTCCAACTAGGGACTGTTCTGTTAGCCGCATCCGTATATTCATGCTTTACCATTGACAGGAAATATAATTAATCTACGTACTGATTTTGTCATTCTTTAAATGTGGAGCCCAGATATTGCGAAAATGTGTTTCTTTATCCTGTAAGTTGTTTTGTTTTTATTTGTAAGTATTAAACTGCTATTCTAAGAATACGAAAAAACTACTTTACCGGTCATGCAATAATTTTCCCAAAACAGCTCCAACTGGTGTTTGGTAATAATGCTATAGTAGGCACAAAATCATGTACTATATATACTAGTCAAAGAATTAACGTTACATTTTGTTAATGTATTTTATCAGAGAGAGCACACACAAAATTAAATTGCAAAAAGCAAAGAGAATTTCTCACCATTTTCAGCCGATATGTCAAGATTCAAAATAACAAAATATGTTGAATCGTCAGAACATTGTTACACTTTAAAAACATGGTAAAAATCTCTCTCTTTAAATGTCAATGTTTCGATGCAGTTTACATAGAATAGAACCGATTTTTTTACGAAATTTTAAACATTTTTTTTAAAATCGAGTTTGTTCCCAAATTTACAAAGTACTGCAGAGCCTGTTCAAATTATATTCGACTGATTAAAATATTTGCAAATAAAATGTCGTCAAAGATACAAAGTTTAACAGAATTTACTCTGACAGACGGCCGTTTCGTCTGCTCAAGACATATCAGTGGCGCTCAAACCCAAACAATATGTTAAATCCAAATGATTAAGATGTTGAAGAGCTTTCTTCAAACTTATGAAATTTATAATATGCATGTTTATGCATGTTAGAAAGGAATTGAATTTTGTTGTTGTTTTTAATCACGTGATTTGAACAATAATGAAACAAATATTATTTGTATGATAGTTTAAATGGTGTTTAACGCCATTTTTTCAGCTTTATCATGGCGTCCTGTTTGAGTAAGGCAGAACTAGCCTTTTAAAAAACTTCCTTTTGCAGGAAAACTGGAAATCCTTGCAATTAAGGTTGACGTCGAGCTTACATTGCATGCAGAAAGTCTCTAATGTACAACCACAGTGTTGACACACCAGTGATGAATGGAATATGACTAACTGCCTTAACCACGTGTTCACCTCATTTTGGATTTTTTTTTTTGAACAACTTATCCTTTATTTCATATACACTTGTTACAATTTAAGCATCAGCGACCAAGTTCCACTGATGCCGCTCTGTGAAAATTATATGATAAATATCTAGAGAAATAATGGAAATAATAAATATTCGATGTTTACATGCATTACATAATAACTAAAGTTTTACAGATCACATGATATCTCTAACAATTAATATGCTTTCTAATATTCTTAATCAAATTGCTAGTATATTTTTTCATGTAATTATTTAAACTTGATTGCAACTCATTTTGGAAATGTTGGTATTTTACATTATTGCTTAAAAAATATATTTCAGGAATTTTTTACGAAATAAAATCTCCAACATTGAGAAAAACACATTTCGAGGATTGCCTAACCTGGAATATTTGTAAGTTTAAACTTTTTCTATTTGGACAAATGTCATGCTTAAATTTATAAAACCGTGTAAAGGTGATAACAAATACCGAACACCAAGGAAAAAGCCAACAGACAATCCAAAAATCAAACCGAAACCAGAAATCCCGAGAACCAACAACAACAAAATTACCTACAACAGCAATGGTCCTGACTTGGTAAAGGCATTTTAAATAAATTGCATTGAACCAGTTTTATGGCATGCCTCCCTACAACAAAAGGTTGGGTATCTTACACAACTTGTCAGTAACAGATATATCCAATGATCATCGCAGCACAATCACCGTTTACTGACATAAAAAGATAGGAAAACTATTTGCAAACGTGTATTCAAGAAAGATTTTGGGGCTTTTGTTTGAAAGGTGTTTAACACCACTTTCAGAATTTTTAGCTCTATTATATCGTCCAGTTTTTATTGGGGAAGAAGCCGGAGAACCCAGGTACCCAGAGAAAACCCTCGACCTTATAAATTTGAATTGGAGTCGAGTGCACTATGCCGCAGTGAGACTCGAAGTCGGAACCTCAACGTTAACAGGCCACGCAGTTTTTTTTTCGTTTTATTGGTTACACAAATTAACAGTGTTTTGTCTTATGCACTTTAAATTAAGAAATGCATTCGGGTCCGAAGTTTAATTCTACTATGAATTATCATTATTATAATGTAAACATGTTTTGATCAACAGACTGGCACTTTATAAAGTCTGATATTACGGCGCTTGCAAAAAGTATTATGTGCTTTAGATTAAATATTTGCGTCTAGTGCACATCCATACTGGAGAAATGTCAAGTATAAATTTTCATATCTTTAGTTGGTCCCGTTACAGAAGGGAAATGCTAGCTCGTCCGCTCTTCTGTATGTTAAGATGATATATGCACTAGTAGCCGACAGCAACGCTACGAGTGTGTTACAACAGTCCGGAACAGATTACTCTTCCGGAACACTTTTCACACTAATTTTCTCGAAAGTTCATATCGCTAGCTTTGCTTCTATGTTGTTGTGTTCTTTGTTTCTTATTGTGTGTCCTATGGTTTTTTTAGTTTTTTTATTTAAATGCCCCTTCAGTTATTTCATGGATTTGGTGTATACAGCTATAGTGCCATTAATGCGGCATTTGATTGAATTTTGATTATAAAGTTGTTGTTTTTATTCACCTTTAATAAACTTAGTGTTATTTTGTTAGGAATTTATCACAGAACAAACTAACATCTATAGGAACTGACATCTTCAATGGATTGTATGCGTTAAAGACTTTGTAAGTAATATTTATTTGATCCTCCCACGTTACAGGTTCTGATTTCACGTTCGCTCCATTATCATCACGAGGAAGCGAACGTGGAATGAGAACCCGTGACTTAGGGGAGGGGGTTGATTTAATTTAGCTTTATTATGTTCAAAATGTTTTTAATTCTATGAATCTTTTTTAATAACAATAGTTAGCCTGATCAGATGAACTGTGTAAATGGCAGAAATCAGTGTGAATGCCATTATTTAGTGTATCTGTTGCAGTGTGTCTTGGATTCGTCCTATTCCCATTCGGAATTCAGAATAGTACTTACAAATTGAAATTCTAAATCGAACTAGATTTAAACCAATGCGATTTTGAATGCCACTTTTTTAGGATAATTCGATATATCCAGAATCGTACTAAGATAATTTCGAACCGCCTTAAAGCTTATTCATAAAACGACAAAGTAATTACTAAGCAACGAATTCGAAATGACAATATTTAAAAACGACATCTTTAAAATCTTATAAACAAGTAGGTGTAATTGTTATGAATTTATTAAACTAATCTCTAATCTGTTAGATATTGATCATGATCAAGTAACCATATACTATTGAAGACGTCGCCGTCGAGGAAACCTTTATCAATAAAAATCCATTTAATTGACAGACCAAGCATCGATTCCAAAATAGTACTATCTAAAAGTCTTGAAAATAAGGTCATTAGTTGATCAAAGTTAAAGACAGAAAGCTAAAGAACAAGATCCGGCCGATGTAAGAACAGCTTGCTGTCACGGTTTAAACTTTATAAATCCCAATAGCCTATCTGTTATCTCTTATTGTCAAGCATGTCCGAAAAATGTTTGTAAAGAAAACCACTTCTTAATTATGTGCGCTACGTTATTGTGCTTCCAAATGTACAACCGTCCCATGCTAATGTTGCAAGTTAGAAATCAAATGTTCAGCAAGTTCGGTACTAACAACATAATATGTATAAATAAGTAAATAAACTGTTATCCGTTTGTAAATACATCTAACCTTTATATTTTAGGACAATCGCCCTAAAATTATTTTAATTGCAATTCCAGATAAGCCTCGGGATTTAGGACAACGGAATCATTATAGTTTTACTATTCGGCATGTACCGAATTGTTCTAGTGGAAACGTGGAATTCCAAATCACCCTGCATAAAATTCAGTTTGATTTTTGTCTAAGATCATTTGGAATTTGAATTTGTCGGACTCCACTTTGATTTAATAATGCCCTTTTTGATGCCATATTTCATTTTTATATGATTTAAAATGTAATTACAGTTTGATCTTCGTTTATGTAAATGCAAAAGAATTATTAAGTTGTAAATTATATACATAATTTTATCCTAAATCATTTTGTTTTAATAACACAAAAGTGTTTTTAAAGTTTTATAATTTTAACATGCTTTTAAATATTGCTCTTTTTGGGTTTGTTTCAAAATTTTGTGCATGTAATATGCGTTTTTATCGTCTGACACACAAGTGAATGTAAGGAAATACGTCAAAATATGCTGAATGCTACAAAACTGTACAAAAATGCAGAAAAATACTATATATAAAATCGCATTAAATAGGCACAGCAGACTTTACAATCTGCACCTATACAATACTTTTCAATCAATTACTGCTTTGATTAATTCAGTACAATTTTCCTTGCCAAATAATTTTAGGATTATGGTAACGAACGAGATAAATACTATTGATGTTGGCAGTTTTCAGCAGTTGGAATCTTTAGAACAATTGTAAGTAATTTTATAATAGTATTTGTATTGTCCATCAGTTTTGGTTGATTTTATCTTTCGACATGTAAGTGTTATACAAGTGACACTAATTTACATATGCTAGTGGTGCGTTGATCTATGTACACGTACTTAAAATTACAACTGCTATGTCATACACGGTAGATTGATTAAAATTTCTATACGACACAATTTTAATCCGTCAATATAAACTTAAATTTTAGTGTGTTATTATTTTCATTTGTCGGCATTCCAGAACATTGTTTCTCGGGGTTTGTGTCATTGTGCAATAATTTAAAGAGTACCTTACGGTCGTTAGCAGAGGTTTGTTGCTCACTACACAGATTAGTCTTGTATCTAGGTACATCCAGAAAATCAACTTTTTTCTTACATAACCATATAAGATTTACATTATTTGTCACACGACGAATCTTCTAGTAAAGCAATGTGTTCCACTTTTTTGTTTGGTTTAAGTTAGTATAATTTGCACCACTTTTTGTTTTTCGGTTTTGTTCATTTATATCATGGACTTTGGAATGTTTTGTTTGTATTTAATTTTTCATATAAATATTTGCTCTCTGTAGCTTTTTTATAAAGTATATGGAAAATCTTCCGTATTCTTGGTATATTCTACAAAAATATAAAAGGTACTCAATCGAATGCGTGAGAGCTAATCTTTTTACTAGTTTATAAATAAATATTCGAATATATTCTGTTTTTGTGTTTTATACCCCGACATCGAAGAAGTAGGGTATTCCGTTTTACCATTGTCCTTCTTTCTTCCATGCTTCCATTCGTTCGTTCTTTCGTCGGTCATTAACAAACATTTCTGTTGCAGTGTTCTCAGTCACTATAGGATGCAGAAGCCAGATATTTTGCATATTGTTTTATCCTATAGTAACATATGGTGTAAAGCGATTTTACACTTATGTTAATCTACTTTCGGTTTACCGAATACTTTATGTGAAACCAGGGGTATCACTATTGAGCATTATTTCACAGTTTCATCTTGTTTTTCAGAACCTTGACAAACCATGTTATATCTTCTTTGAAGAATGGAACTTTTTCCGGATTAAAGAAGCTCCAACATCTGTAAGTATTATGACATCATTGCAAACTATACGTAAATGAAAGTAATAAAAAAATAAAGAAGAGACTGCAGCAGGCTTATTAGTAGCACAAGAAAGCATTGCTATCAAAATCACTTTAACTACCAAATCCACAAGTTTAAGTATGCTATAATGATAATCCAATTGCCAGCAAACATATTGTAGATAACTATGGAATAAATACGACTGTGCTTAATATATAAGTCAATGGGCCTCGGTGGCCGAGTGGTCAAGGTAGTTCGTCTACTATTTATCACGTGGTCTGTCAACACTGAGATTGCGGGTTCTCACTGCAGGCAGGGTGAATTCGACTCCAATCTTAATTGACAAGGATTGCCAGTTTTCCTACCGCAGGTCGGGGGTTTTCTCCGGGTACTCCGGCTTCCTCCCCCAATAAAAGCTGGACGCCATGATATAGCTGAAAAATTGCTGAAAGTGGAGTTAAACACCATTAAACAAACAATATATAGGTCAATACTTTTCAGCATGGGGCTTTGATCAATGCTGGTAAATTACAACAATAATCTTCAGTTGGATACAATTTCTACAGCAGTTATCACAAGTCCATAAGTCACACTTCGTTGCTGGCAAAATATCATTGATGCTTTAAGTGATACAGAATTTTCTAAATTTACTGGCCTAAAAGACTATTTTAAATCCAAGGTTTTTCTACTTTCAATGTGTGGATAGCCTTAGTCAGATTCAGTATATTGTGGAATTTCGATAATAAAATTTCTGCAATATCTTGATCATTTGGATTAAATATTGTTTGAGACTGAACGCCACTAATGAGTCTCTTAATTAGAAGAAACGTGAGTCTGGCCTAGTTAATTCTGTTAACCTTAGTATCTTTGATGACTTTGAGAGTCCCATTGAGTTTGCGAATATGGTGTTAATAGTGATCAGACCACGAATATTTTATTTATGTGTCATACTGCATCATAATGTAAGTAAATGAAGGTTATAACAAAATACTAGCGAGGAAACTGTCAACAAAGATAATCCACATATCCAAAAAACTCCAGAACCAACAACCAAAAATATAGTAACTACAGCAATGGTCCTGACTTGGTACAGGCATTTAAAAAAAATGGTGGGTTCGTTTCAGTTAGTGTAGTATGTGAGTTGGTTAGTTGGTTAAAATGGCTGGGTATCAAATACCACTAGTCAGTTAGTTGGTAACAAAAGCTGGGTATCAAATACCACTAGTCAGTTAGTTGATTTCAATGGCTGGGTATCAAATACCACTTGTCAGTTAGTCGGTTACAATGGCTGGGTATCAAATACCACTAGTCAGTAAAAGGTGTATCCAACAATCATCGTAGCACATTAACTGTACACTGAATTTAAAATTGGTAAAACTATCTGCAACCTAACTTTCAACAAATAAAATTACAAATAAGAAAGTAGCAAAGAAAACCGACCGAACAACAAGAGCCAAAAACCAAGGGACAGTTACAAATCCGGATATAAACAAACACAACACAAAAATCAAAAACATAAAACACAGAAAGAGAGTAACCCGAACCCAATAAAAACCATGGGTGCACTCAGGTGCTCCGGACGAGTAAGCAGTGCCTGCCTCTAATTAGACACCCGTCGAGTTACTCATTGTCTTGTCTAGGGAAAAGTCAAATCCAGGAATAGGAAACACTACCTATGACTCAGCGAAAATGTCAGATCGTATTTGAGACACTGATTTCCCGTAACGATCAATTAAGTCGTGGTGCCGACCATAGAACTTCTGGAGAGATAACATCAACCTAGGTACAACAAACCCTTGTTTGAGTAGTTTAGCAGTCAACAGCAGTGATCGGTCTAGAAAATCTGAATAACGATCGCAGGATCTAGAATAACGTATAAGTTGTGAAATGTACACACCATACGCTGGAGCTGCTGGAATGTTGCTGTCGATGAACGGGAAGTTGACAATTGGAAAGTTGAAGTCATCACGCTTGTCCTAGAGCCTAGTTTGTAGTTTTCCTGAGTCTATTTCTAGAAGTAGGTCTAAGTAAGAGGCTGATTTTAGTGTATTGGTGGTGTCTTTAATTTCAAGCTCGCTAGGGTAAATTGAATGTAAATAGTCACCAAATTTAGCATTGTTGAGGGACAAAACATCATCAATATAGCGGAATGTGAAATTAAAGGTCTGGGCCAGAGTCTTTTCTTTCTTCTTCAGTAGGCCTTCTAGGAACTCAGCCTCATAGGAGTACAAAAACAGGTCGGCGAGGAGAGGAGCACAATTAGTACCCATTGGAATACCAACAGTCTGTTGAAAAACATGTCCTCCAAACATGACGAATATGTTGTCAATTAGAAAATCTAACATGTGACAGATTTGGTCTTCAGTATATTTAGTATTAGCTTTGGAGTCATTGATGACGAAGTAAGATCTGTCATGACTAATTACCAGGTATTTATATCATCTCATTCTGTTTTTCTTGAAAAAGCAGCGTTTTATAAGATCTTTTAGCCTGGTTTTAAGCTGCGTATGAGGGATGGCCGTATAGAGTGTCGAAAAATCAAATGTTTTAATGCTGTTACAATAGGAAAGAGATCCAGACCTCAAGATGTCTATCAGGTCTTTTGAATTTTTTAATATCCACATTTCATTTATTCCACTTCTGGAGTAGCAAATGTCACTGTATTTTTGAAGTCCCGTTTTTACTGTTGTTAAAATAGTTGTCAGGAGTTGCGATAGTGTTTTGGTAGTACACTTAGACGATCCTGCTATGAAACGCTGTTTGTATGGATTTTTGTGAAGTTTAGGAATCCAATACAATAAAGGGAGATCACAATCTTCGACTCTGATTTTGAGATCAAAGGATGCCAATACCGATTTGTGATTTTCAATCATCTCCTCTTTTGAAAGCGCAGTGAATGTGTAAGTAGGATTGCCTAGTGAACTATCAATGCCTAACTCATTAATTATGCACTCTATGTAATGTTTTCAAACTATGATAGAAAGGGTATTTGTGTTTTACATTTTACCATGATAATTTTTCTTTCAGACTGATAGGAACAGGGGAATTGGAATCATTTGAAAGCGGTGTTTTCCATGATTTGAATAATTTACAATCTTTGTAAGTTTATGTCAATGCATAAAGAACTTAAAATGCATGGTATATATTTCAAAATATGTATCCTATTATTTAAAACTATTTCTGATCCGCCTTATTTTTTCTGTTGTTTTTTTCAAATACAATGTTGTCAAAACATTTTCTTTTTAACTTGATAAGGAGTTACATAACAAAATGACAGTAACATGAAATGTCAACGTTCTTAATCAAAACGCATGAGTGTGAACAGTCTTTACTTTATTGTAACATTACTACTATTTGTGAATCAGTGCAGATCACAACTCTAAACAATATAATTCAGATATTTTGGTTACATGATTCGCAGAATTTTATGCCAGTTATTTTGTTTGTTTGTTTGTTCAACACCACTTTCAGTAATTTTTAGGCTACATCATGGGGTAGAATTTTATGCCAGTTATTTTGTTTGTTTGTTTCTTCAACACACTTTCGGTAATTTTTAGGCTACATCATGGCGTAGAATTTTATGCCAGTTATTTTGTTTGTTTGTTTGTTCAACACCACTTTCAGTAATTTTTAGGCTACATCATGGCGTAGAATTTTATGCCAGTTATTTTGTTTGTATGTTTGTTTGTTCGACACCACTTTCAGTAATTTTTAGGCTACATCATGGCGTAGAATTTTATGCCAGTTATTTTGTTTGTTTGTTTCTTCAACACACTTTCGGTAATTTTTAGGCTACATCATGGCGTAGAATTTTATGCCAGTTATTTTGTTTGTTTGTTTGTTCAACACCACTTTCAGTAATTTTTAGGCTACATCATGGCGTAGAATTTTATGCCAGTTATTTTGTTTGTATGTTTGTTTGTTCAACACCACTTTCAGTAATTTTTAGGCTACATCATGGCGTAGAATTTTATGCCAGTTATTTTGTTTGTTTGTTTGTTCAACACCACTTTCAGTAATTTTTATGCTACATCATGGCGTAGAATTTTATGCCAGTTATTTTGTTTGTTTGTTTGTTCAACACCACTTTCAGTAATTTTTAGGCTACATCATGGCGTAGAATTTTATGCCAGTTATTTTGTTTGTTTGTTTGTTTGTTCAACACCACTTTCAGTAATTTTTAGGCTACATCATGGGGTAGAATTTTATGCCAGTTATTTTGTTTGTTTGTTTGTTCAACACCACTTTCAGTAATTTTTAGGCTACATCATGGCGTAGAATTTTATGCCAGTTATTTTGTTTGTTTGTTTGTTCAACACCACTTTCAGTAATTTTTATGCTACATCATGGCGTAGAATTTTATGCCAGTTATTTTGTTTGTTTGTTTGTTCAACACCACTTTCAGTAATTTTTAGGCTACATCATGGCGTAGAATTTTATGCCAGTTATTTTGTTTGTTTGTTTGTTTGTTCAACACCACTTTCAGTAATTTTTAGGCTACATCATGGCGTAGAATTTTATGCCAGTTATTTTTTTTGTTTGTTTGTTTGTTCAACACCACTTTCAGTAATTTTTAGGCTGCATCATGGCGTCCAGTATTTCATTGGCGGAGGAAGCCAGAGTTCCTAGAGAAGACTCCGACCTGCGGTAGAAAAACTGGCAATACTTGTCAATTTCAATTAATATTAGAGTTGTGTACACCCTGCCGGCAGTTAGGCTAGAACCCACAACCTCAGTGTTGACCGCAGACCACGTGGTCAAATGTGGATGACTTACTACCTTAAACACTCTGCCTAGATTTATACATATGTTGTAAATGCTGTGCTGCTTATTTTGTCTACTGGACTAGTTTCATTCAAGTTTAGTCAATAGTTTGTGATATTTCGATGTCGTGTTGTACTAATCCCGATTTGGAGTAGCGGGGAAAATTCAGTAAAACAGTACCATGCTTTTGTCTTAATGTTTTGATACAGATCGAAAGATAAAAGTAATATAACGATATACAGTTAAATCCCAAGTAAGTGATGGCGCTTTAGTCAATTTAATTGCATTGTAGACGCTTGAGTAAGAATTATTTAACTGAACTTCCAAATGGTATGTTTCAAGGAACATCTTCCCTCAAGTTCCTGTAAGTATTTTTAAAAGCACTGATCTATTTTGGTAGATGTTGTTCCGGATGTCCATGGATTTTTAACGGATCAGACCTCGGTAAAGTTCGGAAAGCATCGGAAATACTATTTGAATAACTTACTTTTATACTCAAAACTGGTAAAATTGACTCGAAGTAAAACTATATAATATTTGTAGAAAACATTAGATTATTTATTACTAGCCAACTGTAATTGAAGGACGCGAAAGACAAGGCAACTGTAAAGAGATTAAATAATGTTATAGCTTCAAAATGAAAAGGTCATAATGCCAATTGCGTTAAAATTAAAATCATTCCCACTTTCTTTGCCCAACTATTGAAAAAAAAACAAATCATTTTTTACATGGTTGTTTTAATAATAAATGAACAAATGTTTAGCTCATGTGTTTTTGTTTCCAACACAATTGCAACAATGGCGTTGTTTAGGTATTTCGACCTAATAGAAAATAATTTGTAGATATTCGTTTTGACTGTGTTATGCAAAGAATATATTTTTTGTCTTCAACAGAAAAAAACTGTATTATGGATATCAAACCGTTGTTAAAATAATTGAAAATATTATGAAACGTTATCATTGCCTAGAATTGAATAAAAAAATCTCTAATCACGAAAACATTGTACATTGATAATTACGGAAGCCATAAAGGGACATGCAAAAAAAATTATTAATCCGAGATATCGGATTACTAATCCGTTATCTCAGTTTACCAATCCGAGATCTCGGATTACCAATCCGAGATCTCGGTTTACTAATCCGAGATCTCGGTTTACTAATCCGAGATCTCGGTTTACCAATCCGAGATCTTGGTTTACCAATCCGAGATCTCGTTTTACCAATCCGAGATCTCGGATTACCAATCCGAGATCTCGGTTTACTAATCCGTTATCTCAGTTTACCAATCCGAGATCTCGGTTTACCAATCCGAGATCTCGGTTTACCAATCCGAGATCTCGGTTTACTAATCCGTTATCTCGGTTTACCAATCCGAGATCTCGGATTACTAATCCGAGATCTCGGTTTACCAATCCGTTATCTCGGTTTACCAATCCGAGATCTCGGATTACCAATCCGAGATCTCGGTTTACTAATCCGTTATCTCAGTTTACCAATCCGAGATCTCGGTTTACCAATCCGAGATCTCGGTTTACCAATCCGAGATCTCGGTTTACTAATCCGTTATCTCGGTTTACCAATCCGAGATCTCGGATTACTAATCCGAGATCTCGGTTTACCAATCCGTTATCTCGGTTTACCAATCCGAGATCTCGGATTACCAATCCGAGATCTCGGTTTACTAATCCGTTATCTCTGTTTACCAATCCGAGATCTCGGATTACAAATCCGTTATCTCGGATTACCAATCCGAGATCTCGATTTACTAATCCGTTATCAACTAATCCGTGACATTGCTTTTTAAATCCATTTCCTTATATTGCCATCAGATAGCAGGTAGATACAGCGGACATACATAGTTACGGTAAGTTATAAACATATGACTTGTTTCATTATTTTGGCATATATATGAATGTATTGTCCCTACATATATTCTTGCAAAAACATCGACAAAATTGTTCATTTTGCACGGATAAAAATTTCCCTTACTAATATTGATTAGCGGTATATATTATTGATTATGCCCATATTAAAATGTTTATATTATATTTGTTAACTGTTGTTTTCATTGTATATTAATAGAATTAATGCTTGAAATGTCACAGGTCTTCTTAATCTCTCTTAATTTTTTTATATCTATAATATATATCTTGAAAATACAATACATAATGCTTCTACAAAATAAAGAACACGCCGTAAAAATCGTGTTACTGGAATTTCATGGCCGTAAATTGTGTTTAGATTAAGGGGAGGCAGTAAAAGCTGAGCACATATTTGTGCAAAATCCTGCTATCTGGCAAATCCATGGGTGCTTTTCATTGGTTTTTATGATGTGGGTTTAGTGTATTTTGTTTACTGAGACACTATAAAAATGACATTTGTACTTATAATTTTTTTTTTATTTTATCTCTTCCTCTTTCTCTCTCTTTCCTCTTTTTACTTTTATTCCATTTTATTTTATTTTTGTTCACAATTTTTTTTGCCAGTTTGCAATAGGAGGCAGTTGCCTACATGCCTACATATAATTTACGGCCCTGTTATTTAAATTATTCAATGTAATAAGGCATTGCTTGATAACTCCTAAAACGACTTGTGTAAATATCTAATTGAGTGCTATAATTTTACAATAATTTTGTTCTTATATAAGGTGGAAGCAAAGAAATACCCAAGAGACAGTCCCATTTCAAAGTGCATAAACATGACAAAGTCGCATGACAAAACACGACAACCACGTCGGACTACTAACTCAAAGGTACATGGTTCAATCCTCTTTAGGGGTGAAAATTTCATGGATCAATTTTTTGACTCTCTCTTGACACCATTAGACAGATGGTCTCTAGAAACGATGATAGTCCTACGGAAGGGACGACAAACCGTTGGTCCCGTGTATGGGGAGACTTTGAGATTTTCTTTAAGGACATGTCACAGGACGATAAATGGTGAAGACCTTTTATGATTTCGACTTACGGTTTGTGAGTTTTTGTGATAAGCGGAGTCCTTGAAACATTCAAGGTATACCGCTCGCCTTCGCTAGTCAGAAATCTTTAGCCAAAATATGTCATAAAGTTGTCCCAAAAGTTCCTTAACATTTGTCACTTTTTAGTTTTCTTCTATCTGTTATAGTTCCAGAGATTACGCGATAACAAGGTTTTCGGTGTTTAGGCAGATAACTCCGTAAAGAAAAATGTTTCGATTTCACAGGGTGAATTCCGAATAGACTTTCAGTGCCCAAAACTTGTCGCGAAAGACCAAAAAGATGTGTCGCGTAGTTTTTAAACTGTTTGGTTTTGAAAGTTGGCGGAAAAAAAAATAATCCGAACAAAAACAATAAGGTCTTCCCACTAGAAGTGGGAAAGACCTTAATCATAAGAAAGGTAAGAAGGTCTTTCCACTGTAGTGGGAAAGACCTTAATAATAATAATCATAAGAAAGACAAGAAGGTCTTTCCCTTGGAAAGGGGAAAGACCTTAAATATCCACACTTGATTTTTTTTATCTTGATTTAAAAAAAAATAAACTATTGAACAAAATTAATGTATTTTTGTATCCTGCTAGGGCAAGTATGAACCTTTTTCAAGAATCCCGAATTTTAATGTGTACTTGCCCACGTGTGACCAGGAGAACAAAATTGGCTTTCCCGTGCTGAGAAATCACTTTCCACGGGTGATGGGAATCCTAGAACACTGAGTAATACGTCAGAAATTAATGTTACATAAGAGCTAAACATTATTTCTTATCTTAAAGGCATTTAATAAAAACTTTCCTAAATTACACAACTCTTTGACGTTTTCAACACAAAGCAATTGAACCAGTTTAAAGGTGGAAGGCCTTAACCAATAATACTTCTTTATATATTTTTTACGTAGTAAAGCATAACAATTACATTGTAGAATGAAATGAAACTCATCCTCTAAAACATTCATACTGCACATATAGCAATATATATCATTTCTGTCAACGCCATTTGATAACGTCCAGTTTCAATACATAGATTGTGAGAAGATAATCTTATCTTAGTTATAAATTTATGATATACAACAGGAATACATTTTTGTAAATAAAATTGAAGTTCAATATTAGAAACTACATATTTATATAACCGACATTTTTGGGATGCATCCAATACGAGTTATTGCCCTTTAATGTGAAAGAATGCATTTTTATACGACCTCAAATAATTTGTGGACGTATAATGGTATGATGCTGTCGTCTAGGTCGTCCTTGTCGTTGTCCATTAACTTTATTGTTCCCACAATATCTTTAGTTCTAGTTATCCATTGCTATAAAATTTTACAATGATGTTCCTTACCATAAAAGGATTGATGGAGTTGATTTTGGTAGTCCCCCCCCTTTTTTTTTTTTTGAAATAAGGAGACCATAATGTCACTTTTTATTTTTTCCCACAATAACTTTCGTTCTGGTCAACCAAATGCTATGAAATTTTACAGTGATGTTCATTACCATAAAAGAATGGATGAGATTGATTTTGGGGGTCTCCCCTTTTTAGCTCACTTGTCCAAAGGCCATGTGAGCGTATGCCATCACTATGCGTCCTTAGTCGTCCAGCGTCCGTCGTCGTCTGTCATTCGTAAACAATCTAAAAAAACTTCTCCTCTGAAACCACTAAACCAATTCGACCTAAACTTTGCAAGAATGATATATGGCATGTTGGCAACAAACGAACCGCATTTTGAAAGGACCCAATAAAAAACATGGCTGCTGTTACTAAAAATAGAACATATGGTAAAATCACTTAAAATGACTTATAACTCAAATACTATAACAGATAGGAAAAATCTGATGGATCCTAGGCTCTTCAGAATCAAAAGTTCTACAAAAGTCTTTATTAGGTCGAAGTTGTCAGATGATCCCTTTTAGGGCTATGCCCTTAAATGTCAAAATACACGTTTTTTTAATGTGTTTGCCTTTTAGAATGAAAACTATTGCAGATAGAGAAAGCTGTTGCTTGCTGAAATGTTCAGCTCAAGAAGCTCTACAAAAGTCTCTGTTGGACCATAGTTGTCAGATGACCCCGTTTAGGGATTTTGCCTCTTATTTAAGTTCAAAATCATGTTTTTATGCCCCCGCGACGATATGTCGGGGGCATGATTAAGTTTTACTCATGTCCGTCCGTCCGTCAGTACGTCCGAACAAATTTCCGTCAAGCTTTTCTCAGAAACCGTACATGAGAACAATTTTAAATTCGGCATTGTGGTTTAGTATCACAAGTTGTACGTCCTAAGCGACTTTCAGACCTGTCGGACAACTACTTCCTGTTTTCAACTGGGCCGATATGAAAATGTGTTAACACGAGTATGAAAATTTAAGTCAAGCTTTTCTCAGAAACCGTACATTAGAACAATTTGAAATTTGGCAGGGTGGTTCAGTATCACAAGTTGTACGCCCTAAGCGACTTTCAGACCTGTTGGACAACTACTTCCTGTTTCTGACTTACTTTAACGGGGGCATCCGTGTCCCAAGGACACATTCTTCAATTTTTTGCTTAATGTATGAAAACTGTTGCAGATAGAGAAAAACTGTTGCTTGCTTACATGTTCAGCTCATTAAACTCTACTAAAGTCTCCCTTGAACCGTAGCCGTCAGATGACCCCTTTAAGCGGTTATTGCCCTTAAAAGGTAAAAAATTGTTTTTTGCTTATAGAATAGGAACAAGTTTTAAAAGGCTTCTTCTCTGAAACTGGTTAACCAATGGAAACAAAACTACTACCAATATGGATGATACTCTATAAAGTTTATGTTTTTTATGCCAATCGGAAATTAAAAATGGCTGCCACTGCAGGATAGAGTTTAACATAGGACCCTATGGGAAAAAAGTTTCAAAAGGCCTCTCCTCTGAAACCAGTAAAACAATGGAAACTAAACTTACTAGAAATATTGTTTGGATGGTTCTCGATAAAGTTTATGTTTTTTATGCCAATTGGAAATTAAAAATGGCTGCCACCACAGGACTTAGTTTAACTTAGGACACTATGGGAAAAAGTTCAAAAAGGCTTCTCCTCTGAAACCAGTTAACAAATTGAAACAAAAGTTATTAAGAATATTTATCGGATGCTCCTCTACCAATTTTTTTTATGCCAATAAGACAGTAAAAATGGCCACCGTTACCACTACAGACCAAGTTTAACAGAGGTACTAGTATATAGGAATAATTTTCAAATGCCATCTGTTCTGAAACTGCAAAGCTGATTCAAGTCATATTGTATGTGAATGTTTATTGGTGGTTCTCTTAAAAGTTTATGCTTGCTTATTTGATCAAAAGTTTATGTTGGCTGCAATTGTAGGTTAATTTAACATAGAAACCTATAGGAAAATGTTAAAATAGCTTCCTATCTGAAACTATTGAACCAGGTGAAACCATAGATCAGGATTCATTGGATGGTGTCAACAAAGATCATGTAATTTATGCCAGTAGAAAATTGAAAATTACATGACTTAGTTTAACAATAGGGAAATGCCACCTTCATTGCCTATATAAATCAGGTGAGCGATACAGGCTCTTGAGAGCCTCTTGTTTTTTCCCACAATAATTTTAGTTCTGGTTAGTTAACCAAATGCTATGAAATTTGACATCTTCGTCTATTTTGAGAGTTTTTATTTATTTTTTGTACAGATTGATTGCAGTACATTGCTGTCTTTAACAGATACTCAACTGAGAGAATTTATACCGAAATTAGGAGACATTAATGCTGCTAAAAAGTTTTGTGATGAATATATCAAGAAGAAACATCAAAAGAGTCGTAGCCAATCCTTGATTAAGAGATTTAAGAAAAAAACAAGAACAGCCATGGGTTTGAAAAACATTGAAAGTGACAGTGAAAGTAGTAATAGTGAAGAACATAATAGGTCAGACCGTAGGAGACAAAAACTTAAGGGAAATACAAATGCAAAGAAAATTGATAGACAAATAGTACTTGGATGGTTTAATTTTGAATCCTCTGATAACTCATACCACCAAGTTAAGACAAACAAAGGAGGTGGAACTAGGAATGTCAAAGCCTTAAAAACCTGGCTGCCAAATGATATCATAGAACATGGGAAGAAATTGTTTTTTCCAAAAGGGAAATCGAAAAAGGGCAAGGTAATAGAGTTTGAATTTCGATTGAGAGACTTTACTGAGCAACCAATACCTGCCCAAACTTCAGTTGGGCAAATGTATGAAGAAACCGACATAAAAATTTTGAGATATTATTTATTTACCAAAAAAAAAGAAAGCAGCTCTAAAGATGAGACAGGCACATGCAAATCCTCTGCCACTAGTGAGGACGACACAAGTTTAAAGTCATTTTCAATCTCTCCAGTAAATTCCCCAATTGGTAATCCTGTTGTGATGACATCAAATATCCTATATTTGAAACTCAAATAGTTAATCTTGTATCAACATCTAATATGCCATCTACTAGCACTAGTTCAAGCTTAAACTTGATGGTTGATTCAGACATAGTTTTTAAAATGAATGATTCCACCCTTTTAGCACCATTTAACTTTGAACAAGGAACTCTTGCTCAAAATCAGCTTGTTTTTGATGAAAATGACACTCTTCCTCTGAAATATGACCCAGAAATGTTTACAGATAATATGCTGCATTTGCAAAATGTTGAAGATTCATATAATGCAGGAAATGTAAAGATAATACAATTCCACCAGGGAAACTGTTTTGAGGAAATGTTAAAATACTCACGCAAGGATACTTTCAAAATCAGTTCTGATCTTCAGAGGTGCAAGGTTGAAAGATTATTCCCAAATGGGGACATAGAAAAAGGTGAAGGGATAGGGTTGATAAGAAATATCTTTTCTGAGTTTTGGGAATCATTTTACAAGAAGTATGATGGAGATGAAGTGAAGATTCCAGTTTTGCGTCACGATATGGGAGAAAAGGAATGGAAAGCAATAGGAAGGGTGATTGTGAATGGGTATGAGGAATTGGAATATTTTCCTGTTAAATTTGCCAAGCCTTTTTTAGAAGACGCAGTCTTGGGCAAATCAAGTTCAGATTTAATTGAGTCTTTTCTATACTTTATCCCACCTATGGAAAGAACAACAGTAAAAACAGCATTAGAAAACTTTGATGATGTTGACCAAGATGAATTGCTAGATGTCATGAGCTCACACGATTGTAAAAAAATACCTAATGCAGAAAACATAAAGGTACTTGTAAGTGAGATTGCACATAAGGAAATATTACAGGAACCAAAATTCATCATTGAATGTTGGAAACCAATTCTTAAACAGATTAATTTAACAGTTGACCTACTACAAAACATAATTATTTTAAAACGGCCTACTGTTCAAAAAGTCCTTAAACTGCTAGAATTCCCAGAAACTTTGGACATGGAACAACAAATTACAGTAAACAATCTGACAAGATTTGTAAAAAATCTTGATCAAAAACAATTAGAAGCTGTTGTAAGGTTCTGCACTGGCTCTAATCAAATAGGTGAAAAAATAAAGGTCAATTTCAGTAAATTAGACAAGCTTGAACGCAGACCTACTGCACAAACTTGTGGATGTGTCTTAACAGTTCCAACCACGTATGAAAATTTTGGTGACATGCGAGAGGAATTTTTTAACATACTAGCCAGTAATGTCTGGGAAATGGGTTTTGTTTAAATCTTTTTAAACAAGATTACATTTTGTACTTAGAATGTGGGAAGATGAAAGACATAATGATTGTTTTCTGTTTACTTGTTTTTATGTTTATATATTTCATTTCATTCTGCTACAGCCTACATGTATCAGTTATTAATATTAGTATATTTGAAAAAACACAATATTATGAGGCTAAAACAATTGTTAATGTATAGATTTTATTTTCAATCCCAGTCAAATTTGATATTTTTTGTTTTTGTATTTTTGCCTTTTTTGTAATTAATAGTTAATATACACTGTACATTTAGTTAATACATGTAGTTATAATACAGTTAGTTAATACATGTAGTTATAATACAGTTAGTTTATACATGTAGTTATACAGTTAGTTAATACATGTAGTTATACAGTTAGTTAATACATGTAGTTATAATACAGTTAGTTTATACATGTAGTTATACAGTTAGTTTATACATGTAGTTATACAGTTAGTTAATACCTGTAGTTATAATACATTTAGTTAATACATGCAGTTAAAAGGAAATGAATGTACACAGCATGTGTATTAACAGTTCAATAGTAGCCTGTGGTCTATATATATAATTTTTGTTATCTTAAATGTAATACCTGGCCATTTTATCTTGTGCCATCAATATGTAGTGTTTTCTCTCTAAAAATGCTTTGTTAACTTCAATTCAATAACTGTCCAATTTTTATTTAAATTTAAAATTGTATTAACAAAATTTATTTACTTTTATTTTCGAAGAGTTTTTCTAATAGACATCTTAGAGGCTTTCATTATTTGTGCTTGTGTGTAATACTTTTGATGTATTCCTTTTGTATTGTCAAGGAAAGACAAATACTGGTATTGATTTTATTACATTGTTATCTGTTATTAAATCTTTCTATTTCATTACAACATCCATTTTATACCCCCTCTCTGTGTTGAAAGAGATATACATGTATAGTAATCCACAAATCTGTCTACAACACTTATTACTAAATTCTTAGCATTTTCTGAATTTTTTTAAGGAGTTATCCCCCTTATTGATAGGAAATTTGACATTTTAATGGTTTTCTGTCCTCTAAGTTGAAAACCGTTTGAGATGTTTACTTCAAATTTGGATATATTATTTATTATCTTAGAGGAAAGGTTGGGATTGATTTTTGGTATTTTCCAAATTTGTTTGTTGTAGTTGTACCCGTCAGTGTTAGTGTGAATTTTTTTTTGCAAGGGGGATCATAGCTCTAAAAAAAATAATCAAACAAAAAGCTTACCATCATTAACAACTATTTAACTTTATTATATTTTAATTACAAAAATACCAGCTGTAAAATTCTATGTACAAAAAATTATATGCTTTTAAAATAAATATTGACAATAGCAATGACACTGCTAAAAATAAATATAATAATCATATTCTAAGGGAGATAACTCAAATGTTACCATTGTATTTGAAAAAAATTTAGGTCAAAACATTTTAAATTCCTTGAAGATATTTTTATGGTTTAAATTGAAAACTATTGAAACAAAGATAAGGTTCTGTGTCAAACAGTTTTGTTAAATTATCAAATATGTTTTGTGAGTCCCCCAATTAGTAGCGTGACAAATATAAAGTACTGTGACAACAAGATTCCCCAAATGAACAGAACTCAAATGTGGGGGAGGAACTCATATTGATGTTGTTCTGACATTTCTTGATTATTACATTTTTGCATGTATCTTCCCTCTAGATCTCAGAAATTCGACTTCTGTGGACCTTTTTGATGCCAACCCATTATGTCCTTTAGGAGTTATCTGCCCTTTATTGTTAGAAAAAAATGTTTTTTTTAATATAAGTAAAATGTCTGTTATGGACACTTTTTGTATCCTATAGCAGGACTTTTTTGTGTTTTAGATAATTTTTATAATTGATGAATATCTTTTTGTGTTTCCATTTCTTTAATTAGTGCTTTGTTTTATTTGCTAAATTTAATGGTACATATGCACAGTACATGCAGTTTTGACTATTAAAAATGAAAGAAATACTTCTGTATTCTTTTTACATTAAAGTTTGCCACCAACTATGATAATATGCTTAGTTGTCACTAGACCATCCTGACTCCTATATGATGGAATGAATTGGGACACATGTATATACTTACATGTTCATACGTCTGTAGACTTGTGTTATGGAGGAAGACTGGACCTGCAAGCCTAATACGTGTATTTCTCCACAATAAAGGTTTGAAATGTATATAGGAAACGCCCTGTCTGTCTGTCCAGACAACATTTCAAAGCAGGTTATATTTAGAGTATTGCCGTTTACATTCAGTCATAATGTCGCACTGGGACTCATCAGCAATTTTCATAATCCCTAACATTGAGAAGAACATTTTTCTCTGGTACATAAATTGCAGCAAAATGATTTACACAATTCAGGCCCTTTAGGATATTGTTACATATACATATGGTACCAAAGTGAATGTCAATTAATATGGATATTTAAATATGCTGATGTAGTAACCTCTCAGTGCTAAGATCAAAATATTTGGCTAGTAATTATAAAAAGCCTGAAGTATAATATGAAAGGAACGCTTTTAACCAAAAAGTTAATAAGAGGAATCTAAATCTGGTACCAAGGATTTGACCAGGAGTACAATTAAAGCACAAATCCTCCTAAACTGCTTTGTGGGAATTTACAAAATTTCATTTTCCATCCAAGTTGTATCCAAAACTAAGCACACCGCTGACCTGTAATTATCTAACAAGTAATGTTAAAATATTTTATCCAGATGCTGCTATCCGTTATTTTACAAATAAACGGGTATTTTTTGCCCTGAATAGACTGAAAAGAATAAGAAATATCAGCCATATTTAAGAACCGTAAACCTCAAACAGACAGACGTTAGACGCCGCCACCGGAATCATTACCCATAAGCTAAGTTCATTAGAGGCGAGATATATAGAGTTTAAATTGTACAGTTGATACTCAAATATGATGGGTATTCCAATGTTTTGTCGAAAAATTGCTAAATTCAACAACCTGTAACAACAAAAAGGCCACTAAAATAGAAGGTGCACATCATCAAAAGGGCCTCGGTGGCCGAGTGGTCAAGGTAGCTCGTCTACTATTGATCACGTGGTCTGTCAACACTGAGATTGCGGGTTCGATTCTCACTGCAGGCATGGTGTACTCGACTCCAATCTTAATTGACAAGGATTGCCAGTTTTCCTTCCGCAGGTCGGGGGTTTTCTCCGGGTACTCCGGCTTCCTCCCCCAATAAAAACTGGATGCCATGATATAGCTGAAAAATTGTTGAAAGTGGCGTTAAACACCATCAAACAAACAACAAACATAAAAAGTATCAAAGCATTCATGCTTGTGAATACCCGGATCATACTATAAGCCGATTTGCACTTCGTGCAACACGGCCAAAATGTTTTTTTTTTCATTTTTATGTTGACTATTTTGCATACTATTATAAGAACAGAAATTAAAGAATCGCTCTGTGTAAGTTGTATCAGTTTCGAAAAAAAAGAAGTTAAATGGTAACTCAAACGCGTATTGGCCAGGCAAAGTCATGCACACACAATATTGATATTTTTATTGTAAGAACAACTTCTTGTGCATTAGGAGGCACCATATATACATATTTCACACAGTATGAGAACATTTTACAGACATCTCATCGTTCTAATTTATGTATCCACTGCCGAAAACCCAAGTAAAGGGTTTTTGCTTCATAAATATTGGCTGGCGGAATAAGCATGTTTTCATCCATATAAATACATCCTAATTCAAATATCTCCTCTTCACATGGATATGTTTCCTCTTCATCATACTCAGTTTGAAAATGTTCAAGAAGTTGCTCGTCGACTGGCCGTGAATAATCTTGAACGTTAAAAAGTTCAGGGAAAAGATACATATTAATTGGTCGGCCATAATGACTACCTTTCCTGCTACATCTGATTTTATGCGTGTTCCAAATATGTGCAGTAAACAGAAAAGTGATTTAATTCGTCCTAAAATGAAACACGTTACATATCAGTATAAATATACGCAATGGCAAAGAAATTCAGACTTCAAAAATTAATTTACCTGTAACTTACCCAGTGGCGGATCCAGAATGGGGACATGGGGCGAAGTAGATACGAATTGCGTTCTTCTTTTTGTCTCATGACCTCTTGCTGGGATGCCCCCTTTTCCGAACTCTGGATCCGCAACTATTACCTATCTGTTTTTTTTTATAAAAAAGATGTATTGAGTATTTCATTTAGATTGTTTGTTCTCATTCTTAGTGACAAAAGCATTTATCAATCCGAGATGTACCCATTTTTGAGAAAATAAGATAATTTGTTAAACTTTGAAGCGCACTTTAAAAAAAAAATTCTTTGTTATCCTTCATAGTGACTTTTCCATGGGGAGGTAGGATATGAAATCTTATAAAAGAGTAAACATAGAAATCAACGAATGGTGAAATGAATGTGCTTGAGACAACAATCCAACAAGGATTATTATTTCTTCCGTAAATGGCCGTTTTTAAGTGAAGATGACCCAGTGAAGACAAGCTCAGGCGCGCTTAATTACATGGACGGTGCAACGTGCAACTCAATTTCGAAGCCACAATATAATATTTCCAAAGAAACGAAAGATCACAATAAAGCAAGTCTCTAGGTAAACGCAATAAAATAACAACGTTTGTTTCATGAAGAAACAGGAACTAACATGCGTTCTTTGGAAAGACGTGATCTTTTTCTTCTGATAGAAATTCTTCTGTCTTTTGGCTAGTTTTGCTGCGCTTCAATCGCAAAAAAACGAAAAACCTGTAACACGCGAGAAAGATTACCAGGTTTTTCCAAAGAACTTAAGTTAGATACTTAACTGGAACTAATCGGGGTAGGAGTAGTTTAAAGTATTTCTTCACTCGGGATTGTAAAACATGCGAGCTTAAGCCAGCATGTTAAGGCCAAATTTTACTCTCGCAGGGTGAAGAAATATTTTATAAGTCACGACATTGCTGGAATGTGTGAAATGGCAAATTAAATAAATAATTTTACAAAAAGTAACTGAAAATTAAATATACAAATTAAAAAAAAAAACTTACCTGAAGCAATTTCATGAAGCAAAACTGTATCAAATTTATATCAAGTATATCTCCTGTAAAATCGCCATTATTTAGTAGACCTTTCAATTCATCTATCCAAATTTGACAGCATTTCCTTCGCAAAATACACCAAAATGATTCAATTCTTGTATTCATTGTGCTTTTTCCGTAGATAAAAGGTTTCGATACATTTTCATTTTCAGCTGAAAGAAAATTTTGAATCGCTGCTACCAAACCATTTTCTGTCCCCAAATCGCCTCTTATACACCGAGGATGACCTTGATGTTCTTTTATTGCTTCCACAAAGTATCTGGCTATTACTCTTGGGTTGCTACTCGTTCTTCCAACTTTTAGCCAAACTAGTTTTCTTGAATATCCATCTATACACCCATTTATACATAACCCGTATTTTTTCAGCTTATCATAAGAATCCATATGCCAACAAAAATTAGGCCCGCCTGAATAATATTCTCTTCTATTCAGGCGGCGTTTTGACCTCAGCTGTAACCCAACTGGATCAATGGTGTTAAGCATTAAACGAACGTGTTCCCTTTTTACCTTTATGCCCTTTGCTTGACCTCAGCTGTAACCCAACTGGATCAATGGTGTTAAGCATTAAACGAACGTGTTCCCTTTTTACCTTTAAGCCCTTTGCTTTACATTGTTGGTGCATCCAACGATATCCATGTAAAGATCCACGTCCCGCTATCTGGGAATCCACAAATGTAAATAGCGATTTAGCGCTGGAATAGGCTCCCCTCCGAGCCAGACCCATTTCTTTCAAGTGCCTTTTTACCTGCCGCAATGAAATGTTAATGTCATGATTGAGAAAAAGTACTTCAACTATGACTGTGTAGAGTAAATCCATATTGAAATAGTCTTCAATTAACTGACGAATGTTCATCTACAAACAAACACACAAATAATAAATTCTTCAAAACGAAATTATCTTTGAATTCCCTATTGCAGAATGTACCACATCACATGTAATTTTCATTAGCAGAAAGGAGGGACGCATTAAATTTTTAATGTAAGAAGCGTTTTCATTGGTTTATATACATGTATTTTGTCTGTCGCCCCAAACAAAATTGTACTATTTGATGGTGAAGTACAGTAAAGTCATCCACTTTTACTGACGTCGTCCATCGGTCCGATAATTTTTCTTCAAGGATAACTATGGTGTTTATTTGACCCAGCTTTTCGCAATAGAAGAGGACTACAGAATTCGGCTTTCCGTCTGTCCGTCCTTCCGTCCGTCACATTTGGTTTGTCAGCGCAAATTTAGCAAAAATTCTCAATAAATGTCTTCTCAGCGCAACTCCTCTGAAACAGCTCAACTAAATTTTATGAAACCTGGTCTGTAGTAAGTACACCATATGTAGTTGTGCGTATTGCAAAGAAATTTTGATCCGCTAATTTTCGTAAGAGTTACGGCCCTTCAAACTTAGAAATTTAGCAACAAATCCTCAATAATTTTCTTGTCAACGCAAGTCTTCTAAAACCGCTCAATGTATGAAAGGTATGGTTTTATTAGGCGGGGGACCTCGAGCCCTGCTCTGGTCTTAAACTTGGTCTTGCATGTATCGTATGCAAGGCATTCATGCGGATCGGAAATTAAACTTTCTGTTTGGCGGGGCATAGATGTCCTTTTGACACGTTTCTTTTTTTCCTATTCCATGTTAAAATAAAGAGAGACTTTCTATTCGAAATAACACTAATTTACGTGGTGAAAGTTGATATAAATTGAACAATCAATAAATAACTCGTGGGCTGTCGTGGTTATACTTTAAACTTATTTATTTATATTGGATTGGGAACGAAGTTATACACTTACATTAATCCCTCTGCAGTTTGCAGTGCGCAAATGTGGCCTTCATAGCGGCCCCCATTGTGCCTACTCTTATCGAATTCTACGAGTATTGCTCTCCCCATACACGGGACCAACGGTTTGTCGTCCCTTCCGTAGGACTATCATCGTTTCTAGAGACCATCTGTCTAATGGTGTCAAGAGAGAGTCAAAAAATTGATCCATGAAATTTTCACCCCTAAAGAGGATTGAACCATGAACCTTTGAGTTAGTAGTCCGACGTGGTTGTCGTGTTTTGTCATGCGACTTTGTCATGTTTATGCACTTTGAAATGGGACTGTCTCTTGGGTATTTCTTTGCTTCCACCTTATATAAGAACAAAATTATTGTAAAATTATAGCACTCAATTAGATATTTACACAAGTCGTTTTAGGAGTTATCAAGCAATGCCTTATTACATTGAATAATTTAAATAACAGGGCCGTAAATTATATGTAGGCATGTAGGCAACTGCCTCCTATTGCAAACTGGCAAAAAAAAAAATTGTGAACAAAAATAAAATAAAATGGAATAAAAGTAAAAAGAGGAAAGAGAGAGAAAGAGGAAGAGATAAAATAAAAAAATGAAGGTGATATACAAATGTCATTTTTATAGTGTCTCAGTTAACAAAATACACTAAACCCACATCATAAAAACCAATGAAAAGCACCCATGGATTTGCCAGATAGCAGGATTTTGCACAAATATGTGCTCAGCTTTTACTGCCTCCCCTTAATCTAAACACAATTTACGGCCCTGAAATTCCAGTAACACGATTTTTACGGCGTGTTCTTTATTTTGTAGAAGCATTATGTATTGTATTTTCAAGATATATATTATAGATATAAAAAAATTAAGAGAGATTAAGAAGACCTGTGACATTTCAAGCATTAATTCTATTAATATACAATGAAAACAACAGTTAACAAATATAATATAAACATTTTAATATGGGCATAATCAATAATATATACCGCTAATCAATATTAGTAAGGGAAATTTTTATCCGTGCAAAATGAACAATTTTGTCGATGTTTTTGCAAGAATATATGTAGGGACAATACATTCATATATATGCCAAAATAATGAAACAAGTCATATGTTTATAACTTACCGTAACTATGTATGTCCGCTGTATCTACCTGCTATCTGATGGCAATATAAGGAAATGGATTTAAAAAGCAATGTCACGGATTAGTTGATAACGGATTAGTAAATCGAGATCTCGGATTGGTAAACCGAGATAACGGATTAGTAAACCGAGATCTCGGATTGGTAAACCGAGATCTCGGATTGGTAAACCGAGATCTCGGATTGGTAAACCGAGATCTCGGATTAGTAAACCGAGATCTCGGATTAGTAAACTGAGATCTCAGATTGGTAATCTGAGATCTCGGATTGGTAAACTGAGATAACGGATTAGTAATCCGAGATCTCGGATTAATATTTTTTTTTTGCATGTCCCTTTATGGCTTCCGTAGATAATAGATATATAAACAGTATTTACATAAGATGGTTCTTATGTGGTGAATTTTACGCTAATTTGAGCAAACAATAGATATAAAAATTTACACATGCGAAAAGCTTACGCATGATTTTCATATATTATAACTCGTTTGTCGAAATGTTATTATTTTTTTATGTCAAATCCATTTAGAAATTAAGTTATTTTCACACTTATGTCTTTTCACATCATTTTCATCCTGTCAATACATTATCCAAGTAAGTTTTTATAATTAAGGTATCCGGACTATTATTGACCAGGTGATCATATTTGGTGTCCCAGATGTCGTTTTTTTTTATGGAGGAGACCTCGGTAATGTTCGGCAAACATCGGAAATACTGTTTGAGTAACATTTTTTGCTCAAAACTGTTAACATTGACCCAAAGTAAAACAATATATTTAATTTGTATCATTTATTAGCAATACATTGATGTAATAAAGCTGTATTTTTTTTTGTCGAAAAATAAAACTAAACGGTGACTTCAATTATGGGTCGGATACCTTAACGTATTGTAATCAATTTCAATATGTGCTTATCATTATAGCGAGCACAGCTCACAGCGGGCTGTGAAGAGCGGTTAGCTCTACGGCAATTACGCGTCCTTTGAACAAAATGAAATCACGTGATCAAAATCTGCTTAATGCTGATATTGAGGGTTTTTTTCGTCCGGAAGTTGATATCGTCAAAAAACTATCAAAGTGAATGAAGAAGAGCATTAAAATTAATTTTAAAGAAAGACTTGAAAATAAAGTTGAAATCGATTAAAAAATGTTATATTTAAAATTTACAACAAAAATTTCATACTATTTTTTTGCAATCTCTTAATCGATCTTTAAAAAACTGACAATCAAATTACATTTCATGTGATGTCAGCATTACAAAGAAAGACGTCACGTGACCACTGGAATTTAGAGGCACATTTAGGGTGTTCGGAAGTAACGTCAATTATGAAATGCACATTATATATTGATAATAAAGGATTATATAGTCTGTGCTCGCATTTGTGGCAATGCCTACTCCATATTACTTGTATGGATAACGTTTTGCATATTTTAGTGCTTTTTATACTTTTCACTTGATTTGTACATGAAATTTTATGCAAAGAATACATAGAATTTCATGTGTATCTATTTGTACAAATATGTCATTGGAACTGATATCCCTGTGTGACACTATTAGTCCGCTTTCCTCTGTCATTTTGTTTTCAATATGAAAAAACAGTTTTATATATTTAGATTTTTAGATAACAATGTACTTACATCAATAACAGACAGTTCATTTGATGGATTACATTTAACGACATTGTAAGTATAACATAATTTAAGGTTTAAATTAGTTTTGTATAGTCACATGATATTCAATTATATTACATATGGTGTGTTCAATTATTATTCTTATTTGCTGAGCCAATGACTTGATTTACATAATGTTCTGTGTATTTTAGAACCAAAGGCGTTCCGAAACTGTTCTATCAAACAATTTATGCTACAAACTATATAATAAGGATCAAACATACGAAACGAAAAATGAGAAACCCGAACCCATAAAAACCATGGGTGCACTAAGGTGCTCCGGATGAGTAAGCAGTGCTTGCCTCTATAGAGACACCGGTCGAGTTACTTCTAAGTTATTTTCGTGTAACCTATTTTACTATATACATAATAACGCAACACCGCCAATATCAATTGTCAGTATATCAGATTTTAAAAACCAGTACAATAATCCACCAGATATAATAATCTAACGTCATAACAGCTATGTCCTATATGATCTTGCTTTATCTAATGTATATTACCGGGATTCTTGTCTAGTAGCGCGACGTTCATAGACTACTAAATACAATTACGTATATGCCGCTATTGGTATAGAAACGCATTTGCGTTTCTATACCACTATCCTGCATTACCTGTCTGTGAGGCTAAGATAAATCTACAACATCAGACGCTGTAACCTAGCTCTGTGAATTGAACTCAACCTATATCGCGTTAAACTCACAAGCTTTACTAATAGGTTTTGTTCTCTGTCTCTACTTTCTGACTCGGTCATTCTTCGCGATTGCTATTCGGAATGTTTGTAAAATTAATTTTTTTAACATATGTTAACACTTTCATGTCACGTATTATGCATATTTTATCACACATTTTATCAATGTAGCTATATTAAACAACATCCAGTGCATATATACTCAACACCGTCAGACCTGCTACGACCTCATCTGTATCAATGAAAAACCCCATTGTTTTGAAATATCTCTGCATAAAAAGATTAGTCTTACGGTTCTTTATTTCTCTTTTTTGGATGGTTTGTTTGACGGGTTTGACAGTATATAAAATTCTGGAAATCTAATTGATTTCTCCCTGTATGACTTTATTTAGAGATTTCACAAACAACTTTATAAGTACTATACAGATAAAGAACACAGGCGGAATACTCTCATCTTCCACTGTGTAAGTAACATTTGTAAGAGGATTTCTGTTATCTTCCACTGCGTAATGAACGTTTGTTAGAGGATTTGTGTAATCTTCCACTGTTTAAGTAACATTTGTAAGAGGATTTCTGTCATCTTCCACTGTGTAAGTAACATTTGTAAGAGGATAAATGTCATCTTTCACCGTGTAACGTTTATAATAGGATTGCTGTCATCTTCCACAGTGTAAGTAACATTTGTAAGAGGATAACTGTCATCTTCCACTGTGTAAGTAACATTTGTAAGAGGATTACTGTCATCTTCCACTGTGTTAGTAACGTTTGTAAGAGGATAACTGTCATCTTCCACTGTGAAGTAACATTTGTAAGAGGATTACTATCATCTTCCACTATGTAAGTAACATTTGTAAGAGGATTTCTGTTATCTTCCACTGTGGAAGTAACATTTGTAAGAGGATTACTGTCATTTTCCACTGTGTAAGTAACATTTGTAAGAGGATAACTGTCATCTTCCACTGTGTAAGTAACATTTGTAAGATGATTACTGTCATCTTCCACTGTAGAAGTAACATTTGTAAGAGGATAACTGTCATCTTCCACTATGTAAGTAACATTTGTAAGAGGATTTCTGTTATCTTCCACTGTGGAAGTAACATTTGTAAGAGGATTACTGTCATTTTCCACTGTGTAAGTAACATTTGTAAGAGGATTACTGTCATCTTCCACTGTGTAAGTAACATTTGTAAGAGGATAACTGTCATCTTCCACTGTGTTAGTAACGTTTGTAAGAGGATAACTGTCATCTTCCACTGTGAAGTAACATTTGTAAGAGGATAACTATCATCTTCCACTATGTAAGTAACATTTGTAAGAGGATTTCTGTTATCTTCCACTGTGGAAGTAAAACATTTGTAAGAGGATTACTGTCATTTTCCACTGTGTAAGTAACATTTGTAAGATGATTACTGTCATCTTCCACTGTAGAAGTAACATTTGTAAGAGGATAACTGTCATCTTCCACTATGTAAGTAACATTTGTAAGAGGATAACTGTCATCTTCCACTGTGTAAGTAACATTTGTAAGATGATTACTGTCATCTTCCACTGTAGAAGTAACATTTGTAAGAGGATTACTGTCATCTTTTTTTACTATGTAAGTAACGTTTGTAAGAGGATAACTGTCATCTTCCACTGTGAAGTAACATTTGTAAGAGGATTTCTGTCATCTTCCACTGTGTAAGTAACATTTGTAAGAGAATTTCTGTCATCTGCCACTGTGTAAGTAACATTTGTAAAAGGATAACTGTCATCTTCCACTGTACATTTGTATAATGCAATGATGTCATTTGATAGCGCACTGTGTAAGTAACATTTGTAAGAGGATAACTGCCATCTTCCACTGTGTAAGTAACGTTTGTAGATTACTGTCATTTTCCACTGTGTAAGTAACATTTGTAAGAGGATTTCTGTCATCTTACACTGTGTAAGAAACATAAAAATATGCTTGTATATGAGTCAGTACACTGGTTCTCTGCCGTTGGAGGTTTATACACATGTTCCGTATATAAATATCGCGAGACGAGATTTGATAGATAGGAACAGGTCCTATGAGACAGTTGACTATCTTCCTTCTAGTATTTAAATATTCTTTCGTTAAAGTGGATAACTCCATTAGAGTCTGTAAATCGTTGTAGAATTGTTTACTTAACGTCTAGCAAGCAGTATTGCAGCTATATATTTCAATCGGGAATCATTTTTAAAATGCAATAAGTCAGATCGGGAAATGGGAAAGCCAAATTTTGACTTCCACTGGAAAAAGTACTGCCTTTGGTAGTGTTCTATAGTGAGTTTATGTCAATCGACATCTTCAAAAGGAGTCTATAGCGTTCAAGGAGCGTGGCATTTTATTTTCATTAGAACAGTAACAACAATGTCAATTTTTAAGAAAATTGATAACAGCTAATGGTTGAAAAAACCCATTAACAGAAAAGATCCTGCCCCTCTCTTATACATTCTGTAATCTTTCTCCAATATCTGTTTCATATATAACTATATTAATTAGCATGCAGCAAATGTTTTCTTTTGATAATACAATTCCCCCCTTCGTTATTTTTAAGAGATTTAACCAATAATCCATTGGAGTGTGACTGTAATCTGACGGCCTTCCATTGGTTAGTAAAGTATTATGCCCAACAGGTTAAAGTGGTCAATGCCAGGTGTACAGGGACGGAGTCTTTGATTCAAAATAGTGATATGTTATTTGTGGACTGCACAGGTAAGTGCGCCATTTGTTCCATGGTGTTAAAGTAAAAGAATACCTTAAATTGTACGGTCTTTTTATGTGCATATAGTAAAACAATTTACAGATCTAAAATACAAACTTAAATTTACAGAAAGCTATGTATATATTGCAAGAGCGGGACTAGTCTTAAACATACACATTATCTATGTGATTGAATCTGCAATTACACGTGGGTGGGTTTAAGTTATAATAGTAGGACGTTTTAACACAAAATCAGTCAGACATAAAAATCTAAACATAGTTGTGTAAGACAGATAAATGTAACTCAAACATTTTCCAAATGACAAATATTTCTGTTAGCCAGATAATCACTTTTGTTCAAACTTTGTATATTGTAAAATTCATTATCGCTATTTTGCAGTATTTTCCTTGGATCTTTATGTGCGATATTATTCCATCTCACTCTACTAGCGTGAGATGGGCCCATCTCAGCTCGCTGTCAAGACGTCGTTAAGTAAACACTGTGACGTCACAATGTTACACGGCGATAAACAGATTATTTACGTTTTTTGAAACTCAATGCACTTTCTCGCCATCTCATGTCAGGGCTGTCGCCCTTCGATGAGATACGACGAGAAAATGCATCTCGTTTCAAAAAATGTAAATAATCTATAAGTAAAGCTGAAATGTTGATTGCTGGACGTATCATAACAAAAATAAATCATCAAGTCCGTTCAATATTTTATATTGTGACGATTTTGAAGCTTTTATTTTAATTCTTATTCGCTTCAAATAAAACAATTTGACTAACTTGGGAATAGTTCGAATAGTTAAACCAAATACCACCAAATATTGATGATAGTTTTATAGATTTTTCGACGGAATGTGACCAGCATAAAAATTTACATACGTTTAGTCTAGCACTTCTGACGAATTCTTGTTAGATTAAAGAACAAAATTGTAATAATGTTTCTTAGTTAGTCCTCCTATGTAATGTCTGTTAATAAGTCCTCCTAAGTAATGTCTGTTAGTAAGTCCTCCTACATAATGTCTGTTAGTAAGTCCTCCTACGTAATGTCTGTTAATAAGTCCTCCTACGTAATGTTTGTTAGTAAGTCCTCCTACGTAATGTCTGTTATTATGTCCTCCTACGTAATGTATGTTAGTAAGTCCTCCTACGTAATGTCTGTTAGTAAGTCCTCCTACGTAATGTCTGTTATTATGTCCTCCTACGTAATGTCTATTATTATGTCCTCCTACGTAATGTCTGTTAGTAAGTCCTCCTACGTAATGTCTGTTATTATGTCCTCCTACGTAATGTCTGTTATTATGTCCTCCTACGTAATGTATGTTAGTAAGTACTCCAACATAATGTCTGTTAGTAAGTCCTCCTACGTAATGTCTGTTAGTAAGTCCTCTTTCGTAATGTATGTTAGTAAGTACTCCTACGTAATGTCTGTTAGTAAGTCCTCTTTCGTAATGTCTGTTATTATGTCCTCCTACGTAATGTATGTTAGTAAGTCCTCCTACGTAATGTCTGTTAGTAAGTCCTCCTACGTAATGTCTGTTATTATGTCCTCCTACGTAATGTCTATTATTATGTCCTCCTACGTAATGTCTGTTATTATGTCCTCCTACGTAATGTCTGTTATTATGTCCTCCTACGTAATGTCTGTTATTATGTCCTCCTACGTAATGTATGTTAGTAAGTACTCCAACATAATGTCTGTTAGTAAGTCCTCCTACGTAATGTCTGTTAGTAAGTCCTCCTACGTAATGTCTGTTAGTAAGTCCTCCTACGTAATGTCTGTTAGTAAGTACTCCTACGTAATGTCTGCCTCCTACTTAATGTCTGCCTCCTACGTAATGTCTGCCTCCTACGTAATGTATGTTAGTAGGTCCTCTTTCGTAATGTATGTTAGTAAGTACTCCTACGTAATGTCTGTTAGTAAGTCCTCTTTCGTAATGTCTGTTATTATGTCCTCCTATGTAATGTCTGTTAGTAAGTCCTCCTACGTAATGTATGTTAGTAAGTCCTCCTACGTAATGTCTGTTAGTAAGTCCTCCTACGTAATGTATGTTAGTAAGTCCTCCTACGTAATGTATGTTAGTAAGTACTCCTACGTAATGTATGTTAGTAAGTCCTCCTACGTAATGTCTGTTAGTAAGTCCTCCTACGTAATGTATGTTAGTAAGTCCTCCTACGTAATGTATGTTATTATGTCCTCCTACGTAATGTCTGTTAGTAAGTCCTCCTACGTAATGTCTGTTAGTAAGTCCTCCTACGTAATGTATGTTAGTAAGTCCTCCTACGTAATGTATGTTAGTAAGTCCTCCTACGTAATGTCTGTTAGTAAGTACTCCTACGTAATGTCTGTTATTATGTCCTCCTACGTAATGTCTGTTAGTAAGTACTCCTACGTAATGTCTGTTATTATGTCCTCCTACGTAATGTCTGTTAGTAAGTACTCCTACGTAATGTCTGTTATTATGTCCTCCTACGTAATGTCTGTTAGTAAGTCCTCCTACGTAATGTATGTTAGTAAGTACTCCTACGTAATGTCTGTTATTATGTCCTCCTACGTAATGTATGTTAGTAAGTCCTCCTACGTAATGTATGTTAGTAAGTCCTCCTACGTAATGTATGTTAGTAAGTCCTCCTACGTAATGTCTGTTAGTAAGTCCTCTTACGTAATGTCTGTTAGTAAGTCCTCCTACGTAATGTATGTTATTAAGTACTCCTACATAATGTCTGTTAGTAAGTCCTCCTACGTAATGTCTGTTAGTAAGTCCTCCTACGTAATGTATGTTAGTAAGTCCTCCTACGTAATGTATGTTAGTAAGTCCTCCTACGTAATGTATGTTAGTAAGTCCTCCTACGTAATGTCTGTTAGTAAGTCCTCTTACGTAATGTCTGTTAGTAAGTCCTCCTACGTAATGTCTGTTATTATGTCCTCCTACGTAATGTATGTTAGTAAGTCCTCCTACGTAATGTATGTTATTAAGTACTCCTACATAATGTCTGTTAGTAAGTCCTCCTACGTAATGTCTGTTAGTAAGTCCTCCTACGTAATGTATGTTAGTAAGTCCTCCTACGTAATGTATGTTAGTAAGTCCTCCTACGTAATGTATGTTAGTAAGTCCTCCTACGTAATGTCTGTTAGTAAGTCCTCTTACGTAATGTCTGTTAGTAAGTCCTCCTACGTAATGTCTGTTATTATGTCCTCCTACGTAATGTATGTTAGTAAGTCCTCCTACGTAATGTCTGTTAGTAAGTCCTCTTACGTAATGTCTGTTAGTAAGTCCTCCTACGTAATGTCTGTTATTATGTCCTCCTACGTAATGTATGTTAGTAAGTCCTCCTACGTAATGTATGTTAGTAAGTCCTCCTACGTAATGTATGTTAGTAAGTCCTCTTACGTAATGTCTGTTAGTAAGTCCTCCTACGTAATGTCTGTTATTATGTCCTCCTACGTAATGTATGTTAGTAAGTCCTCCTACGTAATGTATGTTAGTAAGTCCTCCTACGTAATGTCTGTTATTATGTCCTCCTACGTAATGTATGTTAGTAAGTCCTCCTACGTAATGTATGTTAGTAAGTCCTCCTACGTAATGTATGTTAGTAAGTCCTCTTACGTAATGTCTGTTAGTAAGTCCTCCTACGTAATGTCTGTTATTATGTCCTCCTACGTAATGTATGTTAGTAAGTCCTCCTACGTAATGTCTGTTAGTAAGTACTCCTACGTAATGTCTGTTATTATGTCCTCCTACGTAATGTATGTTAGTAAGTCCTCCTACGTAATGTATGTTAGTAAGTACTCCTACGTAATGTATGTTAGTAAGTCCTCCTACGTAATGTCTGTTAGTAAGTCCTCCTACGTAATGTATGTTAGTAAGTTCTCCTACGTAATGTATGTTAGTAAGTACTCCTACGTAATGTATGTTAGTAAGTCCTCCTACGTAATGTATGTTAGTAAGTCCTCCTACGTAATGTATGTTAGTAAGTCCTCCTACGTAATGTATGTTAGTAAGTACTCCTACGTAATGTATGTTAGTAAGTCCTCCTACGTAATGTATGTTAGTAAGTACTCCTACGTAATGTATGTTAGTAAGTCCTCCTACGTAATGTATGTTAGTAAGTCCTCCTACGTAATGTATGTTAGTAAGTCCTCCTACGTAATGTATGTTAGTAAGTACTCCTACGTAATGTATGTTAGTAAGTCCTCCTACGTAATGTCTGTTAGTAAGTACTCCTACGTAATGTCTGTTATTATGTCCTCCTACGTAATGTATGTTAGTAAGTCCTCCTACGTAATGTATGTTAGTAAGTCCTCCTACGTAATGTCTGTTATTATGTCCTCCTACGTAATGTATGTTATTAAGTCCTCCTACGTAATGTATGTTAGTAAGTCCTCCTACATAATGTCTGTTAGTAAGTCCTCCTACGTAATGTCTGTTAGTAAGTCCTCTTACGTAATGTATGTTAGTAAGTCCTCCTACGTAATGTCTGTTATTATGTCCTCCTACGTAATGTATGTTAGTAAGTCCTCCTACGTAATGTATGTTAGTAAGTACTCCTACGTAATGTCTGTTAGTAAGTCCTCCTACGTAATGTCTGTTAGTAAGTCCTCCTACATAATGTCTGTTATTATGTCCTCCTACGTAATGTATGTTAGTAAGTCCTCCTACGTAATGTCTGTTAGTAAGTACTCCTACGTAATGTCTGTTATTATGTCCTCCTACGTAATGTATGTTAGTAAGTCCTCCTACGTAATGTATGTTAGTAAGTCCTCCTACGTAATGTCTGTTATTATGTCCTCCTACGTAATGTATGTTATTAAGTCCTCCTACGTAATGTATGTTAGTAAGTCCTCCTACATAATGTCTGTTAGTAAGTCCTCCTACGTAATGTCTGTTAGTAAGTCCTCTTACGTAATGTATGTTAGTAAGTCCTCCTACGTAATGTCTGTTATTATGTCCTCCTACGTAATGTATGTTAGTAAGTCCTCCTACGTAATGTATGTTAGTAAGTACTCCTACGTAATGTCTGTTAGTAAGTCCTCCTACGTAATGTCTGTTAGTAAGTCCTCCTACGTAATGTCTGTTAGTAAGTCCTCCTACGTAATGTCTGTTAGTAAGTACTCCTACGTAATGTCTGTTATTATGTCCTCCTACGTAATGTCTGTTAGTAAGTCCTCCTACGTAATGTCTGTTAGTAAGTTCTCCTACGTAATGTCTGTTATTATGTCCTCCTACGTAATGTCTTTTATTATGTCCTCCTACGTAATGTCTGTTAGTAAGTCCTACTACGTAATGTCTGTTATTAAGTCCTCCTACGTAATGTATGTTAGTAAGTCCTCCTACGTAATGTATGTAAGTAAGTACTCCTACGTAATGTATGTAAGTAAGTCCTCCTACGTAATGTCTGTTAGTAAGTCCTCCTACGTAATGTATGTAAGTAAGTACTCCTACGTAATGTATGTTAGTAAGTACTCCTACGTAATGTATGTAAGTAAGTCCTCTTTCGTAATGTCTGTTAGTAAGTCCTCCTACGTAATGTCTGTTATTATGTCCTCCTACGTAATGTCTGTTAGTAAGTCCTCCAACGTTCAATGTGATCTGATGAAGAGCTATTTATTTTCAGCTCAAGAGAACTCTTTACTTTTCAATCGAGCAGTCGTTTCTCATCATCACTTGAGAGTTGTACAGATGATGATTACGTTTTATTCCTGCATATTCCTGTCAACAACTGGATTGGTTTAATTACATAAAACAATTAAAAATGGATGGGGGTGGGGCAAGATCTTTTCTGTTAATGTGTTTTGGGCATTTTGACAGATGTGTTTACTGTAAACCAATGTCAACTGTTTTTCAACCATTAGCTGTTATATGTTTTCTTAAAAATTGACATTGTTGTTAACTGTTATAATGAAAATAAAAAACCTGATTGTTTTTAATAGTAATGCCTTTCGATGAGGTTCTCCTGTTATTTTTTTTTTTTTGAACTCATTGTTTTCTGTTTTTTCATGTTAATTGCTGTTATCTGTTATCATTATTTTAAATTTACTTTTCGAAAAATAAAAAATTATTAACCTGTTAATGGACCCCCCTCTCCCCACAGCAAAACGCACACAATGTGTGATAACTTCTCCTTATTCATTACCTATTTTGTTTTTGTTACACGGTTTTACGTAAAATAAATCTTTAGCATTGTATTTTGTTTTTGTTTTGAATAATGTTTAACGCCACTTTAAGCAATTTTTCAGCTATATCATTGCGTACAGCTTTTATTGAGAGAGGAAGCGGAGTACCCAGAGAAAAACCCCGACCTTCGGTTTTAGTATTAACATTGTTTTGCTCTTTATATTGACAGTCATATTTGCATTATCTTTGAGGCCTCGGTGACCGAGTGGTTAAGGTAGTTCGTCTACTACTGATCAGATAGTCAAAACTTAAATGGCTGGTTCGAGTCTCACTGCGGGCAGGGTGCACCGACTCCAATATTCATTGATAAGAATTGCCCGTTTTCCTACCCGGGGGTTTTCTCCTTGTACCCCGACCCCACCCCCCACCCACCCAAATTAAAACTGGATGCCATGACAGCTGAAAATTGCTGAAAGTATCGTTCAAACAAAAAAATGCATTACCTTTGTCTTTTAACAATATTATAGAGTACTGTTGGTTCAAATCGGTACAGATAACGTAGAATCATTCTTTGCATTTCACAATGCAACACTTAGCCACGTCCAAAGACTATTTAATTGATCGCTTGTCGCTTTGTTGGTTGAACTTGACAAATACACGTAAATCGGGATCAGACATTCTTTTAAAGAAATATAATTTAACTACAAGGATAGAATGTATTTTTTAAATGTTTCAATTATGCATTAACGCGTTAACCATGCGTACATTTTCATTTTGAAGTGCTACAACTACTATTTTCTGTCTACAAATAAAGTTAAGATTCCTAATTATTGAACACTGGAAACCGAATGTCAAATTGTTCTGATACATTGAATACAGATGGTGCTTCAACAAGAAGTTGTGTTGTTCTTGTCATTACTTTTGTGAATCATGTAAATACAGAAGAGTAATACGCATTCCTTCACCAAAAACCGGGCATTTAATGGACATTAAATGATACCCCACCACGTTGCATTGTTTTTATTATTCATTAACATTTATAAATCAGATTATATTAACAAAGTCCATTTTAGAAAACAATTTTTACCTTGACCTTGGACCTATAAAAATAATTTCAAATTGGCACAACTTAAAAACTGTAATAGGATTGTGCTGAAAATTCAACTTGATTTTCATTTTACAGTACTTAACAGTTGTGCAAAGTTTTAACAAAATCTGTTTTTCAAGTAATCTTTTAAACAATGTAATTCCGAAACCGTCAACTGTTGACCACAAAAATTGGCTTGTTGAAAAGTTGAAAACTACAAATTGGATTGTGCTGAAAATTGAACTTGATTTTTATTTTAAAGTATTTAACAGCTTTGCAAAGTTTAAACAAAATCTGTTGACGTGTTTTCAAGTTATCGTCTGGAAACATTCAACTGATGACAAACAAAAATTTGAATTGGCCCAAGTTAAAAACTTCAAATTGGATTGTGCTGAAAATTGAACTTGATTTTTATTTTAAAGTATATAACAGCTGTGCAAAGTTTAAACAAAATCTGTTGATGCGTTTTCGTCTGGAAACGACCAACTGATGACAAACATAAATTTGAGCAAGTCGAAAACTACAATCTGTTGACGCGTTTTCAAGATATCATATGTAAACCACAGAGGCACGGATATAAGGACGGACGGAATCTCATATGGATATGGAGGGTATAATACATTGGGGTATAAAAATTAGGACGCCATTATATAGTTGGAATTGCTGATTGTTGCAAAACTCGATACATACAAAATAATACGAATTATCGTTTACGCGCTAGCACATGGTGCATTTCTGACATCCCAACAAATGTCTTGTAGAAAGGTTGGAAGTGTAGTCACTTCCGGAACACAACATATCATTATCTTTTTTAAAGAATTAATATTGTCTTTCAGTTACACGCCCAAACAAGAAAATATTTCGGTGACACTGATGTCCAGCTTGGCACATAAAAGTAAACTTCGTCTATTTCTGAGTTCACTCAATCGTGAAGTATTGGACGAAGCCCTATAAAATGTTGCTAGCATACTTTAACAAAGTTTCAAAAAGATGTGAAGTCATCTCCACAAAAAAGTTTCCATGCAAAAATAATGCTAAGGTGAAAAGGACGAACGAACAAACCGAAATTCTACATGTCGTTTGTGGGACATAAAAATTCAACATATTTTAATCCAACTGTAATTACACAAGTGCAAATCTTTTTTCAACTTTTTATTCACAATATACACACAAAATATATTAAGCTTACTTCAAGATTTGAGAATTATGTACACATCATATTTTGGAGTAAAAGCTTCTGTAGCAAGACTTCCTTATAACACACAGACAATGTTTTAATAACGCAACTATATGCAGTTGATCATTGTATGATTCAGTCTATATCAGAAAGTGGGGTTATAAAGATGCTTGCATTTTTCAAATAGATAGCTTTTTTTAACAGTATGATTTTTCAAATGTATGAATTCTGCATGTCTGAACAAAATTACGAAAATTGTACAAAATATCACAAATGGATACTTGTAGCATACATTATTATGAGTAATTTTATAAACTAAACTTATCTAAAAAGTTTTATATATTAAAAAAAATAACATTTAAAGAAGTGTTTGCAAAATACTTAAAACAAATATTAAATAATGTACATTACCAAAACCAAACCACCTTTCAGAAAGACTTCGTCTTTGGACAAATTTCGAATTTAATTGTAGAGTTTTGTACCTGTGCTGTATGTGAACCTGAATAATTATTTTAGTTTAAAACATACACTCACACAAAATTGTTCTTTCATCCTTTCTTACGTACAATTGACAAAGTCAATGTCTTTTGTCTGTTTTTCATTAAATATTTGTTTAAATGTAATATTATAAAATGTCATAAGATCTGCAACTTGACCATGTTAAATATTTGATTAGAAAATAAAAATCTCATCATACCGCCTACCGTCCTAAATTGCCTGTTGAAAGTGGTGTAATAAGATTTCTGTTGTTGTACTAGTGAAGCACAAATCACACACCAAATGTTTTAAATAGATCAAGCAAGTAGATCAATCGAAACTGAAAACTAAATCATTTATGCTATATAACTGTGATAGTTTTGACAGAAGGAGTTGCAAAACATGTTTGACATTTTTGTCATGTTTTTACAATTTAATTGCAAAAATACATTAAAGCGCCAGTGAAATCCAAGTTAACTGCAGACTCGTATCTAACTACTGGCATTTTTCATGTTATGTTGCAAGCAAGTTATAAATTAGAGCACAACTGGTTTATGTTGTCAAGTAGAATTTTACTACTCTCAACACCTATTGAGTACTACAAAATATACAAGTATAAAATGCCATCAAAGATACTCAAGTTACAAAGTATTCATACTTAACAATGCAAAACATTATCTTTCTTCATTTCTCATCTTTTCATACAACGAATCATGTAACCATTTCATGGTTCATTAAATGATAAAAAAAAAGCATGGTTCAGTCAAAATAAGCAATACGGCTTTTGAAGCCAATATTTCATACAATGCAATAAAAATTTAAACTATAGGATGCAAGCATCACATACATACTGCCTACAAAAAATATTGCACATTACTTTTATATAATTAATTTCAAATACAGGTTAAAGCAGTTCATTTATTACTATTCCCTACTTTCGGAATATAGAGTTACTTCCCATTTGCAAGAGTTGTCTTTCATAATGGCAGGTATCAAGTTTTGAACAACTAGGAAAAGTTACGTTTTTACACTTTCTAAATAACTTATGTGGTCTGATTGTTCCAGTTGAACTTAAAATACACAGCAGAATTAGTTTGCAAATCAGAGGCTTAATTAAAGGTAAATAAAATAATACTGCATAAAAACAACTCTTTACCTACAGTAAGTAATATTCAGTACCTACACTAGAAACAGATGACTGGGTGAAAAATCTGGTTTACTGCAAGAAGTAAATTCTGTATAATATTGCTCCACACTTTTATCTTAGCTAGGGTCAGAATGACAGGGAAGCCTTTATCTCTATGAGGGGTCTGGGGTCCATAGCAAAGCAATTTAAGAGATTCCCAGGTGATTTTCCCCTTGGAAGCTCCAGAGACATAACATTTTTGACATATTTACAAATCTTTCTGAATGAAAAATTCCCCCATTGTTTTTTGCCAAAACAATTTTTTGGAAGCCTTGTTTTGCCACTGATTGTATACATGCAATCATTATTAATTTCAAACATTTCTTTTAGATGCCCTATTTTTTTAACCATGTATTCACCTCGCTTTGACAGCTTGATTACTAGTATATCACTATTTTTCAGTAATTTCCTTTGATCTTTATGTGTGGTATTTTCCCATCTCACTCTACTAGCATGAGATGGGCCCATCTAACCTCGCTGTCAAGACGTTATTAAGTAAACACTGTGATGTCACAATGTAACAAAACAAAGATAAACAGATTATTTGCGTTTTTTTAAAACTCTATGCATTTCCTCGCCATTCTATCCCAGGGCTGTCACCCTTCGATGAGATACGGACGAGAAAATGCATCTCGTTTTAAAAAATCATAAATAATCTACAACAGTAGTACTGAGATCAAAAATTAAACAAATAGAAATTAAACGAATATGCAGATTTAAAATATAAATATTTTCAGTTACAGTTAAGCACTCATTTTCCAAGACTAATATTTTTTTTTCAACTGATAATTTCACATTTAACATTTAAATATGATATATCTGATGAAAATTGTATTCAAATTGGGATGAAAGTTCAAAAGCTGACCTACATGTAAAATCAATATACTTTTTTCCTGTATCTAACTCTATCTAATAGGCTTCCGTCTATTGATAAATCACAACCCTTGTCCTAAATATTAACCTCAGTCATATGCAGTGATTTTAAGTAGTTTAGCCCTTATACAACAATAAAACATGAAACAAAAATTAAAACTAACTAATGAAACAATGATCAATGAATGATGACACAACAGATCAAATACAAGTCTACTTAAAACAAGGTGAATACCGTGATCTATTTACAAGATTATGTTAGTTTTCATAGAGAGTTGCAAATCACAAAATATCAACTAATGTTATGTTATTTCAATGTTATAACAATTCAGCCTCTGGAGAGCTGCTATTAAGGGATGTTCATCTCACACAAGCTATGAAACCATTTTTTCCTATGATTCCATATGGATTATTCTCCTGCAGTTCGACACCAACTTGCAGAGATTTTCCTTGCATTCCATTATGACATTATCAGTTGTTAGAGATGAAACACTTTGCAACATCACAAATACCCACAACACAACCAATCAGAATGTGTTAAGGACGATCATCCAATCAGAAAAGTCTAATTTTGATATCGATTTTTCATATCACATCATCTAGGATACGATATCACAAAATACACAATTTGAGAACATGATAAAAAAAAAGCCCAAATATAAGAGAACTAATGCTATATATCATTTGTAACAATACATAAAACTGGCCTAGACAGACAAGATCAACAGTAAACAAATTACACCCACATAAAATGATCCTAAGCAGTAAGTAAAAAAATTTAAAAAATCTGTTAATTGAATGTGTTAACCAATCAACTATCATATATTTTGTTTGAATATTGCTTAATGTCTCTTTCAGCAATTTTTCATCTATAATGGAGTCTAGTTTTTATTGGGGCAGGAAGATGGAGTACCTGGAGAAAACTCCCTATCTTGAGTAGAAAACTGGCAATCCTTGTCAATCAAGATTGGAGTTATGCACACCCTGCCAACTGTGAGACTCAAGCCCGCTATCTCCATGTTGACTGACCATGTGATCAATAGTAGTCAAACTACCTTAATTGTTCTACCACCAAGGCGCCCCCATTATCAAATATACAATTGTTTCATAAAGCTAAAGATTAACAAATAAATGGTCATCAATCATAAATTTATATGCTGTCTCCAGTAACAAAGAATATTTTACATAATAAAACGATCTTCACAAAATTAGGCAAATAAAACTCACACTTATTTTAAATAAAATTTAAGAAACAGAGTTTTTTTGCATGCTTCTGGTTTATCAATTATGAAACTAGACTACTAAAAACCAGACACGGATTACCTGAAATAATTATCTAAATATAATCTATCAACTGTCTAACAATAAAGAATTCTTTAGCTTTATATTTGCACTTAAAACAAACTGAATATCAACTTAAATTTGAGTGAAAAAAACTAAACAAATTACATTGAAAAGCAGTGTTTTTCACGAAAAGTCCTAAGTGAAAAATACATCGTTATTACTGATGTCACAACGCATGGTTGGCAAAGGGTGGGCATAACTTGTAGGCCCTGCCCACCGTTTGCCATGTCACGCTTGGCACATATTGATAAATGTCCCAGTTCACTTGTACTCGAGCCTACCAGTGGGCAAATGGTGAGCACAGCCTCTAGCTTGTCTACATTGCCCACTGTTTGCAGTGGACTTTTCATTCTGTTTACTTTATCATAAAACTTCATAGAAACAGAATATAAATGTTTATGTTTACTGTATTTACAAACAAAATGGTCAATTATTTGTAGAGTGGACATATGTGAGCTGCCCAATTTGATTGAGCTGTAAAAGCTAAAAGTGTGTTTGCAACAATAATGCCCCGCATGGCATAAATTGATAAACTTCCTTGTTTTTCCAAGTGTGAAGTTATGGGTGCAGCGCAGCCCTATAAACTTTTGCCAGTGAGGAGATCTCATCATGTAGTAATAATGTGCCAAAGTTTCATTAAGTTGTGAAGTCATCTTCTTAAAAAAAGCAAACCAAAGGTAAAACTGACATGGGACAGATGGACGATTGAACAAACAAAAAAATCTAAATGTCCACCAACTTCTGTTGGCGGGACAAGGAAATCTACTCAAGCTGTTGTCTACATGTTTTAGTTTACCCTAGTGTACAAAGTAAATTCTACAAATATGAGTTATGATCATTCAATGTTACACACATTCTTAAACTATACAATTAACTTTTGCAAATGTGATAAATTCTATTTGTAACCATAATATGTTTATTATCACACACAATCACAGACTTTAAACCTCAAACAACAACGTCATAATGTAGAGACAATGATTTCCTTCAATGGTTGGTATCGAGATACTATGACATAAATACATGATACTGGTAGTTCCTTTTTTTGCAGCGTAAATGTGTTTTTTTCTCTGGTCTCTACACTTATTTATAATGTATGATGTAGACATCGTAGTCCTATCTACATGAAAAGTAGTCCCTTTTACCATTACACCAGAAACACATGTTAATTAGATTTTGATGTCCTCCATACACGTCATTCCCGCTAGCGTCTTTTTGATTCTAAGAGTAGTTAGCCGAGCAGCAGCATTGTGATACCAGCACTCTTTCATCAGTCTTCCCATAACTCTCAGTGACTACAATAAAAAAACCTCAATAAAATGGAATAAACAGTAGAGACATCACATTTTTTTTAAGAGTTTTATAAATTTGTTTTCAAATGCAGTAGAACTGGGGTCACAAAAAATAGTTTGAGCTATCGGTAGTTCGAGCCACCGAAGTTGGACAACTTCCGGAAATTTATCTGTTCTGTACCATAACAGTTTTTGTTTTTAGGTCGCTCATTAATTTCCTACACGCAGAATGGTTGTTTTGGGAACTAACATTCGTTTTAAATATATGTAGAAGTTTATTTCATGAATTTTGACACAAATAAAATTATTTTAGTCGTTATAATTTGTGAAATTTGAAATTTCATCATCAGTTATTATTCACTTCCGTTGATTGCGCAAAAAACCAGTTTGTGCACGGCATATCTGCCATCGCAGTTAAATTAAGTAAATAATTTCCACAGTATTTATTGCCGACATGTTTTTAAAAAATTATCTTAGCTTTAACAATTGGTATTTTAATATCAATTAAACTGCAAATGTTAACAAAATTTTAATTCGAATGGCTTCGTTTTGATTTTATAATCCGCTTGGTACCGTTATTATTTTTGATTACAAAACAATTAATGTCTATTTGCATGTTAAAACAAATCAACAGTCATGACATAATTATTATCTGCTACATGTATTTTGTTTAAATTGACATACCTGTACTAATTGTTATGGCTTCTGTTATTACCGTTCTTTGTACCGAAGTTAATTACTTCGCACCGAGGCTTATAATTTTCGTTCGAGTTATTGATGGTGACTTGCATGAATTTACTATCAAAGGGACCTATAAACGAGTTCGAGTTTTGGAGAAATCTGTGTTAGAAAAACCATGGTTTTTTGTACAAACATATATAGAAATAAATGACTGGACTTTAAAACAGTTCGAGAAATCGGTGGTGTTTGAGCCATCCGAGTTCGAGCTACCAAAGTTTGACTGTACAGGTATTTTATGCCACTTTTAGAAATTTTCAAGCTATTTCATGGTATCCAGTTATTATTAGAAGCGGAAATAAGAGTACAAGGTGAAAAGCCAGCCCTTTGGTACAAAAAAGTTGACAATAATCTTTGGAGTCCTGTTCATAATAAAGCTTGAACCTGCAACCATAGTGTTGACAGTAACACAAACATTTTTTAAAAATTAATTCTTTTTTTTTCAAAATACACCCACATCTATTAATATTTCTTTTAACGAAAAAGACTCGAAAAATTAATGTCTTTTTCTCTTCAAAAAAATCATCAAGGATTTCTGCCCATTGTATTTTAGCTTACCTCTACTGTCTGCCATCTGTTTGGTATGGCAGGTCTGTACTTCTCATCACAAACAATCTTCCTCATGTCCTCTAGAGATGGGTCAGAGGGGACCATGTCATAATAGGGTAACTGGTATTCCTCTACAATGCCTGTAATGACAAGTTAATAACTAGATATGAATTTCGGTGTGCCCTCCCTGACCTTTGGGTCAAAGATCATCAACCATAGTACAACCATGTAACACATCCCCCTTGATATTATCGAACTAATACCAAATATCAAAAGCCTACCTCTAAAGATACTGAAGTTATGGCCCTGATATAATTTGTTTAAGTTGGATGGACACACAGACGGATGGATGCATGGACAGACAGACTGATCAGCTTCTGACACTAAGTGCCGGGCCCTAATTAAATAATGAACCAAGTAATATCATAGGTAATGTATATAATCCAGAAATCAACTTAAACCTAAATGTTTGTTTGAATTATGTTAAATGTGGCATTTAACATCATTCAAACAAACATTTAGGTTTAAGTACATTTAGGTTTCAACAATTTTTCAGCTATATCAAATGTATATCATGGCGTCCAGTTTTTATTGGGAGAGGAAGCTGGAATACCAGGAGAAAACACTGACCTTCGGTCGGAAAACTGGCAATCATTGAGACTCAAACCCGCAACCTAAATGTTGACAGACCACATGATCAATAGTAGACGAACAACCTTAACCACTCGGCCACCAAGGTCCCCTAAATGTTTGTAAATTATCCTATATTTGTTGAAATATTGCAGTATAGTAGACCCATTTCACATTTCTATAGCAGTCCATTGCTACAAAAGCCCCTGAAAAAATATTACAATTTTATACTCAACATTTCACACATTCTAAACCCATTAAAAAAACAGTCAAAAGCTGAACCAACAAGTGTGGACTGTGAGCACGCTCACAAAGGGATACCGCCGCTTCGCTTTCAAGACCAAGACCAATCATTATTAATGATATTCGAGGTCAATAAAAATCCTTCATGCACATCTACATATAATGTACTTCCTTCATGCTATGTTTCATTAAATTCCATCAAGCGGTTTAGGTGGAGTTGCACTTACAAGGGATGTGGACAGACGGACTGACAGACAGGGTGATTCCGATATACCCCTTCCCCCCCCCCCCCCCCAAAACTAGTTTGCGGGGGGGGGGGGGGGGGGGGGTATAATAATTGACTAATGTAATTACAGGTAAAGAAAATTTATATTCACTGGAAACAGCTGATATGCTATTAACCCCACCTCCACTATGCATGTATTAGAATTTTTAACCTACTGTATGTACATTACATTTTTCACATTTGAAAAACCAAAATTCAAGGATTAATAAAATTGTTTGTTTCCAACAAATCCTTGAAATTAAATTATCTAATAAATAAGTGAATCCATAGCCCATATTACATAATACTGGTTTCACACATGAAACTTTAAGAAATGTGTCTCAAAATAAGCTTTTAACAAAGACAATTAACCTGTTGAACCACGAGTTACATCAAATAAGTCCCAGGTAAGTTGCTGTCCACAGCATACCACATTTTCAGAGTCCCACGAGAAATAGATAAATAAGGATAATAATAACTTACCTCCTATAGAGCACCGTCTAGCTATCTCCCACAGGACCAAACCAAAGGCATAAACGTCGGCCCTTTTAAATGACTCGAAATGATTCCTGTTGATTGATACATCTAAGACCTCTGGGGCCATATAACGCTTGGTACCTACTCGATCATTAGGGGCAATGTCAACAGAATCTGTAGCGATGTCGTGTCTTACGGCAAGCCCTGTAAAAACAAAGAAATTTACTGTCAACTGGAAAAAGAGGTACATATATATTTTTGAGGGTTGAGAAATACCCAATTAACTGTATATCAAAGTCTGTAATTGTTTTTTTACATGAATAAATTCTATCCAAGCAAGTCAGTTAGCAGCAGCCATCTTTATTGTTGTTGACAAGATTTTTTTTTTACAAATGGGCACATGAATCAGATACATTAATTGAATGATTTATGACTTAGACAGCTATTCTGACTGGCTGATGAACAATTATACCATTAAATCTATTTTTAACTCAATATTGGATTTTGCATGACTGCTTGTGCATTTGATGCAATTTTAGTACTGTTGTGATTTAACATGGCTCAAAAATTAGTTTATAGACCAATGAATAACACAGCAATATTCTATTTTTTGTTATACTTAGGTCTTACCTAAGTCGGCTGTACAAGTCTACATAAAATGCTTCAAGGTCTTAGCTAAGTCGGCTATAAAAGTCCACATAAATTGCTGCAAGGTCTTACCTAAGTCAACTATACTAGTCTACACAAAATGCTTCAAGGTCTTACCTAAGTCAGCTATACAAGTCCACATAAAATGCTTCAAGGACTTTCCTAAGTCGGCTAAACAAGTCTACACAAAATGCTTCAAGGTCTTACCTAAGTCGGCTATACAAGTCAACACAAAATGCTTCAAGGTCTTACTTAAGTCAGCTATACAAATCTACACTGCGGCCAAGATGGATTCCGCAAAGTCCGAGAAAAAACACGGCCGAACGCGACGCGGCAATCAATTTTTTTAGTGATAATTGTCCGCGAACGTTCCGTGACCAAAATGACTGCACAATCGTCTATTCATGGACTTGGCGGTATTGCCGCAATAAACACGGCACCTGTACCAGGCATATGTTGTAACTGCAGAAATTCGTAATGAAAGTATTTGTTGCAGAAAGGCAGTAACATTTTTTAAACTTCGTTACTCAGACGTCTAAATTTTATGTTCGTTTTACATAATTGTTCATTCGTCAGATTCTATTGTTGTGTAAATTCCATAAGAATCGGACATGCACGGAGTGAGAAATCATGTCTCAATGGGAAACAATAGTGAATTATCTCTTCCTGAAAATTACCAGATGGCACCGCTGTTCCAGGTCCATCGTCTTTATGTTTACAAACTGATGAATGTGCGTAACGCTATTGACAATTGAATCTTACTGTGATAAATACGCGAATTTAACAATTTCTGCTTTGAAAGAAGAATGATCAAGAATTAAAAAATAGAAATGCAAAGCTTTCTGGCATAAAAATAAGTTAATTGAAAAGTTTGTAATCTAATTAATCTTCTTTCGTAATATTACTAAAATATGCATTCTGCGTTTCGAACATCGCCGTTTCATCATGTTCCTTAAGAAAACAAAAAACGATTATTTATAATAAACTAGCAATATTTCCATACAAAAAATATTTTCTCTTTCAATTAATATATTTATAAGAAAGCATTTTTAAAAATCTGGTTACAATACCAATGTTACTCCACTGCTGCTGTATGTGTCGTCAATTTCGATGTTAGAAAGGTTGAAGCAAAATATTTCTATGCCGTGAAAAAGACTTAAAAGTATTTCAGTGCTGATGAAATATCAATTGCTCGGAAATAATGGTAAAGAATTAAGTTCCTACAGTATAAACATGTACTGGTCAGAGAGTAGTTCTCGCCATTAAAATGACAGAAGCAATTCTCACAATTTTGGTGACTGTGCCGTTATTTTTCCATTAAAATCGACAGCAAAGGCTTCATTTGATAGATTTCACTTTCTTCCATCCAAAACAAGTTACGTTCATCATTTTTCAAATGACAATTTTTCACAAAAATTTTCGAAAGATCGGGTGAAGAGAATTACTTGCTGGCGAGAACTACTCTGAGACCAGTGTATGCTCTCGTACAGATAAGAAAAAGGGGGGGGGGGGGGGGGGGGGCGGTTTGCGCGAGCTGTATGTCAAATCTGTTGTAAAACGATAATAAATGTATTTCTTTTTTATAGCCGCGAGAAAGATCTTTAATATTTTGTTTTGAAGAATTAATATTGTTTTTTTTCTTCTTTGTGAGTTTACAAACGCTGATATTACATTATACCCGGAAATTAACATGGACCGGCTACCACGGCGCCATCCTGCACACGGGCGATAATTCACTACTTTTCGTAATTATTGGTCTCTTTGAAGACCTGACGAGATAAGATTAATTGACAGATAGGTGTGCCAAAACTAATACACACACAACTAAAATATCAATAGGTGAGGCGGGAATTACTAAATGAATGGGAGGAGCAAAAACTATAAGTGACACGTGTCTCCGGCTGACGACATCAAAATTCGAGGTTGCAACTAATTATACAAAATTCCTTAAAAAAGGAAAAAACTTAAAAAGTAAAATATGTGTTTTTAATATTATTCCACTAAACCTGTGGCTGCCAAAGGTTTTAAACGTATGTGATAAAATATTGCTCCAAAATGCGTTTGAGACAATAAAACTTTCCAGTCTTTTAATTACATGGAAATCCAAGTGTTGGTTACCTTCATCAATTAACACTAATCACCTGATCAGGAGGCCAGCGGGATATTTTTTATTATAAGTATGAAATTTACCGTAATTCATACCTTTCAACTCTTACACACATTTATACAGGCGTATATTAGTTGACCCCACAATAAAATTGCAGGTGTTCCTTGATCAATGGACCGTTCTATTTTGCATCCGGTGGAGGACAGGTATCCTAATTCCTAGGGGCACCATAAGGAAAGGTGTTTTATGTCAGCATTTAAATAACACCTACTGTTTATATTATAAGAGTTTAAACACACCTTATTGTATAAAAGTTTACTATATCTGTTTTTTGTTACCACTTTTTTACAAATTAATATGAAAATATTTATTATGTAAAATAATTAATAAAGTACCCTTCTTGAGCATGTTTTTACTGACGATCTGGAAAGAATTTATACATAACTGAATGGTTTAATGACAGGAACAATACACTATCTTCAAGTAAAGTATTTATCGAATTCAGTCCATGACAATTACGTTTACGTTCGAGGACATGTAGAAGAATTCGCGGATCCATTGGGGACATCATATCTGAAGTGTCCGCGAATGATGAACTTCTGTCCATCGGGAATGTCCGCGTACTACAATCGGTGTCCATCATGGACTCACGGACTTGGCGTAATCCGTTTTGGCTGTAGTGTACATAAAATGCTTCAAGGTCTTACCTAAGTCAGCTATACAAGTCCACATAATAATAATATAAGGTCTAGCCTAAGCCAGCTATACAAGTCTTCACAAAATGCTTCAAGGTCTTACCTAAGTCAGCTATACAAGTCCACATAATAATAAAATAAGGTCTAGCCTAAGCCAGCTATACAAGTCTTCACAAAATGCTTCAAGGTCTTACCTAATTCGGCTATGCAAACTCCACATAAAATGCTTAACAGTCTCACCTAAGTCAGCTATACAAGTCTACACAAAATGCGTCAAGGTCTTACCTAATTCGACTATGCAAAGTCCACATAATAATGTGTTAAGGTCTTACCTAAGTGGGCTATTTAGTCTTACCCAAGTCAACTATACAGGTACATGTATTACCTAAGTCTGCCATACAGTCTTATCTAAGTGTGTTATATAGGTCTTATTAAGTTGTCAAATAAGTTCTCTAATCAGGTCTTACCTAAGTCTTCTATAAGGTCTTAACTAAGTTAGCTACAATGGTCTTACCTAAGTCGGCTATACAACACGTCAAATTGTTTTTCACCAGAATATTCTTACTCTTCAAATCTCTATGGGCTATGGCTGGTTTACCAGCATGTACTAAAAATATACAGATCATTTACATCATAAACAAAGTAATTAATAGAAGTTATAATATATTATTAATGAATTGATTTCACATTGTTTTTTTTGTATGTTTGCATGTTTTTTAACACCACTTTCAGGAATTCTTCAGCTATATCATGAGGTTCAGATTTTTTTAGGAGATTAAGCCCGAGTATCTGGAAAAAGCCCTCAACTTTTGGTAGATTTCACTAATGGAAAGTTCGCCTGTCAGTACTAATTCAAGTATGGGGGCCTCGGTGCCCGAGGGGTTAAGGTAGTTCGTCTGCTATTGATCACGTGGTCTGTCAACACTGAGGTTGTAGGTTCGATTCTCACTAAAGGCAGGGTGTACTCGACTCCAATCTTTATTGACAAGGATTGCCAGTTTTCCTACCGCAGGTAGGGGATTTTCTCCGGGAACTTCGGCTTCATCCCCCAATAAAAAATGGACGCCATGATATAGCTGAAAAATTGCTGAAAGTGGCCTTAAAACACCATCAAACAAACAAAATTCAAGTGTGGCATTGATATATAATCCAATTTAAGGTCTATATATTTATTGTTAAATAATGTAATATGTTTTGTAAGCTGCAATCTGATTGGTCAATTCAAATCGAGCAACCCACATTAGAACAAATAACTTGCGTGACCTATGACCTATTCTTACGCCGTTAAAATGTTAAATAGTTCCATAACATAATCGAAGTTTTTACCCTAAAATTGTTAAGATTTATACTTAAAATTAAATTATAAGGAATATTCCAAATTTCTGAACAGGTTATACGATATAATATGGTTTGGGTCTGTTTACACCATTCATAAAACCGCTGCGCGGTTTATTAGGCGTAAACAGACCCAAACCATATTATATCGTATAACCTGTTCAGAAATTTGAACTATTCCTTAAATATCTGCAGACTACTGTATAACACAATTTTACCTTTAGGTACCAGGACCACAATTGACCACGTGATCATATTTTGGTGTCTGGATGTCCATTTTTTTTCTATGGAGCAGACCTCGGTAATGTTCAGCAAACATCGGAAATACGATATGAGTAACTAACTTTTTTTGCTTAAAATTGTTACATTAACTCAAAGTAAAACAATATATTTAATTTGTATCATTAATTGGCAATACATGAATTTAATAAAGCTGTATTTCTTGGTCAAGAAAATTAAATTAAACGGTGACTTCAATTATGGGTCGAATACATTAAATTTATTTGCAATGATTGCATTAATCAAGATGATGTCATATACCATTTCAGGGGCTGCTCTGGCTTCTAAAAAGCTGGCGCCAAAAAAATCGCCAACTGCAATTTTCCGTCGCCAGTTTTGTAAAAGTGTCGCCATATTGGAAATCGCTACATCACTATATGACATGGCGAAATTGTTTAACATTATGGGTGACATATTCTGTAACGTCGGAAGAAATCCAAACTCTTAATTCAATTTTTCAAAAGTATATATGGTACACTAAATGTATTTTAATCATGAAAAGATGTGTGAGTGATTTCTTGTTGGCAGAAAACCAAAATTTTACAGTAATTTATTACAAACATATATTCCCGTGAATGAACATAAAACCGGAAATACTGAAAATGGAACTACGCATGTGTAAGAGTTTTCTAATTACGAAATTAAGACGGATATCCGGTCCGGAAATCACTCAACAACGACGTCAGTTTTCATACCTGTATTTTATAAATTACATTATAAAAAAAATATTACTACAAAAATATGTTTGTTCTGTTATTTTTATAAATTAATTAACAGCATCAATTGTTTTATTACAAGTCTACTCAAATGTGATGCAGATACGTAAAGCTGCTTTTCATCAGACAACTTTGTTGATTCATTTATTGCCGATTTCCGTTTAATAACTCCAAATAACACACATGTCACTGGATACTACACAATACACGTGTATTTACGACCATAGAAGCCGACAAAGGATCTTTAATGATGCAATCGCCGATTACCGATAAATTTAAAACGTGCATGCATCGTTTAACACTATAAAACCTTGGCGCCAAAAAAATCGCCAGACGCAATATTTTGTCGCCAAATGAAAGAAAAAATCGCAATTGGCGACATTGGCGAAGCCCAGCGCGGCCCCTGCATTTCAAGCAATATACTAGGTTGGTTTCCTGGCTGGGCAGCGTGTCTACTGCCAAAAGCATGCAGTAGACCAGGAACCTTGACTAATGAACTTGGATATTAAACATATCAATCATTGACTGATTTCCTTAAACATCATTTTGTCTTCTAACGATTGCTTGCAGTGAAGCAGGGACACTAGACTAAATCTAGAAACATCCACTAAAATTAATTAACCCATTAAATTTAGTGAATTGACTATAGACCTATTCAAACAACCTTAAGCTGACCTTTCTCTCCATTTTATGATTTTTACCTTCTGTTCCGATGATCTCCATATGCAGATGACATAAACCACAGGCAGCTGACAGGGCCAGTTTGATCATCTGTGAGACTGTTACTTGTGTTCTGTTCAAATAATCAAACAGGGAACCATTCTCATGATAGTCTGTGATCAGCCAAAGTTGTGTCCAGGTTCCATTGTCTGTAATCAAAAATAGATCATTTAAGTGTAATCCATTGCTCACTCATGAACTTCACTAACTTGGCTCAGCAATCATTTTCTCACTCGTGCTCTTCACTACATAGTCCCAGGAACCACTTGCTCATCCATGCTGGTCACAATATTAATTGGCACAGAAAATCCTTTTCCCACTCATGCACTTCACTCTATTGGCACATCAACTATTTTCTTACTTATGATCTTCACTCTATTGGCACATCAACCATTTTCTTACTTATGATCTTCACTATATTGGCACAGCAACCATTTTCTTACTTATGATCTTCACTCTATTGGCACATCAACCATTTTCTTACTCATGCTCTTCACAACATAGTCCCAGCATCATTTTCTTACTTATGATCTTCACTATATTGGCACAGCAAATCATTTTCCCACTCATGCTTTTAAAAATATTGGCACAGCAATCATTTTCTTACTTATGATCTTTACTATATTGGCACAGCAACTATTTTCTTACTTATGCTCTACACAATATTGGCACAGCAAATCATTTTCTCACTCATGCTCTTCACAACATAGTCCCAGCAACTATTTTCTTACTTATGCTCTTCACAATATTGGCACAGCAAATCATTTTCCCACTCATGCACTTCACTTCCTTGTCCCACCAAGCACATGCCACAACATGATCACCCATGCTCTTCACTACCAGTATATTGGCACAGCAAATCATTTGCTCTCTTATGCTCTTAACTCACTTGGTAATTACTTATGCTCTTTTACTTGCCTTTGTTATCAGCTGCAATAAAACCCAGAATATTTTCATGACGTAACATGACAGTTTGGTATAACTCTGCCTCCCTAAACCAGGATCTTTCTTCCCGAGATGAAAATATTTTAACTGCAACATTTTCCGCTCGCCATTTTCCTCTCCATACTTCACCATATCTGCCCTTTCCAATTATCTCACATAACTGTATCTGTCGTGCAATTGTCCTCTGAACCAAGAGTGGTAAACCTGTAAAATAAACACTGGGTCTACAGCACAATCAATAACAAAATAAACAAGTGTGGACTGTGAGCACACTCACAAAGGGATACCCCCGCTTCGCTACAAGTCCCCTGAATAATATCTGACAGCGACTAAAATTCTTCATGCACATCTACATCTACATATGATGTACTTCCTTCATGTAAAGTTTCATCAAAATCTGTCAAACGGTTTAGGAGGAGTTGCGCTTACGAGGTCCCGCACTGAATACTATATTTTAAAAGTGTAAGTCCAATTATCTCCCCTGAATAATATCCGACAGCGACGAAAAATCTTCATGCACATCTACATATGATGTACTTCCTTAAAGTAAAGTTTCATCAAAATCTGTCAATCGGTTTAGGAGGAGAAGCGCTTACAAGGGATGTGGACAGACGGACAGACACACAGACAGACAGACAGACAGACAGACAGACAGACAGACAGACAGACGGACAGGGTGATTCCTATATACCACCCAAACTAGTTTGCGGGGGGTATAACTAGAAAAACTGTGAGCAATGCCATCTAAATGATACCCACAGCTTCCTAAGAATGACAGTCCATGTTTTTCTATAGAAACCCCAAATACCATTCTGATCAAAATGTTAAATATCAGGTGCACAATGGTTTACTATGTGACAAAGATTCTGTGTAAGTTTTATCTAATTCCATTTAGTAGTGTAGGGGGAGTTGCACAGCAGAGAACATGTAATGGACAGATGAACGGAAACCCACATCAGAATATACCCCCTCTATCACAGCCATTCCTAAAGTGTGACATATATGGTGTACTGCCCATGTTAATATCTTAGCTTTTTTTTTCTTGGATTTAACCCCTGCTTTTGTTTTACATTTCTTTAGAACTGAGTGCAGCTGCTGATGCAATGACATTGTTAGAATGTCAAAACCATGCAGATTAATTTCCAATTTTATTAAGCAATATTAACATTATGTATGTCTTTCATCAAATTGATATCCTAGATTTCTATTGGTTCAAACAGATGACGCAGAATCATTCTTTGCATTTCTCAATGAAACCAGTATCAATGAAGAGCATGCGTTTCCTTGACGACGTCAACAGTCAACAGACAACACAGAGTAATTTAAATCGACAAAAATACATTGTGCACAATTTAAATCAGGACCTCGACACTTTTTAAATAAAATAACATGTTAATATAAGAATTGAATGCATTCTTTTGAAGTTTCATTGATGTATGAAAGGGTTGACTGAGCATATTTTCATCATGAAGGGGGCTAGGGCTTCATTGAAAATGTGCTTCAGTCAGTGCTTTTATACGTCAACAAAACTTCAAAAGAATGCATTCAGTTCTTGAAAGCATTAAATGCTTGAAGAATATACATTTAGTTAACTTTTAAGCTTTTTATTAATCATTCGTTAACTCGATAGTTGATTGGTCAGGCACTTCCAAACAATAATTGATAGTGATTTTTACAGATTCGTTAAAACCTGATAATACTCACCAGATCCAGACCCAGAATAATCAAACATCATTTCTCTCAAAGATTCTGACCCTGGTTGAACGAACGGTACATTTTCTGTGCTGACCTCTGGTGGCACAGTGTAACCTGTTGGACGCCGATGCTGATATTGATAATATGCAAAAAATCCTATCATAAAAATCAAGGAAACCAAGACAACTGGTCCGGAAATCATCACCACCAGCTCTACGGTCCCGAACTCTAATTTGTCAACATTTTCAGCTGAAAAAAAGGTCAATATTGTTTTATTTAGTATTTATAAAACATTATTAACACTATTACGAATTTGAAAAATGATAATAAAATAATTTAACATTTGCATATTTGAATTACTTAGAAAAATCAATTTCAGTTTTCCTGCAATGTCTACATGTATCCATAGTTTACATTAAATTACAACATAAGAGCAGAATGTTAAAAATGAATGCAATAAGATAACAATGAACATATTTGAAATGTAAAGTAAGCTGTTTTAGTATGTAATAATCATTAAATCTAGTCATATTTATTATTTATGGTAGTAGTAGTAGTAGTATTACAATTGACTAACACAGGTTGCAGGTGAAAAATTGTCATACCTGTTGTATCATTGATCAATTTATACATCAAACAATACACCTGTTCCTGTGACAAAATTAACACCCTGTTTAAGTATCATATAACTACACTTCTGGAAAGGCATTCAAATCAGCTAGCTCGGTATACAAAGCAGGCCGCAGGGAATAGTGCAGTGTAAAATCTAAAGTGTATGCAGGGGAGCATATATTGACAGCTAAAATAATTCTTTCAATATTTGTTTGTTTATTTGTTTGAATGGTGTTAGCACCACTTTCAGCAATTTTTAAGCTATATTAAGGTGTCCAGTTTTTATTGGGGGAGGAAGCTGGAGTACCCTTAGAAAACAAAATACTAGGTTTGAACTGATAATTCCAGTGTTGACAGGCCACGTAATAAAAAGTATATGACTAACTACCTTTACCACATGGCCACTGAGGCCACGGACTCTACTGAACCCTGTTGTCAGAAAGAAATAAGTTATTAGTGCTGAAAACACAAATCAACAAAATGTTAAAGCATGCATATAGAAAAACAAGTAGACTTGTCATGCTACTAGTAAGTCAACAACTACAAGCATTAAGGCCAAATAAAATAAGATTTAAGGTTCTCAAGCCAGAGTGCATAAATTCTCATAAAGCTGCATTGTAGACTTTATAGTCTTTTTAATACAATTAATCCAAAAACACAAGCCATTTCTGAAAAAACAAATTGGGTCCAATACAATTCCTCATTTCTACCCACTCTACAGTAAGAATTACTGGATAATTTTGCTTACTCATAAGTGGTTTATTTTAGATTTTATAACCTTATAATACAGTTTTATATTGACATGGTTCATTTTTTTAATTTAAAGTTTCTTTACCAGATCATTTAACTATTTGAAAAGCATACCCCCGCAATGAAAACAAGTGTGGACTGTGAGCATGCTCACAAATGGATATCTCCCGTTTTGCTTTCAAGTCCAATTATCTCCCCTTAATGATATCCGAGGTCAATAAAAATCCTTCATGCACATCTACATATAATGTACTTCCTTTATGCTAAGTTTCATTAAATTTCATCAAGCGATTTAGGAGAAGTTGTGCTTACAAGGGATGTGGACAGAAGGACAGACGGACACAGGTGATTCCTACATACCTCCCCAAACAAGTTTGCGGGGGGTATAATAATAGGTTGATATGTAAGTGGCAATGTTCTTTTTTTATATAAGGGTGTCTGTAAGACCCAAATGATGCCCCAGCTGGCTGACCATCGACATGAAGCATTTGTTGCAACAGGCATAAATTTTAAGAAAATAAAATGAAAATCGTAATCCTTTGGCCCTGCACACCTCTATTATGTGTCAAATATCCTAGCAAACAATGAAACTCTAAAGACAAAGAAGAATATAGCAGGACAAGTCATATAGCCCTATCTCAATTATCTGTTCAGCAAAATGACCAAGTCCAACTATCTGTAGTTTAAAGATTATTTAACAAAAATCTTAATCCCTTGGACCTGTATACCACCAATATGTATCAAAGCACTCAGCATTAAATCTGTAGGGAAACTTTGCTGGACATGCTAATCCAGACCAACGAGGGACTGACCCACAAACTGACAAGGGTAAATTAACGTGCCCCCTGACTTTTCGTGCAGGGGGCATAAAATCTGATTTTACACCAATTAAAAGATTTTTAAAAGCCTTCCTTCCTCATCAATTAAAAAAAAAAACTTTTGACTGAGAACCTTAAAATTAATTTTGTGTGGCCTAATCAAGGAAGATTAAGTTTAAGTCACCTATATATATGTTTACATGATCTCGAATAATGAGGACAATTTAAAATACTACATGTAGATCCTTTTAGACCATCTTTAAGTGGACACATTTTTAAATTTTGCAAAGAACAAAATAAGTTTTTTCAAATAGTACAGATTTTGCAGATACATTTAACCAAGGCGAAATAAGATAAAACAAAATGAAATGTATGAATGGGTTGTCTCCCCTTAACAACTACAATTAAATGCAACATAATTATCTCCCTTATCTGTAAAATTGTCAAGGGAGGTAACTCAAAATAGAAAATGTTTACCTCAAACAATTCTATGTTTACCTTAACATGTTCAATTTACACCGGGATAAAAATCTTAAGTTTAAAAAATCTAGACTTAATCTTCAATGATTTTACAACAAACAATCCCACACACCACACACGTCGATACAGTTCGTTGTCATGCACCAACCAACCTTTGGCTGATGGAGTTGTTGTTGGTGCCAACGTAGGCATTAAATCTTTATTACAAAAATCAGAATCATCACAACATAATCTATAGTTATCACTTTCTTGTGTTTTTGATGTTTTACAAGCAAACTGCTCTCCATTTGGTAAAAGTCCATCTTTTTTGTCGGCACATCTGAAAAGAGTTAAATCATAATATCCATAATACAAAATGTGACGATTTTGAAAAAGTTCCTCAAATTTTATTCAGCAATAAAGAAGAAAAGAGAAAGCATAAGGAACCAAGTCAGAAGTCGGAAGTAGGGACAGCCCCATCACTATATCCCCCACCTCCACTTTTCAGCGTATACTAGTACTATAATACTAGTACTATAATAAAACCCAGAAATAACAATACTAAAAAGAAATTGCATGTTCTTTTCTGGTTAGTTTTCGTGTTATTTAAAAATTAATTTACACAAAAATAAACCAACAGATATCTATATACTCCATCTTGCTTCCTGTAAACCATAAATATATAAAGTATATATTGTGTGTTATACCTACGCAAGTTTTGTTGCCCTGCAGTGCTAGTGTTTGGTAGTTGGTTTCGTGCATGTTTGCAAATTTCATAATTTGTAGGTCATCTACCTGGTAACTTGGATGTGAGATATGATGCATATTTTATCTTTTATCTTCTACATGTGTATCTTGATGTTCAAAATCTTGACTGACATCCAAGTTATTACAAGACAAATGACCAGTAAGAAATGGTACAGAATGCATGGAAAAGCCAAGTGCTTGACAACAATATCAATTCCCACTGCAAGTCCAGACATTATGTGAGGCTTACCCGTTATAGCTGGAGTCAAATCACTACTTTTGTAAAGCCGGCACTACTCGTTAAAATAAACACCAATACTTTTGTAAGGCCTTTCTCCTTCATTGTTGTGCCAAATAACAGCCCATTACTGTATATAGACCTTGGGTCTACACTACATGTAAACTGACCATATAATTTATTGTTGATGATCTTGAGCAGTACGTATATACAATTATTGTGTGAACCTTGATTTTGTAATCGTATGCATGCGTAGGTTGATAGGGATTTCTGCAAGGGTATAACCAAAATGGTGTACCTGTTAAGTTCCTACTCGAAATCGAAGCAAGAGTGGGAGAGAGTTTCTGATTACAAAAATCGAAATCGGAACAGCACTGAACATTATTCAGGTGTGTTTTATGTGTAGGATTACAAATACTCTCTGAGTTAGGCGGCTGAAAAAATTTATCTTCTTGAAAACACCTGAAATAACAAGGCATGTTAACATATTAACATTTCGGTTTGGGATCTCTTACTTCCCAAAATAATTTTTCAGCTGACTGTTCAAAACAGTACTTGCTTTTGCCCTCCCTGTTTTGTTTTTTCAGGGACTTTTTATATACAAATTGGACATGACACTTCTAGTTAAATCTATACAATAGATATTTCTGAGCCATCGCAGAATTCAAATAATCACTTCCCATCTGTTTGTCTCTCTATGCCATGACATCATAATTCTTTGTGTGATTCTAACCAACCTTTCTTTACATCAAAATTTACAAAAATCATGTGATCTGAACATACTATACCGAGCACAATTCGATTTTAACAAAATACGATACTAATGCTAAATGACCCTCCTACATGTACAATTAAATTTAAATACTTTATTTTATTGTCGTTATGTTTTATTTTTTTAAATGTAATAACCATTGTATTTATTGTTATGATTTATTGATTGGCAAATAAAGATATTCTTCTTATAAATTCTTTCTATGAAATAAGTAAATTTACCGATGGAAATGCTAGCTTTGCATTAGTGTCCAAGTTATTGGCCTAAGAGGTTAGTGTCATGTCCTGTTAGTATATTATGTCCCTGGTTTTTTGTTCTTTTTTTTTTTGTTGCTTTGCCATTTATAGTGGTTAGACTACAAGATATTTGGACTATAAATGAAACACACCTAAAAGTGTCTGTATCTCCCTGCCCCCGATGCAAACCCCCAAACATGTCCAATTGAAGTTAGTCATCACCAAATTATGTCATCCTAACTCCCTTATGCCAATCGGAGCCGATTTGTATTGCCAACTCTAGACAAGGCTCTGTAAAAGGTAGACACATTTGGGTGGATCTGACGCATTTGGGGGTGGGGGCATGTTTGGAAGTGTAACATCTATACATGCACATGTTTGTACATTATCATAGTTCTAATCAACATTTACCCCGACATGCTTAGAATGGGAAATGCATCTATTTACAATGAAAATGGCTTGACGTAGACATTGCATAATCCTTGTAGCGGATTACATTAAATGAGCGCAACAGATCTAGAAATTGTTTTATCCTTCGATGAGGAATTAATTTTTTTACTTAATGCTTGTAAATAAATGAATTAAAACCTTAACAGAACTCAAACTTATTAAATCACATACAATTTGTTATTTAATTGTGACACGAATGCTAACATAGATATAAATTGGTCCCAAAGGGGGTGTGTCTCCAGTATAATGATTTTTTTCTTCCATCCTCTAGATCTGATAAAAACATGTTTTAGGTAAACAAAAGTCTGTATTCTGTACACTTTATTTCCTAATAACTTATTGTCGTGTCCATGTGATTGTTCACAATTTTTTTTTATCCATTTTTGATTGGTGATATACTGATGCATACATGTATTGCTGAAGGGTCTTATTTTATAAAGTCACATTACAGTACTGGTAATTATTTGCTGGTTAGAATTTTGTTTAATGCCACTTTCATCAATTTTTCAGCAATATATCTGATAATGGCATCCAGTTTTTATTGAGGGAAGGAAGAAAACCCACACCTGCAAAAGCCAAGAAACTGGCAATCCTTGGCAATTAATACTAGAGGCATGTACACCCTGCCCACAGTGAGACCCCAACTCCAAACCTCGGTGTTGACATACCATGTGATCAATAGTAGATGACTAAATACCTTAATCACTTTGGCACCAAGGCCCCTGATAAAAATTGTAGAATGTTTTAGTCATACCTGAACCGATATACTACGCCTTTATCTGTTGTCGTGACAATGGTCATACATTTTGAATCAGTTATACATGTTGAATTAAGACAAATATCACAGTGACATTTCAGTGCTGAAAAAAAAATTAAAGAAATAATCAAAACAAAAAAAAGCAGAGCTAGAAAATCTACATGTTAGTTTGTTTGAATGGGTTAAATACCACTTTCAGCAGTATACTTTAATTGTATCATTCATGGCATCAAAAATTGTATAAACCAGGAAGTCATAGTTCCAGGTAAAAACCTCCGACCTGCAGGAGAACTTAATCTTTGTGAAACAAGGTTGGAATCCAGCCCACCTATCTTGAAATCAGACTTGAATTCACAATCATAGTGTTGACACACTGGTAATCATAAGTTAACAACCTAGACAAGTTGCAAATAAAAATGGATTTTGCTAACATCAGAGATCCAACTAATGTGTCTAGATACAAAATATCATGTTTTCAGTTTTGGACGCACCTTTTTAACATCTAATGTGGTCAAGTACATGACATCGGTTCAAAGAATGCAGTACTTCATTCAGGAATCATCATAACACAGCCAAGCATATAACTTTCCATATTTCTTGGAATTACGGCTGGTAATACATCTAAGGTTAGAAGACTGCGTTTTGTCATTGTCTTCTGACAGAATCGTAATATACAGGCGCGACATTTTCTGACAGACCTTGTGCTTCTACATTCCTTTTTAAACTTATTTATTTATTTTTAAAATTCACTTCATTGTGGCCTGATCTTTGACTGCAGACAATTTTATTTTCTTTGAGAAAGACATGTTCAAAATGACCTTCAAATGCACATGATTTTAAACGGCACGTTTTCATTGGTCAGACAAAATAGTATCAAATCAGAATTGCCGTTACATCACCATTACGATAGTTAAATGATATTTAGATACAGACGTGACAACGTGTTTTTTATATTGCCCACTATATACCGTGGTCGTGGTTTTTTCATTAAGAAATTCACCACCATACGCCACGGTGGTATTCTGCGGTACATTGTGTTATGTCCACTACATATCGTGACCCACCGTGTTGACCACGGTGGATTTTCAATTTCCTTTCATGCTTACACAGTGAAAAAATTAAAATGTTGCGATTTAATTTAGATATTTGTGTTAAAATATGCCGTTTTAATACGTTTGTTTGACAACAAAATTAATCTGCGTTCTGTTTATCTATTCATTATACAGAATACCTTAAAGTTTATTGTCACTGATTTGATTGACAATTATTCCCTTAACGTGTTCTAAAAGGTTAGAACACCGCATTTTGCCCTTAAAATTGTCAAAATCTTTGCTATTCTATCGTCAAAATTTCCCTGTCAGCGCCTCTGATTAATGTTCCAACCATTTGAACTTTTACCGGATGTAAATTGTGTCACACCTTAAATCGATTATCTAAGTATTGTCCAGTCATCATTTTTTCTAGCAGGTGCTCTCAAACATTTCAATAAACTTGTGTATTGTATAATTTTATAATTAACAGGTGAACACGCGGCTTCACATTTTTAACGGTAAAGAAATAAGCACATTACACAATAAATGCGAGACTTGTAAAGAAATTCGTTTTAAAAACGTCAAAATCAATATACGACTTAAAATGCTACATTTTCAAATTTTCTGAATTATTACTTAATATAAATGTCGCAGAATATATTGTTCCACGAATGATTTTATACTCGATTCGTCGGTGTTGAACCACGTTTGTTAAAAAAATACAATCCTGATATAGAATCAACCATAATAGTCGTTTCAGTGTTAAAAGCCTGACACATCATCAACTTTTGTTGTAGAAAAGACTTAAGTAGCATCCTTATAATTTCTATAATGTTACGACAAGACCCTATGTCCGCAAACAGACATTCGTATCGGCGCGCAAAAAAAAACCAACAACAAAAAAAAACAAAAAAGAACAAAAGAAAACAAACTTACATACTGTTGAGTAAATTCGGGCAATTATTTTATATTGATATGAGTGTGGACAAATCAGTTCTTTCGTCTTCAAAAATAATTTTTTTCCGATTTGTTTTGTTCATGTTATAACAGACGTAAGTAACTATGCATATTTTATTGTTTGATCAATGTACCACAATACAACAAAATATTAAGAATAAGTATTTGTATTTAGAGAACTAAGGCAAGTCTAAAAGGGGTCTGATCTCGAGAATATTTATCCCAATAAATACTATGTCATGCAAAAACACCGAAACTGCGAGTTAATTTTAACGGGAACTTTATACAAATAACACGTCTGCCTCCATTTGAAAAATTGTCAGTTTTGTATATTTAGCTCAGAAGCACATCACTACTTTTTTTATATAAACCTGTTATATTAATTGTTATAGTTTAAAACGCCATTGTCCAAAGTAAATGTGTATTTAGAATTGTGCCTACGTAAGACTTCATTCAACCTTGTGAAACAGGCGCCTGTGCCATATCGTAGTTAAACTATATTTTATGTGGCGATTCTCGTTTATAAACTTTTCACATATTTATTATTCTTGCTGCATGTTGGCTTCAATTTAGTAATTTATTTGTTGTATCCCATCCTGTTAACGAATTTTATATAACTATACGTGATGTAAACTTTTGTCCGCGTTTGTTAAAACAACTCTGGTTTTAAATACCAAATAAAGAAAAAGATCGCCGCTCAACTGCCCGTTTTCTGTCGAAAAGGATTTATAATTGATTAAAGAGAGTTCGCGTACAACTTCAGGACAATTCGTTATGCGTTGTAATACACAAAAACGTAATGTGACAATTCAAATCCGGATAATTTACCGAACTTGTTCAGGGTAATATTTAATGCATAACACATGCATCCGGTTGAACAAATATTCGATCTTCGAAGTCTACCGGCACATTAAATCATTATTGATTATCAACAAATAAAATGCATGTACAAATTATTCTTAAGCACTGTTTTAAAATGTTCTCTTTTCATTCGGGTAACGATGTTTAAACCCGCAATCAATTAAATGACAACGTTTATGTTGTCATGTACCACCGCGGAGATATCGTGGCCGGACCCCTGTGGCGACATGCCATGGTAGACTGAACTCCCTCATATGCATCCACCGTGGTAAGATTCTTAACCACGATAGTAGGCGTGGATATACCATGGTGGGTGATAGAGAAAAGGATTAACTTCCATGGTGGGTTAGTGTTTTTTTATAAAAAACATGTTGTCCCCTCTGTATAGGGGATTTTCGTGTGCTTGTTTAGATTTTCTCGAAAACTGAGCTAAACAATTATTAAATCGAAACAAAAAACTGTATCCTATGACCACAACTAACAGTAAATATTCTTATATAAACATTCTGACTGCAAAGCATACAATTTACTGGTCATTTTTCAAAATTATTGGTCAATGACCGATGCCAGACAGAAACCCTGTATACAATGTCCCTAAAATCTTTTGTTATGAACATGCCATATTTATCTGGGCAAAAATGTCCAATTATATAAATAGAAGAACATCAAATAAAACCCAGAAATAGTTCTTGTGATCAGCAAATATACACTTGCACAAAGCTGTGCTGAAACCAAACTGATTCACAGGACACCTACGTATCTACGGAAATCATGTGGTCAAGAAATGTTTATCAAACGGTTAGGCTTTTTAATTAATAATTATGGGACGTTGTATGTTACTTTTTTTCTCATTATTCACTTCCAGTAATCAGATGTATCCAGGAAATAAACAAATGGCGGGTGATGCATTTCAAACATGTAAAATGTTTGAAAAAATGCTAAACATGCAAATTCTGTGAATTTTTTTTGGAAGAACATATTTACTGAAAAGGTGGGTAGTCTGGGCGAATTAGTTGGACCCGATAAACAAGTATCTTGTGTGAACCACAGGACGACTTCGCTTTTGTGGAACCTTAGGGCGACTTTAGCTCCTTTTAAAAGTTTTATTTAAGGCGTCTTTGTCGTCCACTTCGCCCAGTGTGGTGAGCCTTGTAAATTGACAACAACAAAAAATTCATCAAAGAAAGTTATAAAGGCTCATCAACAGTAAGTCTATAGTTCTTTAAAAAAGTATGGTATCTACTGGTTTTATAGGTAAAATGTATGTAACTTGTAAGGAAGCCTTGGGATTGGCTTGTGTGCCTAAAATTGTATGACAATTAGCTATCACACAGCCACACTCCTAATCAACAAACGTTGTGCTACAAGAGCGTCATGGTTTAAAACCTAAAGCTACAAGAAAATATGCACTGGGATAATATATTACACTTTATAATTATCTATAATTGTCCCCCAATCTCACCGAGGCCAATGGATGATTTTTTTATCATCGTATCGTGGGTTTCGGCACGAAACACACGATCATTTTTCATCATAGGATTTCGGATCGATTTGTGCTTTCTTTTGAATATTACCTTGTGAATACCATACTAATTGAAGAAAATAAATAAGGATCATCAGAAACACATAAAATCGAAACATTTTTCTTTGCTTTTCACAATGTTTTCAGTTTGACCGTACAACATTGAGAGGATATTATTGCCTTGAAATAGTCCATGAGGTTTATGTGTCTCTTTGTTGATTAATCATTAATTCTTTTATAAATATAACTAGTTTGTTATAAGCATTTACTTGTTAAAAGTTGTAGTAAATCTTTGCTATTTTTATTGTCCCCAAAGAAAATGTTATAAATAGTAACACTCCTGGACACTCCAGACGTCGCGTAAGAATATAATTAACAAAACGAACTATTTAGATTGCAAAACGATTACAACTTGATTAGCCTCCCCTATAATGTTTCTTCTTAAAGAAATAAAACAGCAAAATAAGTAAAACAGTTTTACGAATTAAGAAAATTTTGTGGTATAAAATATTTTTGCTTTTCTACTGCAAATTAGTAAGAAAATTAAGATTTTCTTCTTAAAGCTAAACAATTTTGTTAGTTGAAATAATTATTTGTACCCGTCATTACAGTGTACTTTGAATATAAATATATTCCACAAACAAGATAGTTCTTGGAGTCGAGTCACACCAAAGACTTAAAAAAATAATTTTTATGAATTCTCAATCCGAAAAAAGGATTGATACTTCAAATTACATCAGAGGCCAAATGGTTAAGGTAGTTGGTCATCAGCCATTTATCACGTCGTCTGTCAACATTAATTAAGGTTGCCGGTTCGAATCTCACTGCGAGCAAGGCGTACTCGACTGCAATCTTCATTGACAAGGATTGCCAGTTTTCCCGACGGATGTCCGGGGTTTTCTCCGGATGCAACTTTCTACCCCAATAAAAACTGGAAGCTATGTTATAGCTGAAAAACTGCTGAATGTGGCGTTAAACAACATTAACAAACAATTAAATCACAGCACAAGAGTAATAACAATTTGATCGCATGCAAATGGTCATCACTGAACAAGAATTTACGACAAACGAGTATATTTTAATTTCAAAATTACCAATCCTCATTTGTGCAACAATATTCCAGATTTTCCTGCATACAGTGTGTATATTTCTTAATTGAACAAGAATGCAAGAGGTTGTATAGAGTATGTTGATTTCTGCAAATTTGTCCAAAACTGTACAATTTCTTCGGGACCAAGGTTAAAAGGAAAAAAAACGACTCGTTAGTATTTTGGAATTTTGCCGGTTTCGTAGATTTGTTATTACCTTTAGAAGACATCGTTTCCACCATAAATGGCTGTTCGATCAATGCAACACACAATATATTGCAACGGATAATTATAGCGCGTGTCGCTATTTATAGCGAACACATCTCGCAGCGTTCAGCGAAGCTGCCCGCGAAGAGCGGTGAGCTCTACGGTAATTACGTGTCATGTGATCAAAATGAAATCACGTGATCAAAATCCGCTCAATGCTGATATTGATTTTTTTCGTCCGGAAGTTGATATCGTCAAAAAACTGTAACAAAGTGAATGAAAAAAAGTACTAAAAATAATTTTATGAAAGACTTGAAAAAGTTGACATCGATAAAAAAAAAAAATGTTATATTTAAAATTAACAACAAAAATTTCATACTATTTTTTTGAAATCTCTAAATCGATCTTTAAAAACTGACAAATTTACATTGCAAGTGACGTCACCGTTACAAAGAAAGCCGTCACGTGACCACTGGAATTTAGAGGCACTTTTAGGGTGTTCGGAAGTAACGTCAATTATGAAATGCACATTATATATTGATAATAAAGGACTATATTGTCTGTGCTCGCATTTCGGCAATGCCTACTCCATATTAAGATTAATACGTCATACGCAATAGCTTTCCGGTGGGAGTTACAGTTTTGTAATTGGAACAGCCATTTAAAACACGCCCTCCTCAGTGCGTGTTGCTCATATATAAATCATTTTTTACCACAGTTGTGGTCTCAAAGCCTTTGAAGCACGTCATATTAGAATACCTAATAAATTTATATTAATAGGTGTGAGAGTTATAATTGCATGAGAGAAGCTGCAAATATTGCTTGTTTATTAAATGATAAGTATTAACAGTACTAGAAACGACAAAAAGAAAACGGGTTAACAGAAAGTGCTTTGTGAAGAAAAACAGAGACCATAGGGCAAAGTGCTATAGTAAATGTACATATACTCGATTTTTCATAAATGTAGCAAAAGATATTGGTGATATAGCAGTTCTTATCCTATTGTACAAATGATGAATGAAAACAAGAATATTTAAACCAGTTGTGGAAGATTTTGTTATGAAGCAGATTAATATTTTTTTTAAGACAAATATAAAAAAGGCTACAGGTTATAATGGTATATCGGCTAAAATTTAAAAACTATCAACACCTGCAATTGCATCCTCACCATGGTGGAGCGAACGCGGACTCAGAACCACTGACTTGGGAGGATGCTGCAATTGTTGAACCAATCACATATTTAGAAATAAATCCTTAGTATCTTCAGTTTTTCCAGAGAAATTGAAGATAGCCCAAAATAAAGCCGTAATATGAGAAAAATAATATAGTAGACAAAGGTTATTATAGAAAGGTCAGCGTGTTAACTATATCAAATATTTGTTATAGATATTTATGAAGAGTTATCTGAATTGTTCAATTCTATTTTAATTTTCATCCTTCTGCTGTAAGAAAATGATTTGGATGTCAAACTACCGTGTTGAAAATTATCGAAGTTTGGAAAAAAGATTTGAATGATAATAAAGTCGTCGCGGCTTGACTGCTTACCACAAAATTGTATACATGTACTTCTTAAATTGGAGGCATTTAGTTTATAAAATTATTAAGGACATAGGCATCCGCCGTACCAATAACTTTTGCACATTTTAACTTAATTGACAAGGACTGCTAGTTTTCTTACTGACTGTCCGGGGTTACTGACTGTCCGGGGTTCTCTCTGGGTACGCCTGCTTCCTCCGCCAATTAAAACCGGACGAAATGATTTTATGCTGCTAAACTATGGAATGAGCTATTAAATGTTTAGACACGAACCAAACTGTAACATATCCTGAAAACTAATAAGTACTTGGAATGGTAACTCATGCAAATGTAATGACGTAGCGTACGTTTTTGGTTGGTATTTTTTTTTATGTGTGATAAATATCTTTTTAGTTTTGAGACCTTTAACGAATGAAGAAACTATATTTTTTTTTAGTTTTTGGATCAAAACAAGCTGTATTCGTCTTTTTAGCAAATAAGATACCCGAATTATAGGAAACTAAAATTTGTTATCGGTGCACTACAATACTCTTGTTTTATAGTGTAAACATGTTATAAATATTATATATTATAGGTAAATATAATAATATTTAATATCCAAAAACAATTCATAGATTTATATTACTCCGTTTCCTAGTTCTAGTTGTTTTTGGTAAATTATATACTGTTGTTTAATACATTGTTTAAAATGTTTATGCATTTATGCTGTTATATTTCAAATACTAACAGAAATGATTGCTGAACATTAATTGATTATTGTAATGCATTGATTAAGTTTTAAAAATTGTCTTGTGGTGGAATCAGCTACAACAGCATGATGTTTATTATTATTCACGTCTGAGAATCCTGAGTCGCGATTTGACTAGTTACTTTTACTGCAATGCAGGAGTACGACAAGGGAAAATTTTAACACATGTACTTTTCTCATTATTTCTGAATGAGTAAGTGGAATTTTATTTAGAATTTTCATTATAAAAGCTCTAAAATATTTTAGTTATGTAGTCTTAGTATTTTTGTACGAAGGCCACGGATTTAAGGAATCTTATAACTGACGTTTTATTTTTCATATTATAGAAAGTATGGCAATATTGAAAATTATATTTTTTCAGTTAAAAAACTATTTTAATTAGTTTATATTTGAATAAATTATAACTGAATACGTCATGACTGAATACAAGTTTTGTCAACATAACATATCATTTCACGTTCATTTATAATGTCATTAGATGTTTTTACACCTTTTGTTTTCATTGCCAAAGTGATGGCATTCGACAATCGGTTACAAAATTTTGAATTCAGTACATAGGGATTGTGCTGCAATTATCATTGGATACACATATTACTGACTAGTGGTATATGATACCTATCCATTTTTCATTAACTCAATGGTCAATTAACTGACACACTAATGAAAGCGGGAGTTTTGGCATTCCATAAAACCGGGTTTAAGACAAATAGCAAAGAAACACGACAGAACAACAAGAGCCGAAAGTCAAGGGACAGTTACAAATGCGGATATAGACAAACATACACAACGCAACACCAAAACCAAAAACACAAAAAAACAGAAAGAGGGTAACCCGAACCCAATAAAAATCATGGGTGCACTCAGATACTCCGCACGAGTAAGCAGTGCCTGCCTCTAATTAGACACCCGTCGAGTTACTCATTGTCGTGTCTAGGGAAAAACTCACCATATCTTTTGAAATGCCTTACCAAGTCAGGACCGTGGCTGTAGATTCTTTTTTGGTTGTTGGTTTTCCAGTTTGCCTTTGATTGGTAGATTGGTTAATTTATTCTCAATTTCCTTGGTGTTAGGTGTTTTGTTCTTGTAATTTAAATCCAAACTTAAAGTGTGCATCTAAAGAAAACGAAGTTTATGTTGGAAGAGCTGAATACCAGGGCCAGACGCCATAAAAACCTTTTTGACTAAAATGTTTTGCTCATCATGAGAATTTTCTCAAGTACCATGACAGCAATAGAAGAGGAAGGATTTGATTGGATGAAATTGGTAATAAAAAAATTCTCAGCAAAGAAAATGTTTATGGCACTGAGTGTACAAGTATTAGCTGGCTTCTTTATAAATCGGCTGAAGTTGATTGTCATGGCAGTAGTTTTAGCCAGGTATTAATTTATGATGACGTCATGATGACTGCTGTGTTGAAATCAATTAAAACCGGTGCGACATATTATATTATTACGTGATGATTTCTGTATTGGCCTAGTTATTGGTCCAAGGCTTGCTGTATTGGCCTAGTTATTGGTCCAAGGCTTGCTGTATTGGCCTAGTTATTGGTCCAAGGCTTACTGTATTGGCAAGAAAATAAAAGAAAATAATATTTAATTATACTGGTCGTATTCCGTTTGTATATTTCTACTTCTACTTCTACTGTATGATGACCAACTTCAACTGAATGAAGAAGCTGTAATTTTCTGCGCATGCTTATATACAAATTTACAAATTTAAAAAGTGGCATTATGTGAAAAATAAACTTCTACGTTAACAGTGATAAATTTAACTGCGATTAATTTTTTGGAAAAAATTAGCTATATAGGTTAAAACTATTTACATAATCTTGTTTTTAGTGGCTGTAGTTGTATTTTGAATGATTCAATGGAATCAAGCATTCATTAGGATAATTACTGGGATGCTATACTAGAGTTTTATTGTTCTTGGAAAAAAGTATTGATGTCAAGCTTGTAGTCTGCACTGTGGGATTTAGAAGGATAAGGAGTGCATTTTTCTAGACTGTCTGAGAGGTGGTATGAGTCTGTCAGATTTATTGATGGCAACTAACACTAAGTTGTACTGTATTTTATAAAGGAGTATTAGTCTGGCATCTGATCTTCTAAATGCAAGGCTTCTCCAATTTAGATGGTGTAGCATGCCGTTGGATACGCTAGAGGTGTTATGATATCTGTTACTTACGAACCTATATGCCCGTCTTTAGATCATTTCTATTTTGTCAATGTTTTCAGTCTAATTAAAATTAGCCCATGCGTGTTTACTAGTACGCATGGGCTAATTTTAATTAGAATGTTAATGTTTTCTGCTGTATATGGATCCTACACAGAACAGGCATATTCTAGTGATTTACCAACTAGTTATTTATATTCATGCTCCTTAACCTTAGTCGAACTGATGTTGAGGTTTCGTTTCAAGGAGCTGAGTGTATTGGTAGCTTCGTTGCATATTTATTTATGTGGCTGTCCCATTTAAGATCATGCTGGATTGTAATATATTCTGCCACTTTTTCGTGAACTCACGATCGATTATCTAATTTCCGATATAAAAATATTAATTTTAACATAAAAATAGATTTTAAACATCATTCGGAATTTGTCTATTGTCTGTGTAATTTTGTATAAAAATCGATATTTTTCCCCTTTTAGACGCCTAGCTCGTGGTCTGACCTTCGTATTGTTTTCTACTGAATGTCTCTGTCTTTTTATCATTTTCCTATTTTTTCCCCCAAATTGTTTCTTTCTTATTGTTTCTCTCGTCTTTCCGAGCTGCGTATGTGTTTTGAAAAAAGGTTTGCATTAGTTGGTTCTGTATGGTGTTAATGTGACTTTTCTGAATGTCTGTGTTGTTAGGGTTTTATAATTTAATTTGCTTTGCAAGCTGAAATCTGAATGGCCAATTGAAATGTAGAAACCCATATTATAACATATAACTTGCGTTGGTCATGCGCACTACTCTTACGCGGTTAAAATTCAAATAGTTCTATGATGTCGTTGCTGTTTTTAACGTTAAAATTGTCAAAATTTATAGCTTAAATTAAATTATAGGAATATTTAAAATTTCTGTACAGGTTATACGAAATAATATGGTTTGTGTCTGTTTATCCGCTGTTTATTAGGCGTAAACATACCAAAACTATATTATATTTAGTATAACCTGTTCAGAAATTTGAAGTATTAGGAATGTTAGGATAACTTTAAACCGGTTTAGCATGTTTTGAAACCGGGTTCAGTATGCTTTAATCGCGTTTAGCATGCTTTAAAACCGGTTTAGTATGATTTAATCCCGTTTAGCATGCTTTAAAACCGGGTTAGTATGCTTTAAACATGTTTAGCATGCCTAATGTGATTGTTCTAAGTCAGAAGTTTATGCCCTCGTATTTGTTCTTTTATTTATAACATTTTGAATTTACGTTCTGTTGGTTTCACTAATCTATATTTTTCCTCTTCTTCGCCGTTCGTATTGTTATATAAATTTCACTGCAGTGAACAAAAATAGCATGGTAACATTGGCTTTTTGTCTGTCTGTTTGTCTGTCGAGCGTGAAAGGCCACTCTTGGCAATTTCTAAGTTATATCGTGGCATTAAGTTTTTATTGGGGAGGAGGAAGCCGGAGTACCCTCGACCTTCAAAAGGAAAACTGGCAATACTTGTAAATTAAGATTTGAATCGAGCTCCCCCTGCCCACAGCGGAACTCGAACCCGCAAGTCCAGTCTTGACAGGCACGTGATATTTAAGACACGAAGGCCGAGTTACTTTTTTACTGTCTTGTCATTGTCCGAACGCTGAGGTTAGTGTATTTAAATAATTTGATTGTTTGTTAACGGCAGGATCGGACAAGAAGTTGAACCATCGGAACCTTTAGTAAGATTTATATTACCAAAAAATACTGGATGACTAACTAACTGCTTACAATCTAAAGGGAAAACACCTCATCATACATAGATCCTTAAGAATAAAATAAAACAAGGAAACCGGAATACTAGTTCATAACTCCTGGCCATTGAAGAAAGTCATACTCTATTTATAGCTAGTGAGGACTCGAACACTTAACCCCAGTTTTGTGATTAATGGTCGATATACAAATATAACTAGATTTATCGGACACAGGGGCCCGACACACGTGTGTATTATGTAACAGGTAGCGTGAGAGGGGCTAATTTAAATATCTTGTTTCACACATTATAACTCAATGTTTAAAATACATAAAGCTATTTGTAAATAAAACATTATCAGTTGCGGTAACAAGATATATATTGTATATATGAGATGGTTATTAAATTTATTTAGGGCGTTTTTATCTTAGACTTAATAAACAAACAGTCAGTCCTTTAAGATTCCGAGAGCACAATGGAATAGCTCTCACTGAGAGAAAACTAACAAATAATCACCTACTATGCCGAGTAAAACCTAATTTGCAGTCGAAGGCACGTAGAACCGACAGAAAATTTGTTTCAAAAGAACAGACTATAAGATTGCATGACCGACTATTTTCCAAAAAGTTTTATCAATATTTTCATAAACAGGAGTGTACTTGTAGAATAATAACTTCTTTCGCTTCACCATGGCGGTAAATGTTTCAGACATAGCGAACGATTACCGAGCTCACTTAATGTATTATCTAACGTGTGTCAACGAGTGTCTAGACATTAACGATTATCCTAGGCTGCAGCGTTTTCTGGATTATAGTAAATTTAGTCTTAATTTGAGTGAACTTGAAGAACTTATTTCGTTATGTATGAAATTTTGTCCGTACAGACTTAAGGATAAATGCTTCTTTGCAGAAACGAAACCTTGCAAAAACGGAAGTAACAAGTTTTATGAGAAGAATGACGGAAAACATTCGATCTCAGAGAACGCTTATATTTCTGGAAAAGTAAGATCCTTTAAAAGAGGAATGTCATATACAGAGACCTGGATACGGTGTTATTGGGAAAATCCGATGAAGGAGGCTATTGAAACATTTCGAGGATTCTGAATTGTCTTGTTATATTTTATATAATAGACGCGCATGTCCAAAGTTTTTTATTTTAGTTTCAACTAACCAAGAAGTGATTTCTATATCATAGGCCGTAGCACGTAGAAAAATAGTGGTACGGTCGGATTAGGGTCGACAACCCGTTTACCGTGAATGTGGAAATATAGATAGTGGTTTTACATGTGCAATTATTTTTTAAGTTTACCAAATTGCACTCGATATCGTAATGGTTGCTGTTTTATATTGAAAGTTTTTTTTTAATTGATTTATGTTAAACGTTTCACAAATTAAAGAGTATATGTAATGAAATTCTATCATTTTTTATTTCAATTTACAAAAAAATGGTACGGTTTTCCGTACCAGCAATTTAAAGTGGTAAGGTCGGAACCTTACCGGATGTACCGCCTATTACGCCTATGTATAACTAATAAATTCTTGATTCTTGTAATGCGATATATCTTCAATGATAGAAAATAAAAATATACAATTTTATTTTTCTTTGTTGCACAATGATGACATAGTTTTCTAATTATTTTCGAAAAATGTTCTAAAAATTGTTTAATTGTTTAAATGTTACTTTACGCCACGTTCAGTTACTAGCAAGCATATCGTGCGTCTAGTTTTTATTGAGGGAGGAAGCCGGAGGATCGATAAGGAAAACTGGTGCAATCCTAGTCCATTAAGATCGGAGTTAACAAACAAAAAAGCAACGGGGAAAAGTGATGGGGGGGGGGCACAGGAACCTATAAATCTAGTTACACTAGCACAATACAACAGGAACACAATTTTGACTGCAACTAAAGAAATGGAGTATTTGGGTAAATGGAAAAAGGGGGGGGGGGGTAAATGTGTAGCCTTTTGTAGCGGCAACAAAGAACCTACTCCTACGTCACCGGTCCGCGGCCAGACTTTCCGTATTATGACTTGACATCCACCCCTTAATTGAGGGCTTCCAATATCCGTCATCTGTAGACGCGGTGAATTTCTCTCTGGGTACTCTGAAAAGAGCACTAGGGAGACGTGAAACACGTATGGTCCCAGTCTGGGAGGTTAACCAATTCCCTCTGAGTAATATAAATAATCCATGCATTACTAAGTTTCATAAAAACTTTAACATAGGTTGCCGATCCAGGGCGTGATTGTTGTGTTATACAAAATGAGCAAATTTCCAACAATATCGTGTTTTGAGCGTCCCTGCTATTAATGCTGGTAATGTTGCATCTGTGTTATCTTGCTGGTAAGTACGTGGTAGCTTAAGGTCATGGAGTTCTTATCTCCAGCATATTGGTAGTCCAACCAGATTTACAGCCTTAGTACCATCATGCCAGTAATCCAAACAGTGGTACAGTCCATTTTCACACCATGTCAATAATCAAATCACAGATACAACCAATATTTCTACAATCTAGTAACCCAACCAGTAGTGCAGTCCATTTTCACACCATGTCAATAATCAAATCACAGATACAACCAATATTTCTTCAATCTACTAACCCAACCATTGGTACAGTCCATTTTCACACCATGTCAATAATCGAATCATAGATACAACCAATATTTCTACAAGCCAGTTAAACCAACCAGCGGACCAAGCCATATTCACACCATGTCAATAATCATACCAGAGATACAACCAATATTTCTACAAGCCAGTAATCCAACCAGCGGACCAGGCCATATTCACACCATGTCAATAATCAAACAGAGATACAACCAATATTTCTACAAGTCAGTAAACCAACCAGAAATTTAGTCCATATTTCTCCAGCATGTCAGACTTCCAACCAGAGATCTAGTCCATATCTACAGCAAAGTTCCAGCATTCCAATGACCTAGTTCATAATGCCAGCATACCTGTAATCCAACCAAAGTGCCAGCATGTCAATAATCCAACCAGATATATAGCCATATTAATAGCATGCCAGTGAGATTCAGACCATATATCCAGCATGCAAATATTCCAACCAGAGGTACAGTCCATATATACAGCATGCCAACTAGATATTCAGCCCATATTAGATCATATTCCAACAGATCTAGTCCATATCTCCAGCATGCCAATACTTAACCATGTATCCAGTCCCTATTCAAAGATCAGGCATGCAATAGCTATAGACCAATTCTATCATATTCCTATACTCTCATACTTGAGGTAAAACCCAAATTTTCCAGAATGCCAGTAATCTACCGGTAATAAGAAAACCACACAATATATACTACAAGTTAGTACTCTAATCGGCCAATCCCATCATGCCAATAATATAACAAGTAATCCAGCCCATATTTCATACCTGCCAGCAATCTAATCATTTCTCCAGCACAATGAATTCTGCATACATATGCCAGTATTGTAACCAAAGGCTCAGCCCATATATTCAGCAAGCAAGTTATTTCAACGGAGATCCAAGGGGCCTCAGTGTACAATTGGTTAAGTTATTTTATCTACTATTGATCACATGGTATGTCTACACTTGAGGTTGCACGTTCGAGTCTCACTGCTGGCAGTGTGCAATCCACTCTGACATTAATTGACAAGAATACCTCAAGTCCAGGCTTTTCTCCAGGTACTCCAGCTTCCTCCCCCTTAAATACTTGATGCAATGATATAGCCTTAAAATTGGCCAAAGCCTGATTAAAACACTATTCCAACAAACAAACTATAAACAGTGATCCGTCCATATTTCCGAAGTTTTAGTTAGTAATCTATCCAGTAATACCACCCATATATCCAGCATGCCAAGCACTGTAAAACATAATTTATTTCGCTCTTCTCCTGGCCTATTAAAAGCCACATAAATACCGTATACGTGGTTTTTTTCGCGTGTGGAAAATTTAGCGTTTTTGTTAAAAAACTGGGTGAGTTTAGTTTGGCGTAATGTAATTTTCGCGGCCCGTAATCATTGTAAATAACTATCATTAGTTTAAATATTTCGCACATTTTTATTTTCGCATTCCAACTTTTACCGCAAATATAGCGAAAATTAAATCACCACGAAAAAAACCACTTATACGGTAGTACCCAGGACAATGCACAAATTATATTATTTATTATGGAACTAAGTTAAAAACCATCAAAGTTTTAGTACTTGCAATTTTGAATACTTACATGATCCATGAAATTCCCCACTTGCGATAAACAAGATTTATCTCCCATTTGCAGAGTTATCTGTTCTTTACAGCAGGTACTTTATAGTGGGTAAAAAGTAGTTTTTCTACAATATTTTTTTATTCACATATAGCAAAGCATCCGGTAAAATTTATTATGATATACAAATTAATTCTGCAGTTTTTTTAGTTGTACTGGAAGAGTCAGTCCACAGACATTATTTAAAAAAAAATAAAAACATGATTTTTCCCTATCTGTTCAATATTAGATACCTGCTGTTATGAAAGACAACTCTTGCAAATGGGAAGTAACTCTTGTATTTCCGAAAATAGGGACCAGAAAAAAATCACTCAATTTACAGTATCTAACGTGGAATTGAGACCATTTGATAGGCTATAATGCTATCTGTTCCTCCCAGTTGACAACTGTTTCAAAATAACATACAAAAGTCAGATTTGTTTATGTATTTACATTAACATCAACAATAAGTATGTCACATACATCTATATGTAATTCTTTTACAAAAACTCTTAAAAAAAAACAAATTATCTTAAACAATGATTTCAAGTTTTGAAGTCTTTCTAAATTGACATTTTTTTATAATAAAATTCAGAACATATTTTTATATCTGGCTAAAAAAATTTTACATTTTTTTCCATGGTTTCTTGTATAACTCTTGTAAATTAATGTTTAAATTATATCATCAGTTATTTTAGATTTGAAAGACTTGTTAATAAATATTGTTGATTGGGTAATTGGATGACTAAACATGGCTGCTGTCTTGTTGTATGAATGTATGGAGTCCTATGGCTGCTTCACAATGTCATTTTAACTTCCTAAAGGAAACAAAAGTGTAGCAAGACATGCCACTCATCTCTCATTAGCATCACATGGCATGCCATACATCTCTCCAAAATGTCACATGATTTTTTAATAACATACAACTGTCTCATGAGTATCACATGACTTTTCAGTCATCTTTCCAAAATGTCACATGACTTCTTAATAACATACACCTGTCTCAAGTATTCTCATGAGTGTCACATGACTTGCCAGTCATCTTTCCAAAATGTCACATTACTTTTTAATAACATACAACTGTCTCATGACTGTCACATGACTTTTCAGTCATCTTTCCAAAATGTCACATGACTTTTTAATAACATATAACTGTCTCATGAGTGTCGCACGACTTGCCAATTATCTATCCAAAATGTCACATGACTTTTTATTAACATACAATTGTCTCATGAGTGTCACGTGACGTTCTAGTCATCTTTTCAAAATGTCACATGACTTCATATATCTCATGTATTTGTCTGTTTCTGGGATTCTGTACGTATTACATTAATTAGTTCATGGTTGATAAGAAAAATAAAACGTAAACAGGAAATCTGAAACGAGAAAAAAAGTTAATAAAAGAACATGCCCTGATTATGTATAAGGTTTTTGTTCCTACGAAATGCTGAAGAATGAGGATATTATTTCTTCAATCGAGATAGCTAAGATATCAAATTTTAAGGGCAAGCTTTTGTGAGGCCTTAAAATTCCATCATTTAATTACCAAGATATAAGAAATCCAAAGAAATAATGTAAGACTCTGCTTCACTAATTTTAAAAAGTAGTAAATTTACAAAGTCAAATACAAATTCTCCCAACCCTAACTTTATGGCCACACGGTAAATGGAAGTTGTTTTGTTTGTGACATTATTATTTTTGTTTATGAGGTCATTAGGGGTCATCCATAATTATCAACATTTTTCACAAGTTTGCAAAGAGCACTATAGGGGGGAGGGGGTTTCAATTTCAACACTTTTTCGGTACGTTCTTTAAACTTCCGGTAATGTGGATGTGCAGACTTGCAAAAAATGTTGACATACTCTTTTGGAGGGAGGGAAGGGGTTTTCAAAAAGAGTGCTCTTTGCAAACTTGTGAAAAATGTTGACAATTATGGATGACCCCTTACTATTTCAAACCAATCGTTTAGATATTCCATATGATATTGTTAGTCTAAAAAAAGAACACATCTAGTATTCTGTTTATCTGTTTATATTGAAATTTCAGCATTTATATATGGACTAATTTTTGTCACGTAAACGAGAAGTAAAGCATCTCTAACTTGAATGGTGTGTGAAGTCATTGGTATTCAAGCGACTGGAAGAAAATCACTCTGTGCATTACATCACAATGTGTTGAAAGATTGTTACAAATATCTTGTCATGTATAATTGATTGAAAAATTTCCATTATCAAGATCAAAGAAAAGACGTACAAATAAATGTCCTTGATAATGCTTAATTTAGGTTTCCGAACAAATCTTCTATACTGCATCATCCTATGAGAGCAGCTTTAATGTGTCGACTGATTATTTGTAAATGAAATAGTCAATGGCTGTGAAACAAGTTTTAGCCATGCCCACTTTTTTTGCCAATGTAAACTAATGGTACAAGCACACAAATTAGGTGTTTAGTTATTTCTTTTGATAATTATTTTGAACGTTAATTACTATCGCATATATAATTCACACCAACAGCAGAACTCATTCGTCACAAATCACTCAATTTTTTTATGATTACCTAAATACTACCAGTATACACAATGTGTGGGGCATAAAATGGGTATAATTTTATGAACTAAGGGAGTAAATGGTGTATGATGTCTGCAGTATAAACATAAAATTAGTGTATTGACAAAGACTTGAAAAGACTTGGCACGGAATAGAGCATAAGGCGGAGCCTAGCCTTTGTGCACGTTGGCACGGAATAGAGCATAAGGCGGAGCCTAGCCTTTGTGCACGTTGGCACGGAATAGAGCATAAGGCGGAGCCTAGCCTTTGTGTACATTTCTAAACCTTGTCCTTATTGTGTGTAATTCAAGTCACTACACTAAAATTATATATATATTAGTGAGGTAAGTATTTCGTCCATTTATGCTTACCTCGACAACAGAATTATTGTTCAGTTTTTGCTTCACTCCAGCTAGAATTGGTTTTCCGTCAATGTAAATAGGTCTTTTGCCCTCGTTTGTTATAAAGAACTCTCCAGTGCTTCTTAATTTGATGACTCCTTGTCTGCGAGATATTTTCCAGGCTGGACCTTCTAAAGCTAAGTCAACATCTACTTGGTTATCTTTTGTTGCTCGTCCTAGGGTTATCTATAAAACAAGTTTGAAAATTTATTTTCCCCTAACAAATTGGTTTTTGTTTAACACTAATTAAGATGTACTTCAAATTTCTGAACAGGTTTTATGATACAACATGGTTTGGTTTGTTTACTCCTAATAAACCAGCAATTTAAAAATGGTGTAAACAGACCCAACCACGTTATATCATATAACATGTTCAGGAATTTGAAATATTCCTTATAATTTAATTTTAACTATAAATCTTGCCAATTTAAATATAAAAAACAGCTATGCTGTCATAGATTTGAATTATAATGGCTAAGAATAGGGCACCTGACCAATGCAAGTTATATGGTATAATATGGGTTTCTGCATTTAAATTGGCCAATCAGATTTCAGCTTACAAATCAAATTAAATTTTGTAAAAGTATATAACCTTCTTTGACTCTTCAGTCTTCCTAACATTGAATATAACAAATTATCAAAATTGGTTTTCCCCAAAACAGAATTTTTCAAATATTTATAAATTTTTTTAAAAAGTGAGTCTGAGACAGACCAATCATAAACAGGAGAATAAAAGGTTTATGTTGAGGTAATCCAAACAAATTCACCATGACAACCAATGACCCAATACAACAACTAAACTTCCAATCAACATGATGCTTCTTTCATTGAATGCATATTTTGTTACAAATTTCTATCAGTAACAGTCTAATTAAAATTAAATCTTTCACAAGATCCCCCCTTTTTTGTTATTGTCGCTGTGAAAATCTAACAACATCCCATTACAGGTCATCTCAGGTTGAACTTCTGTATTGACCAATCAAAAACTGAATTAACCAACCTTTAATGTTGTGGAATCCTCTGTCATTATTTGGAATCTCTCTGTTATTATTGTTCGTTTTTCCAATAGTAAACCCAAAGTTAAGATAAATGCTTTCATTTGGTAAATTTTTTGGGGATACCCAAATTTTTAATTGGATAATATTTATATCAAAAGTTCAATCTGAGAAAGATTTTATTTTAATTAGATTGTATCAGGATATGGAGTTTTGCGTTAGTCTGACATGTTTTTTCTTGTACTCTTGAGTGATTTCCCCTTAACACCGATCTATTAAAACATACATGGCAACTGAGAAGACCCTTCCATGGATAGGTAGATGGTAATCATCATCACAAGTCAGGGTTTCTGTGTATACACATGTTTACAAAACCCTGACAAATTTATGTCAGAAATTTCCGGGCTATGATGCCATCTGCAAATTCCCAAGGCTAGAGGAGGGTTAAGACCAAAGCAAACGCGGAGAAGATGCACAGATAGGAAAATAAAGACAGCATGTTGGACATGGGTCCAGCTGAAGAGAACCACCCCAATATAGTCCACTGGAGGAGTGTTGCGGAGGCCCTGTGCTCCCATTAGGAGAAAAAGCGCCCCCAATAGAGATCCCTGGAGGAGTGTTGGTGAGGCCCTGTGCTCCCATGAGGAGAAAAAGGATCAAGTCAATTAGGTCATGATGCCATAGCTAACAAATATCAACCAATCACACTACTGAAAAACCCAGTGTTGGCTGTAGAAAGATGGAGAGGGATGTCCTCAAACCAATTTGTGTAAGAAAGTCAGTTTTTGATCATAAAAATTTTAATTGTGATGTTTAGACTGGGGCACCTTTTTGGTTCAAATATAAAAAACCAGTTTTTTTTTTAAAAATTGTTAAGATTTTTTTACCTGCAAAAAACCCAACATAAGTGTGTTGAAGAAAAATATAGCATCGGGGTTCCTTCAAGGCGGTTTGAATTAATTTTTTGTGTAACATGTACTTACCTCCCTTGACCTCATTAGATATCGCACCAATCTTCCCCGTAAAACAGCCAAGGTCTGGTTGTCAAAATCTGGTGGACTTATACCTTATGTAAATACAATTAATAAAACTTAGAAAATGTCTTAGGGTTTTGCTATAAAACACACACTGCTACAAGAGAAGACACTTTCAAATCACTTATATGGGACATGTATGTAACTGCAGCAGAAAAATATTTGTTTGTTTGTGTTTGTCTGAATGGGGGTGTATCCCCACTTTTAGCAATATCATGGTGTCTAGTTTATTGATGGAGGAAGTTAACTATCACCTAAATACAGTGATGAAGGGATTTTATTATTGTTAAACAAGCTTTGTGGGTCATCAATGGTCATAAGCACATTAAAAAACAACAAAACTAAATACTTCCTTTCTACCCTTCAACATACTATGTTTGTTAGTTTGTTTGTTCGTTTGAATGTTGTTTTAATGCCACTTTCAGCAATTTTTCAGCTATATCATGGCGTCCAGATTTTATTGGGGAGGAAGTCGGATTACCCGGAGAGAACCCCCGACCTGCAGTAGGAAAACTTGCAATCCTTGTCAATTAAGATTGTAGTCGAGTACACCCTGCCTGCAGTGAGAATGGAACCTGCAATCTCAGTGTTGACAGACCACATGATCAATAGTAGACGAACTACCTTAACCACTCGGCCACCGAGGCCCCCTCAACATACTAATGGGATAGCCTAAACTGTGCAATCAATAAGAACATTTCATTTTGTTGTATGATTAAAGACCCACATGTAACCACATGGTATATGGTTCAAACTCTACCTGTACTACTGTTGCCAAAAACATGCTATTTTGATGTATGGGTCAAATCCTTACCTGTAACACTGTCAACAAGCACCTGCCATTTTGGTAATTCTTGTTCTAAATGTCGAATTTCTTTCTTATTTCTTCTGTCAGATACTGCAAGCTCTGAAAGAAAAAATGTTAAAGACTTATTAAACAATCATAACATCATTTTTTAATTATTTATCAACTTTCTGGTGGTCAGGGGAGATAACTGTTTTCATCAATTACTATTTATTTCCCTTAGTCGATTTCCTTTTTTTTTTTTTATTATGCATGATGTAATAAGGCGATACAAATTTATATTCTCATTAAGCTTTAAGTGATCATTTTCACTTTATAAAGAAAAAAATTAAGTCAAATCCCATAGCTGAAAAGCTTTTGTCCTGGATAAAGTCAGTCTGGATTGCATTTTGTTAACTTTTGAAAATAAGTGTAGTGTGCACAGATAGAATCAATTCTCCCAGGAATGTTTACCTTTGTTGTTATTTAACATAACTTTGCTTACCATGTTCTAAGATTTCATCAGCTGGATCTCTGTAATAAAAAAAATACTTATTCACTGAAACTGCTGTATATTATCTGCTGCAATGTGCTTTTTTTATCTATTTGTTTGTCAGAGCCTCGGTGGCCGAGTTGTTAAAGTAGTTTGTCTGCTATTGATCGCGTGGTCTGTCAACACTAAGATTACAGGGTTGAGTCTTCACACTGCGGGGCAGGGTGCTCTCAACTCTTAATTTACAAAGATTACCAGTTGTCCTACAGAGGATCAGTGATTTTCTACAGTACTCTGGCTTCCTCCCCAACTAAAAACTAGACCCCGTGATATAGCTGAAAAATTGCCCAAAAGTGGCATTAAAATAACAAACAACAAACAATGTATTTGTTTATCTGATAACAAAAATTTGTAAAACTTTTGTAATCTGTACACTTTTTTTGAAAATATTCATGGCCTATAAACAATTAAAACAACATGGACCATGTTACATACTTGAGTTCTTCATCATTTAACATATCTTCTGCATCTGAGAAATTTAATACATGGTCTCCTCTTGGCATAGGTTGCACTGAAAGTAAAAACATGTTTAAAAAGAATATTATCAACAGATACATAATGACACTGTACCAAAAGCTAACTCAATAAGGAATAAGTGCCCACATAGCACTCTATACAACTATAAAGATACATAATGACACTGTACCAAAAGCTAACTCAATAAGGAATAAGTAGCCACATAGCACTCTATACAACTATAAAGATACATAATGACACTGTACAGAAAGCTAACTCAATAAGGAATATACCCCCACATAGCACTCTATACAACTATAAAGATACATAATGACACTGTACCAAAAGCTAACTCAATAAGGAATAAGTGCCTACATAGCACTCTATACAACTATAAAGATACATAATGACACTGTACCAAAAGCTAACTCAAAAAGGAATATACCCCCACATAGCACTCTATACAACTATAAAGATATTAAATGACACTGTACCGAAAGCTAACTCAATAAGGAATAAGTGCCCACATAGCACTCTATACAACTATAAAGATACATAATGACACTGTACCAAAAGCTAACTCAATAAGGAATAAGTGCCCACATAGCACTCTATACAACTATAAAGATACATAATGACACTGTACCAAAAGCTAACTCAAAAAGGAATATACCCCCACATAGCACTCTATACAACTATAAAATAAAGATATTAAATGACACTGTACCGAAAGCTAACTCAATAAGGAATAAGTGCCCACATAGCACTCTATACAACTATAAAGATACATAATGACACTGTACTAAAAGCTAACTCAATAAGGAATAAGTGCCTACATAGCACTCTATACAACTATAAAGATACATAATGACACTGTACCAAAAGCTAACTCAATAAGGAATAAGTGCCCACATAGCACTCTATACAACTATAAAGATACATAATGACACTGTACAGAAAGCTAATTCAATAAGGAATAAGTGCCCACATAGCACTCTTTACAACTATAAAGATACATAATGACACTGTACCAAAAGCTGACTCAAAAAGGAATATCCCCCACATAGCACTCTATACAACTATAAAGATATTAAATGACACTGTACCGAAAGCTAACTCAAAAAGGAATATTCCCTCACATAGCAATTTATACAACTGTGATGTTGACACACAGTTTGTCACTATATTTTAGTAGCCATTTAAAATGTTTTTAAATTCCATCAAAATGACATAAAAATAAAACTTTTTTTTTTTAAATTCACAGGTTTTTTTTTAAAAACCATGCATCATAGTATTATATGTTTAAAGAAGATAAATATAGGATACTGTAATAAAGATATTTTTCTGTATTACTGCAAAGTTTAAATTAATAATTTGTGATCTTAAATTTGGGCCAATTTTGGCCCTAAATGCAGCTCGGATAAAAAAAAACAAGTGTGGACACAGAAAAACGTCTCGCCTGCATTCCGCATCAGTAACGAAAACAAATTTCGTCATAAGCATTACGTAAATAGCATTAAATATCAGCAGCGGCCTGTATACAAAATATTGTCACCATACCCTGCATAGTAACAGGGGAACAGCCGTAACCCAAAAACTTTAACGTAGTCGCTGGACCGTGAAATTGAAGTCAAGGTCAGGTGACACCTACCAGACAGTCATGTACTAGTCATCAGCAACCTATATACCAAATATTGTCATCCTACCATGCGTAGTTACAGAGGAACTGTCGTAACCCAAAAACTTTAACGTAGTCGCTGGACCGTGAAATTGAGGTCAAGGTCAGGTGACACCTACCAGACAGTCATGTACTAGTCATCAGCAACCTATATACCAAATATTGTCATCCTACCATGCGTAGTTACAGAGGAACTGTCGTAACCCAAAAACTTTAACTTAGTCGCTGGACCGTGAAATTGAGGTCAAGGTCAGGTGACACCTACCAGACAGTCATGTACTAGTCATCAGCAACCTATATACCAAATATTGTCATCCTACCATGCGTAGTTACAGAGGAACTGTCGTAACCCAAAAACTTTAACGTAGTCGCTGGACCGTGAAATTGAGGTCAAGGTCAGGTGACACCTACCAGACAGTCATGTACTAGTCATCAGCAACCTATACACCAAATATTGTCATCCTACCATGCGTAGTTACAGAGGAACTGTCGTAACCCAAAAACTTTAACGTAGTCGCTGGACCGTGAAATTGAGGTCAAGGTCAGGTGACACCTACCAGACAGTCATGTACTAGTCATCAGCAACCTATATACCAAATATTGTCATCCTACCATGCGTAGTTACAGAGGAACTGTCGTAACCCAAAAACTTTAACGTAGTCGCTGGACTGTGAAATTGAGGTCAAGGTCAGGTTAAACTTACCAGACAGTCATGTACTAGTCATCAGCAACCTATACACCAAATATTGTCATCCTACCATGCGTAGTTACAGAGGAACTGTCGTAACCCAAAAACTTTAACGTAGTCGCTGGACCGTGAAATTGAGGTCAAGGTCAGGTGACAGGTGACTGACTGGCAAGTACTCATCATAAGCTACCTCTGGACCAAATTTGATGGACCTAGGGCTTGGGCTTACAAAGATATGAAGCAAGATGTCAAGTGTTTACGCCGCCGCCGCCGCCGGATTCCCATACATATGTCTCGCCTCCAGCGACTTTCGTCGCAGGCGAGACAAAAATTAACCTTATTGGTAAACCAGAGGCTCTTAAGAGCCTGTATCGCTCACCTGATTTTATAGGCAATGAAGATGGCATTTCCCTGATGTTAAAGTAAGTCCTGTAATTTTCAATAAACTTTAAATAGGACTATCCAAACAATATTACTAAAAAGCTTCTGTTGGTTAACCAGTTGTATAGAGAAGATTTTTTTTATTTGCCCATAGGGTCCTATGTTAACCTAAGTCCTGTGGCGGAGGCGGCCATTTTGAATTTCCAATTGCCATAAAAAACATAAACTTTATAGAGGACCATCCAAACAATATTGCTAGTAAGTTTTTGTTTCCATTGATTAACGGGTTTCAGAGAAGAAGCCATTAAAAACCTTTTCCCATAGGGTCCTATGTTAAACTAAGTCCTGCGGTAGCGGCCATTTTGAATTTCCAATTGCCATAAAAAACACAAACTTTATAGAGGACCATCCAAACAATATTGCTAGTAAGTTTTGTTTCAATTGGTTAACCGATTTCAGAAAAGAAGCCTTTTTAACTTTTTACCCATAGGGTCCTATGTTAAACTACGTCCTGCTTTGGTGGCCATTTTGAATTTCCAATTGTCATAAAAAACATAAACTTTATAGAGGACCATCCAAACAATATTGGTAGTAAGTATTGTTTACATTGGTTAACCGGTTTCAGAGAAGACGCCTTTTTTAACTTTTCCCCATAGGGTCCTATGTTAAACTAAGTCCTTCGGTGGCATCCATTTTGATTTTCCAATAGGCATAAAAAACATTAACTTTATAAAGGACCATCCAAACAATATTGGTAGAAAGTTTTGATTTAATTGGTTTACTGGTTTCAGAGAAGCCATTTTAAACTTTTTTCCCGTAGGGTTCAATGTTAAACAAAGTCCTGCAGTGGTGGCCATTTTGAATTTCCTATAGGGATAAAAAACACAAACTTTATAGAGGACCATCCAAACAATATTGCTAGTAAGTTTTGTATCCATTGGTTGACCGGTTTCAGAGAAGAAGCCTTTTAAACTTTTTCCCATAGGGTCCAATGTTAAATTAAGTCCTGCAGTGGTGGCCATTTTGAATTTCCAATTGCCATCAAAAACACAAACTTTATAGAGGACCATCCAAACAATATTGCTAATAAGTTTTGTTTTGATTGGTTAAACAGTTTCAGAGAAGAAGCCCTTTTAAACTTTTTTCCCATAGGGTCCTATGTTAAACTAAGTCTTGAGGTGGCGGCCATATTGGTTTACCAATCAAAATAAAGTGATAACAATAGCTCACCTGACCCTACCCTTTGGGTCAGGTGAGCTAAAAAACTAAACCCTGTCAATTTTTAACACTTGTATCTCAAAAACAAAAGAACAGTACAATATAGGGAAAATCCTAACACACATTACTGGAAACACATTCAGTGACAAAGATGCTTCAAAGTGACCCTGTAATTTTTGACATGTTCTGTCTCGCTCCAATGGTTCACAGAATCTGGTTGTACTAATTCACTTTTAATTTAAGTTCTTTCAAAATATATCTCATTTTAATAATTGTCTTATATGAATACATGTATATTAGCTACAATTGGTAATAATATTGGTTGTTTTTAATGATGTTTAAGGTGACTTTCAGCAATTTGTCAGCTATATAGATGGTATCCATTTTTTATTGGGGAGGAAGTCAGAATAACAGGACAAGTGTGGACACAGAAAAACGTCTCGCCTGCATTCCGCATCAATAACAACAATAAATTTCGTCATAAGCATTACGTAAATAGCATTAAATATCAGCAGCGGCCTATATACCAAATATTGTCACCATACCATTCATAGTTACAGAGGAACTGTCCTACTACAAAAACTTTAACGTAGTCGCTGGACCGTGAAATTGAGGTCAAGGTCAGGTGGCACCTACCAGACATTCATGTACTATTCATCAGCAACCTATATACCAAATATTGTCATCCTACCATGCATGGTTACAGAGGAACTGTCGTAACCCAAAAACTTAAAGTAGTCGCTGGACCGTGAAATTGAGGTCAAGGTCAGGTGACACCTACCAGACAGTCATGTACTAGTCATCAGCAACCTATATACCAAATATTGTCATCCTACCATGCATGGTTACAGAGGAACTGTCGTAACTCAAAAACTTGAACGTAGTCGCTGGACCATGAAATTGAGGTCAAGGTCAGGTGACACCTACCAGACAGTCATGTACTAGTCATCAGCAACCTACATACCAAATATTGTCATCCTACCATGCGTGGTTACAGAGGAACTGTCGTAACCCAAAAACTTTAACGTAGTCGCTGGACCGTGAAATTGAGGTCAAGGTCAGGTGACAGGTGACTGACTGGCAAGTACTCATGATAAGCTACCTCTGGACCAAATTTGATGGACCTAGAGCTTGGGCTTACAAATATATGAAGCAAGATGTCCAAGTGTTTACGCCGCCGCCGCCGGATTCCCATACATATGTCTCGCCACTTTCATCGCAGGCGAGACAAAAAACCCCCGACCTTCAATAAGAAAACTGGCAATCATTGTAAATTAAGATTGGAGTCTAGTTGAGTACACCCTGCCTACAGTAAGACTCGAACATGCAACCTCAGTGCGGCAGGACATACATGTAAAAAAAAAAACCCTTCAAGAGATTTTTTTTTAAGGTAACAAACCAATAAGACTTATTTGATATTATATCATAAATAGCCAATGGCAGTGTAGAGCTTGGGTTTCCCAAGGAGTTCCATGTTTCAATTTAAACAAACCTTATTGGTCTGGCAATAGCTGGTATTGTTTCATCAATAACCAATGGTTGTGGGGTGTGTTCACGTTTCTCCAACATTTGATAATTAATTAAAACAACATTCTGTTAAGTGTGGGGATTAAGGGGCATCTTAAGGATTATTATGTTGATATTACCTGGAATATTTACTTGTTTAATAAACCTTGGTTAGTTATAATTTTTGTGTCTTAACTCGGTCTATAATTGCGCATTTCACAAAAATTATTATATTACATTAAAATCATTATTAAAAAGTATAACCACGGAAGTATTATAGACTAGTATAAACGGTAACTTGAGGTATAGATATTTATAGATTAATAAATTCACGGCAATTATCACTATCAGACAACGGTGTTGCACGCTTTCTACAAATTACCTCAACAACGATGTAAAAGCTGATGCAATATACGGAGACGGTTAATGTTTTGAAATGTATTTTGCAAGTGCTAGACATACTATAGTATTGCTTTGCATTAAATCAGAGACATATTTATTTATATTTCTCTGATAAAATATAATACAATTTAAAAAAACCAAAAAAAAAACCAATACAATTTAGAATAATAATAACAAAAGAAAATAATAAATAAGAAACAATAAACGATAAAAAAAATCAGCAAAAAGTTCAATTGCTCATCGTTATATCTAAAAGCTGTTTTATGTATTCTGTGTTGGATAATGCTTAACCTCTCCCTGTTATTTTAGTCTAAGTAGAAATGTTGAAGAAACGTGAATAAACCAGGTTGTGGAGAGATTTTGGGGTTCTCAAGGGGTAAAATGCTTCAATTTAAACAAACCTGATTGGTCTGGCAAAAGATGATATTGTTTCATCAATAACCAATGGTTGTGGAGAGATTTTGGGGTTCTCAAGGGGTAAAATGCTTCAATTTAAACAAACCTGATTGGTCTGGCAAAAGATGATATTGTTTCATCAATAACCAATGGTTGTGGAGAGATTTTGGGGTTCTCAAGGGGTAAAATGCTTTAATTTAAACAAACCTGATTGGTCTGGCAATAGATGATATTGTTTCATCAATAACCAATGGTTGTGGAGAGATTTTGGGGTTCTCAGGGGCTTAAAGGCTTTAATTTAAACAAACCTGATTGGTCTGGCAATAGATGATATTGTTTCATCAATAACCAATGGTTGTGGAGAGATTTTGGGGTTCTCAGGGGCTAAAATGCTTTAATTTAAACAAACCTGATTGGTCTGGCAAAAGATGATATTGTTTCATCAATAACCAATGGTTGTGGAGAGATTTTGGGGTTCTCAGGGGCTAAAATGCTTTAATTTAAACAAACCTGATTGGTCTGGCAATAGATGATATTGTTTCATCAATAACCAATGGTTGTGGAGAGATTTTGGGGTTCTCAAGGGGTAAAATGCTTCTGGATTCTTGTCTATCAAATCTTCAAACACTTGCAATGTAGGCTGACTTGTCTGTAAAAATATAAAATATACGTGTGCATGCATTTGTGTCACATTCTGATTGGTATCCAGACCATTTAGTTCTAAATTCTGCAATAGCCTTCTGATCTGGTCAAACTGTATCCTGGGATCAGATTTTAATTTTAATACATTGGAAGCAATAATACAGAGATTACCATAAAGGAATTGAGAAAAATAACATGTCAAATAAATTAATTTAGTTCTTTACTCTCTGGGAATGATGTCACAATGAAAGTCCATTATGACAGTAATGGCGAAAGACAATTGCCCCTAGAATAACTGCCCCTGAGGAAAATTGATAGGATTTAAGATATGTAATTTTCTTGGACAAATTTGAATCCACCTAAATATTTTAATTTTTCTTTGATTTTACTTTTCTTTTCTTTGATGATAATATTAAATATTTTTTTTTTAATAGAAAAAAAATATTTAAGAATTGAATAGCTTGGACAAAGTACACTAAACAAATTCTGATTACCATAAATAAATTTTTTGTTTGAAATTGATCACACAATTACAGCTAATTAATATTACAATTAAAATTAAAACTTAACAAAAGGTAAGAATTCCTAGAATTGGTATAAATAGCTAGGATTTATTAAGTCAATAATTCAACAATGGAATTCCTAGCGACAGAGAGACGTAATTAAAAGCTCAGCTATCAGGGTTAAATCTATGTTAAGCAGAAGAACCATGCTCAGTTTCATGGCAATGTGAGCCACAGACCTTGCTGGCTAAGAGGCAATAAGTATCACAACAGCCATCAAATGCAGAGCCATGACACTGATAAAACTGTACAGCAAACATCAGTGTTACAGAGCAGCAGCACATTTGTCTTAAATTGCACTAATTAAGTATCAGTCCACGTAAGAATCAGGCAAAATGCATACATGTGATGGCACATGATGGAAAAAAACGCAAACTTTTGATCAAGGAATTTGATAAAACTATCCAATATAACAACATTCTACTTTATTACAGTTCGGAATTATTTTGCCTTTTTAAGATATAATCATTTGAAATTTAGTTGAATTGTACAGTGAAAAATGGCGGGAAATTTTCCCGCCAAATTTTTCTCTATGTAACCAGTCAAAAATTATCTAGGCAATTGACACTTTTTCAAATGTAAAATCTTGTTAGAATTTGTTTTTATATCAAAATGAATGCATCTAAGCCAAAAGAGCAAAAAATAAAATTTTTGATGTGCCGCCCACTGCCCGACCCTTAGCTAGAATACTACTTAAAAACATTACAAATAGATTGATGGGGATGAATGTCCTAGAGGGCCAATTGTTTAGAGGGACATTTTCCTAGACCAAACATCACTAGTAAACACAAACATTCAAAACAAAGTTCCTCTTAGTATTCGACCACATTAAATATTCATCAATCAAATAAACAGGATAATCATGGGCACATCGTAAATGTTGAAAAATATGAGCACTCGTGCCAAAAAGCATTCAGATGTAACTCTTTTAGCTGATGTGTTCTGCGACGCTCATGATCAAATTTCAAGTCGAGCAAACACTGCCTGCAGAGAGACTCAAACCTGCAATCTCACTGTTGACATGCACTTACTCAACAGTAGACTAACAACCTTATTCAGTCGGCCACAGAGGAGCCAAAAAGGTATGTTTTGCAAAAGTAGTTTTTTATGAAATGACTTACAGACAATACGGTTCCAAGTAAATTTTCCTCTTCTTTGCTAAACAATGTTTTAGATTGAACACTTGAAATAACATCTGGGTGGAGTTGTTTAATGGCCTGCATAGCTAACCTGCAAAATTTGAAAGAAATTTACACATAAAAATAGCTAACTTGCAAAATTTGACAGAAATCACACATAAATATAGCTAATCTGCAAAATTTGACAAAAATCACACAAAACAATAGGTAACCTGCAAAATTTTACAATAATCACACAAAACAATAGCTAACGTGCAAATTTTGACAGAAATCACACATAAAAATAGCTACCTGTAATCACACTGAACAACTGTAAAAAGGACAATACACCTCACTGTGATACAGTATTCCATTCTTTAGCTATTTGACACTTGAAATTAAATCTTAAATCATTTTTGTTAATAAAATATTTCTTCTAAGTACTACTTGTGTGCTTATCTTTTTTTGGTTTTTGCAAACCTTTATATCTAACTACACAATGAACTGAATGTAGCATTAAGACCGAGCATGAAGACTCAATGTCAATCTGTGAGTGTAAAAAAAACATTTATATATTGTTAGCTTAAATGGATTTTACTGCAATTCTCAGCATTTTTTCAGTTACATTGTGGCTTCCAGGTTTAATTGGTGGTGGAATCCGGAGTACCGTTTGAAAATCACAGACCTTCTCTGGGAAAACTGGCAATCCCTGTAAATTAAGATTAAAGTCGAGCACAACCTGCTCACAGTAAGAGTCTGTCTAGCAACCTTAGTGTTGAAAGGTGTATGATCAATAGTAGATTGACTAGGCACACAACCTTCAACTTCAATATTATAACTACAATTACCAAAACGTTCAGTAGAATCTGATTCATTACAAACATTTAATGCTGCAATTGTTGAGCTATAAACAGAAATGTGAATGAAATTGCTGTGACTGTATAAAATACTTCATTAAACAAGTGTGGACACAGAAAAATGTCTCACCTGCATTCTGTATCAGTAACGAAAAAAAATGTTGTCACAAGCATTACTAGGTACATAAAAAGCATTAAATTGTTATCATTTAAAATATACAATGCATGGTTACAGAGAAACGGACCTAATCCAAAAACTTTAACTTAGTCACTTGACTGTAAAATTGAGCTCGTGGTCAGTTGAAACCTACAAGACACTCATGTGCTAATCCTTAGCAATCTATATACCCAATACTACCATGCATGGTTACAGAGAAAGTGCCCTTTAACATAGTTGCTGGACCGTGAAATTGAGGTCAAGGTAAGGTTACACCTACCGAACATTCATGTACTATTCATCAGCAACCTATATACCAAATATTGTCATCCTACCATGCATGGTTACAGAGGAACTGCTGTAACCCAAAAACTTTAACGTAGTCGCTGGACCATGAAATTGAGGTCAAGGCCAGGTACACTGACTGCCACATTGACATACTCATCATAAGCTACCAATGGACCAAATTTGATGGACCTAGGACTTGCGCTTACAAAGATATTAAGCAAGATGTTCAAGTGTTCATGTTGCTGCCGCCGCCTGCAGATTGCCATACATAGAAACCTTGCATGTTGCTGCCGCCGCCTGCGGATTCCCATACATAGAAACCTTGCAAACATTTCTGACTTGACTTTCTTGTTTTCACATAAAAGACACCTTGCAAAAATTTCTATGTACTCTAATTAATGTAGAATCAACCACATTTCTCTGTGCTATATTACATACTTTGAAATGATTGGATCATATAATTACATACTTTGAAATGATTGGATCATATAATTACGTTCTTTGAAATGATTGGATTATATAATTACTTACTTTGAAATGATTGGATCATATAATTACATACTTTGAAATGATTGGATCATATAATTACGTACTTTGAAATGATTGGATCATATAATTACGTACTTTGAAATGATTGGATTATATTATTACGTACTTTGAAATGATTGGATCATATTATTACATACTTTGAAATGATTGGATCGTACAACAAGGCAAACCACCTCTCTTGTATCTCCTTTAGAGTAAATCTGCAGGAAAACTTCACACCTAGATGTACCGCTGTTAAATCACTCGTCTGAAACGAGAAACCAACAAACATTTTGAGTCAATTCAGCTTATTGTTATTCTAATGAACGATGCTAAATGTTTGTGTTTTTATTTGTGGGTTTAATGCCAACTTCAACAATTTACATTGTTTTATTGGGGAAGCTGGAGTACACAGTAAAAATTCCAACATTTTGTAGGAAGATTGACAATCTATGTCAATTATGGTTCAAGTAGGCACATTCTGCCTTCATTGAGACTCAAACTTGCGACCTTATTGTTGACAGGCACATAATTAAAAGTTGATGACTAACTACCTTAACCATGCAGCCACAGAGTCCCAGTTTTATTCTGGAGTTGAATAGGTATATTACAGGAAAAATTGTATGGACAAATTGGTTGGAAATAAATTAAAGGAGAACAAAGGTAAAAGTACTGGTATGTATAGTAGGGTAGTGGCTACATTTTACCAACTTTTTTTTAATCTGCAAAATGTTTTTTATTGTACAAGGAGTTTGTCAATATACAGGACAAATCATCTACTATGGTTTTTTTTTTTGGATTTTTTTTACAACAAAATTATATTTTATTCCAACTATGCTTGTTACAATCAGCACCAAGAATCCAAGCTGTTCTTTGTGTTCCCTGTACTATTCCTCTAGTTACGCTTGTAACTAGTTGTATTACATAATTTCTGCATAATAAATAACTATACATTTAACTTTTTCCCGAATCTTTGCACAAATATGTCGTCAGTTTTGTCAATAACTCTCTTCATAACCTCTATAACAAATATCCTAAAGACGTTAACATTCTTTTGTTTTTTGTTCTGATATATAGTAAGATTTATAAATAGCAAATGCAATAATAGTCAAAATGTAATTTATGCAAAAATAATTCTGATCAATAATCTTATTACCAAAAACTAAATGTTCTAATTTTATCTTAAGGTCAATGCTGCATTTTAACAAAACCTTTTTAATCTCTTCCCAGAAGGGTAGTTAATATGGACAGTCTATAAAAAAAATGAAAATAATCCTCTTCTTGCCTACAAAAATTGCAAAATTGCTCTGTCACAACTTTCCATTGAAATAATTTTTTTTTTTGTTGGAATGATATGCTGGATCAGCTTCCATCTAAATTCTTTTAACTTATTTTCTGTCAAATAACTAAATATAAATGAATAATAATTTTTTTGAAAACAATATCTTTAAAGTTAAGTATTCTCTTCCTCTTTTCAAAGCCAAAGGAAGACTTTTGTATTTACTATTGACATATAAAACATATTGTTTGTAATCTTACATAAATCTATTGGTAAACATTTCCAAACATAACTGTTTCTGTCAATATTTACCATGCTTTTTATCGATTCGTTTTTTTTTCAAAATATTTTTCCACTCATTAGGTATTGAGTCTTTTAATATCTTTACATTGGTTATCCAGTTGCTTTTTCTCTTTAGTTTTTGAAATATAATTTCTTCAGAAATGCGACCTTTGTGATCTAAAATATCATTTATATATATAATGTCACTTTTTATCCATTTGTCAAAAGCAATAGATTGATTTTTATATCTGATTAATTTATTACCCCAAATAATTTGTTTCCTAATACTCCAAAAATTACGTGGTTCTTGCACTTGGCCCCTTCAGTAAGAACCAAACATTTAACTACTGTGGTTTTCTACCTGGCTTGCTATATAAAATTATGAACAAGGTTTAAGCTGAGTTTATTAAGATTTAATTGATTATTTATTAACCTGATAACCCCCAATGAAAGGGCCTCCTATATCCAACACCTGAGTATGCACTGTGAAGCTCTGTTCCAGATTAAACAATGACAATGATTCTGATAATCAGTACATAGAACAGTGATTGTTTAAATAAAAAACGTGTGCCAATGTCTTACATTTAACTTTTGTGTGGTTTATTTTAGTACTTCATTACTTTCATTTCTTCAGTTTTTTTTTTTTTTTGCTTTTTAAAACTAAATTTGTTATTTGACAAATGTATAACTGCAAACAATATGTTCCTGAAAGTGATTTTTGAAAAATAAAAGAACCTCAGTGAGCATGCTCACATACATCACACGATTTCTAGACGATCCGTCCCCAAGTCGATCTGTACCCAAGTCGATTCGTCCCAGGAGGATCTGTCCCCTGGTCGATCCGGCCCCAGTAAAACCAAAGGTAAGTAAAATATAAAAAATACATTCATAATTCGTATTTTTAATTCATGTATAACTGATAATGTTTTATTAAATACCTCATTTACGTATTCGTGTTTTACTTGTAATGTTTTATCAAAAAACTCATTTACGTATACGTGTATATATCTTATAATGTTTTATCAAATTACTCATTCCCAGCAAACACATGATGTTTAAACGTTGTAAAAAAATAACTACGTTTACTCGAAAACATTGTGTAGATGTTGTTAAACCACGTAAAACATAATGTTTAATTCAACATTTCCCAGTCAGTTTCGTTCGCTTTATTTCTCTGTTTATCTCTTACAGTGGTTTATTGTTTTTGCTGTTAAACGTCATAAATTGGTTGCAAAAGAAGTTAAGGCGATGTTAAGAAAACTGACTGTTTTCTAAACTTCTGATGTACAGCAACATTAAATTGTCATATTTTTGAGTAAATCACACAAAGTGTAGCCTCCAATCGTTAAGCAAACAATTTAAACATAATCAAAGGGTAATTACTGTGCACTGATCAAAACTGTTATCATCATTTAATTAATGTAAACCAATATTTTGTTTATTTAATTATTAAACTAATTTGAATTAACCCTTTATCAATATTAAAACAATAGAAATAAAATTAAACATAGTTATATTTTTATAATTATCTACTGGGGACAGATCGACCAAGAGATAGGGGACGAATCAAGTAGGGGACGGATCATCTGGGGACGAATCAACTGGGGACAGATCGACTAGGGGACGGCACAACCTGCTACCACATCACACCTCCACATACCTATCAAGTTCCAGACAAATTAGAATCATCAGTAGTATCAGAGGAAAAGCACTTGTAAGTTGTTAGCAAGCATTTTTAAAAGTCAAATCTTACAATAAAACTTACAAAATTTGGCCAAGGTTTTGGGATGGCTACTAATTCATTTGCAATTTTGTACATGAGGGTAAGTCTGGTGTATGTTCTGCAGTCTGCTAGGCTACGCCATTTAAGGTGTTGCATCATGTTACTAATGCTAGAGGTGTTGTAATATAACGACTTGTAACATAACTAGCAGCTCTTCGTTGTACTTGTTCTATTTTGTTTATATCTTCTTTTATATAGGGGTCCTATACAGAACAAGCATACTCTAGTGATGGTCATACTAGAGATTTGTATGCTTGTTCTTTTACTATAATGGAATTAACATGGATGTTTCTATATGAGTCTTATTTGCTTTGTTGGTACATGTAATGTCATTTATGTACCTATTCCATTTGATGTCAGATTGGATAGTAACCTCTAGATATTTTGCTTTGTCTACATGTTCTAGTTTGTGTCCATGCAATATGTAATTATAGTTAGTTGATGAAGCACATTGCATTTGTCTGGGTGAAAAGCATTTTCTTTTTTTTTTCCCAATCGCCTAGTTTATCGAGATCTTTTTGAAGTGTATTACAGTCTGCATTTGATTTGATAGTGAGGTAAGCAATAGTATTGTCTGTGAATAAACATAAGGAAGATGTATGTCCATATGGAATATCATTTATGTAGAAAAGAAATAAACTTGGACCCAAGACTTAGCCTTGGGGCACACCAGATTTTACTGGTATGTATTCAGATGCCTCCCCTTTGAGTAAAACTGCTTGTGTTTGATTAGTTAGTTAGGATGTGCTCCTGTGTCATCAACATGTGTTAGATGCTTACATAACAATCAATTTGTCATTTTGTTCTAACCATGTTATTTTCAACATTAAATCAGTCACTCGAACATTCAGAAGAGTTTTTCGTTATAGTCATGATTTGTCTATAAAAAATTAGTCAAATACCTAAAAATGTAATTTTTTCATTATAAACCTGATTTCGTTAAAAGCCTGTACGTTATAAAGGAAATTTACTCTACCACTTTCATTAATTTGTCAGCTATAACGTATCCATACATCATGATTTTATGAGAGAGGAAGCCATGTTCCCTGGAGAAAATCCTTGACCTTCGGTAGAAAAACAGGCAATCCTTTTCAATAGTAGATGACTACCTTAACCACTCTGCCACCGAGATACTAAATCTATATTCTGCAATCTCATGATCAATTGTAGATGACTAACTACCTTAACCACTCTGCCACCGAGACACTAAATCTATATTCTGTAATCTCATGATCAATTGTAGATGACTTACTACCTTAGTCACTCTGCCACCAAGACCCCAAATCTATAGTACACTAGTTATTTATTTTTAGACACAATAACAACAAAAATACATTTCTGCTTCAAAATAATTTAATGATATTCATGTTTGCTTAAATATTTATACACATATATAACTGGTCATAAATTAAACTTAGTTTGTACATTAAATATAGAAATATTATATATACATATATACAAGTTCTAATATCAGAACCTTAATGTAATTATACAATTCTGAAAATGTCCATTGATACATAAGTATTGCAGCAGCTAGTTTATTTATGGAATTTTACAAAGCTTAAAATAATTGGTGTATTGAAAAATCTATGAATTCCATAAATACATGAATTAAAATATGCTTCAATATTAACTACATTGTTTGCTTCACAAAGGAAAATTCACCGAGAAAACTTAATTTCCTTTTCAATTGTTCAATTATTTCAGCTTATATGCACAGCTATGGATATTTCTAAATAAATTAAAGTGTATTTACATCATGTACATAAAGCATACAGACATGTATTTTATGCAAATTTATGTAAATTATAACAGATCACATGACAAGTTCAGTGGCAGTCAACCATTATACAGCACTAAACAAATATCTCCAGTTAACAAATGAAAACGCAAGAAACAGTCAGTCAGTCATTAACAATCACTCTGCTGGAGTAAAGCACGAAATATAGGTGACTGGAGTTTCTGGTTGAACAGGTAGTTGATTGAGGAGTGAATAAATGTAACACAAGTGTACTGCCAGATGTGGTTGGAAATGTTGTACTTCTCCATGGTAGCATTGCGGACAGCCATGATGATGTCTTCATCTAGGGACTCTGTGTTCTGCCCAGATCTGGTCTTCCCACCGTAGAGCTGAATCAGGGTAAACAAACGCCATATCAGGTTACGAGCAAAAAGGTGTGGCTCCTTGGTCCTGGAAGAGACAAAGGATATCATCTGGAGTGAGATCTTTTTGCTTGAGTAGTCGTAACCAGGAAGCTCGTTGTAGTTTCGGGGGTAGTTATGGATCAGGTTCAGCAGATAAGCTAAGGTCAGTTTTCCCTCAAGTAAGTAAGGTTTAACATAACACAACTTCTGTGCATTCTGACGACCCTGAATGGAGGAATGGTACAGACATAGGTGATTCAGGAGTTCATGCTCTTGGTCTGATGTAACTTTGGTCATGGCAGAGGCTGCTGAAAGGTTACGAGGTGTACTAGCTTTTTGTTGCACTGCATGATAAGAACCATACCCCTCAAAATTGCTGTTGTCATGGAAACTGTTGATACTGTGTCTTCGATTGTGCTTTGGTTTTGTTTCAAAAATCAGTTGCTTCCAGACAGAGCCGTCATGGCTGGAACGTTTACTTTCAGTGGAAGGTTGATATGAGCAACTTCTGTTGTGATGAACCATCATAAAACTCTGAGCAGAACTGTTGGTAGATGATTCTTCAGGCTCTATACTGGAGATGTTAGACAAACTCTCTAAGTACGATCTTGAGAGCAGGAATTCACTCAAATCTGTATTTGTTGGTCTGGGTGGTAATACCATCTGAACATGGTCATCTGAAATCTGTCTGATGAATAATTGTTGTTTTTTACAATTGGCAAGTCTAGTTGGGTGTTGCTTTGTTGCATTAAAGATGGACTGGTCAGACATTTCTGTTGTACAGGAAGTGTTAAGGTGTCTCTCAATTGTGGCAATCTGGTTATGAAACCAAATGTTGTCACTGGAATGTGGTGAAGGGAAGGACAACTCTTGAGTAGCATTATCTTCAGCCTGGAAACTGGTAACCAAGTTGGAACAGGAACTAAGAGAACTAGCGAAACCAGTCAGAACAGAGAGGTTACCAAGGGTATCTGAAGTCGCATTGATGTAACCATCTTCACCATCATCTGAAAAATCGTATTCAAAGAACTGGACACCTGTAGAGCTTGCACGGTCGGATCTAGGAGACATGGGCTTCTTGACAGTTGTACCACCCCAACTTTTTCTTTTAAACTTCTTGGCAATATAGTTCTTCAGCTTGGTTGCACGAACCAAAATGGAACTTTTGGACTTCTTCATCTTTCTAGGCTTGGTCTTGGGGAAGGTGACAGCTATCTCAGCGTTGACATGAAGAAGAGCAGGTTGACAGTTACCATTGACACTGTCAGTGTCACTGTCTGTTTCTTGTATAGTACTGTATGGACCAGATGCGTTCATCACTTTTCTTGCTGGTGCAGGTATTGGATGGCTGATAGTGTTGGATCGTCTACGTAGTGTTTGACGGTTGAAGGCGTTGTCGTGAGTGTTCATGGAGTTTGACCTTTTACGTTGAAACTCTAATAGTCCAGGCATGGGACTTTCTGGTATCATGTGGTCAGGTGTACCTGCACTAGTAAATCCTGGTTGCAGATTGATAAATGATTCATCATAAATGTTTTCTGATAAACGGATTGGCTCTGGTACAGAGCAGGCACTAGAGGTTGAAGAGCTATGGTTCTGAGGTGATTGGTTTGGAAGACTGTATGACCCTTCACTGGATGATGATGCTGTTCTAGATTCTGTTGTTGTTTGAGTCACCAGATTGTCACTTTCTTCATCACATGACTGTCCATCAGCCGAGCAACGAATACTACTCTGGATGTCATCACTACTTGTGGACTGGTTACCACTTACTGGTTCAAATGAAATGATGTTGGAACAAATGGTCAGACCCTGAATACCAAGACTCTCTAGACGGCTGAAATTATTGCTGATTCTCTGCTGATCTTTACGTTTCTGGGCTAGCTGTACCAAGAGCTCTTTCACTTTATTTTGCATCTCTGACATAAGTCTGGTCTGGAGGTCATGACATTGGTCCTTGAGGTACTGGATCTGAATGTGAACTGTATCACTAAACCATTCCATGGCTTCTACACACTTACTGCAACACAAACATTGTGGGGATTTCTGAAAGACTGGTACATTTTGGGAGTTCACTGTGTTGCTAATGGAGTCAGTCATCTCTTTGCTATTGGAGGCCATGTCATAAAATTCTTCGGACAAATTCAGCACTTTTGGTGATTTCTGGACAACTGGCAAACTTGGATTTGTACGAATCTTGCTACGGCTAATGGATGAATTACGAATCAAACCAAATCTAGCAGATTTTACAGTCGAAGGATTGGATGGAATCACTTTCATCTTTTCCTGAATGTAGTCAACATACTGAACATGGCAATCAATTTGTTTCTCCAAAGTAAGAAGTATACTGGCTAACTGTGGCACACAGGACGAGCAGGTGGATGTTTGTTGGTTGATAGTTTGATGAGCCTTGGTTAGTTCTGTGACAATCGGTATAAACTCTGTCCACAAAGGAGTGGTGTTGGATTCTTTAAAGAATGGTGGTGTCCATAAGGTGCTTGGCAATTGGTGACAGGATGGCAGACATTTATTTACTTCTGAGTCTATGCTGGTAAGGTCTACATGGATGTCACTGATAACAGTCTCTAAGCAATCAAGCATGGTTTTGTGCGTCAGACAATAAGGCAGGTCACCTACTGTGGGATCCATCTTGAAATTGTGTCTAAAAGAATAAATGATTCACTTATATTAACAATAGTTTCTATAATTTGTGCAAAATTATATCAGGTCTAAACACTTGACCAAAAAGTCTTCCAAATTTATCAGATTATGTCTGATTTAATACATCGATAAATTCTGAAAAAAAATGGTGTTTAATCCTTACCATCCTCGTGTGTCCACGAAACCCTGACAAATTTAGCTAGGAAATTCCCGGGCTAGAAGTCACTATGTTGATTGGCTACATCATACCTGCATGTAGCCAATCAAAAACTCGCTTTCATTCAGGACTTGGTTAGAGAATATACTGTTATCGCTATTTTGCAGTATTTTCCTTTGATCTTTGTGTGCGATATTATTCCATCTCACTCTACTAGCTTGAGATAGGCCCATCTCAGCTCGCTGTCAAGACGTCGTTAAGTAAACACTGTGACGTCACAATGTTACAAAAAAGCGATAAACAGATTATTTACGTTTTATGAAACTCGATGCATTTTCTCGTCATCTCATCTCAGGGCTGTCGCCCTTCGATGAGATATGGACGAGAAAACGCATCTCGTTTAAAAAACATAAATAATCTATAAATATCGATTGTAAATAAACCAAACAGATGTGTTGCATAGACCATGTGAAAATCAGTGTATTTTGTACAGTAGTGTTAAAAGTTTGTTATTACTGTGTTATTTAAAAGTTGCATTACGTTTTCTTCCCACTCAAGAATGAGTAAGAATGACTACTGCCAAACACTTGCTTCTTTCAAGCTATTTCATTGGTTGATATTTTGAATGTTTGACGTCATAAGAAAATCTTCTAGCCCAGGAATTTCCTAGCTTAGTTTTTCAGGGTTTTGTGCAAATATGAGAACACAGAAACCCTGAAAGATGCTGAAAGTGGCAGTAAACACCAACCAACCAATCAGAATATAGTTGTAAGGAATTCTATGAAATTGACGATATTGTAAACCAACAAATGTCCAGTATAGGGAAGATGCTTTCAACCAGATTATATGTTTTAATGTTTCATTGCAGTTCTTTATATTTAATTTTATACATTTAAGAAATAACTCAATTGGGGGAGGGGGAGGTATGGTGTTGTACTCATTTTCACACTGGGTTGGTCTTTATAGTCCATTAATTTATACCTCCTCGATTCCTTTAATATAATGATTCCTACTTCAGTTAATGACATAAAACAATTTAAAAATTTTTATTAATTTAAAAGAACTAAATTAACATATCAAGTATATACAGATGGCTTTTCTATGTTTTAACAGAGACTTGATTTCACAAGGAATCGCTCTCACTGTTTATTTTACAAACCAATAAATAAAAATTAAAAATGACTTATTTAAAAAAAAATTTTTTTTAAATGACTCATTCCATATAAATAAATATTAGAGAATTGAAGGAAACTGAAACAATTTACCAAACAAAACAATGAACAAGTTGGAACAATTTTAACAAGGACTGTAATGATGTGCACATTAATATGTGTGCAGCAAATTCTGGTCAAAAGTTCCTGTCCTCAAAAAAAATTATTTTGGGAAAATAATTTTTTTTTAAAATAAAAATGCACTTTTTCATTAATATTTATTTATCAGTATACAAACTCCCCCATATTTATGACCAATTTATGACATCTATTTTTGAGTAACTTCAATATTTCTTGACAACAAAAGAAAGTAAAATTTCTCCATCAAATAATTGAAAAAAAATTATACATATATTCAAGTAGCAGGATGTCATAGGTAAAAAGACATAATTTAAAACGAATAATGGACAACAAATAAAAAGATATAATTATTGAACTAACAAATGACTTAAAATGGTAAAATGTAATTTTGTACACTTGCTGAACTTCTGAAATAAAAACAAGTTCAGGTATCTTGACCACGTAATGATAGCTGATGTTGCGAATGTCTATTGATTTTTAATGGAGCAGACCTCTGTAATGTTCGACAAACACCTGAAATACTATTTGAGCAACTAACTTTTTTTGCTCAAAACTGTTAACATTAACTCAAAGTAAACCAATATATTTAATTAGTACATTAATTTAATAAAGCTGTATTTCTTGCTCGAAAAATCAAATTAAACTTTGACTCTAATTATGGGTCTAATACCCTAAAAATGGAATAATGTAATTTTGTAATCTTGCTAAACTTGTAAAATGAAACAAGTAAAGTGCAATAGATGACTATTTATTAATATCTTTATTTTTAACCAACAATATTTTATAAAATTAAAGTTAATTAAGGGCAATATTTTTTTCTAATTTTAATTGATATGCAACAATATTTTATAGTTTGACAACTTTTTCAATAACATTGTTTTCTTCAATGTTAACAAATTTAATATAAATTCAAATCTCACTCACACAGCAAAATACATCAAATTTAATTTCATATAAAATTTAATGATTTGATTTTTAAAATACTGCACAAAAACTTAGTCTTTTAATTCAATAAAAGATACAATTACTTAGTTTAAATGAAAATAAGGTCATAACTGAAAATTAACCCACTTTCATAAATCACCATAATTTAAATAACTCTACATTTCAGTTTTACTTAAAAGACTCAACTTTTTTCAAAACATTTCATGAATTTAAACAATGTTAAGTTAAATTCAGAATCTAAATTATAATTTCTTATATGAAAGTTTATGTAATTATAATGTATATAATGTATATAATTTCAACCTGAACACATTGACAATTTCGAAATACTAAAATCTTGGGCACGAGAATATTGATGTAAAACTATTTAAAAAATGCAAGTTATATTTAGATACTCATAGAATGCATTTAAACATTCATTGGATCATATATAAAGTCGTGAAAACTAACATTAATTAAAAAAAGGTAAATGAAATTTTAAAAAAGTAATAATACCAAAAAATAATTAAGTTAATTTAAAAAAATGTCATTAACACTTGATTGTTTGGCAAAAATACGGCTCTTCTAACAAGTTGTAGTTTATTTTAAATTCTGAAAATATTATTAAGTTTTTAACAATGTTTTATGCACATGAATGTTAGTTTCGCATTATTTGGAATACGTGTAATTGCAAATCTTTTGAAACAATTTTAACTACTGTACAAATAATTCAATGGAAATTGTAATGTGACGGTATTTTTTCTTTGATCTTCCTACTATGCACGATGGAATTACAAGATAACTGTCGATCTCCACCCCCCCCCCACCCTTCCCCCCCACAGAACCACATGACTGGGATTTCGAAAAGGTCAATATTCAACATAGAATATGTTACTTTATCAGCTGGAAATCAGTACTAATTGTTGTTTTAATGTCCAAAAAAGAAAGCAGCTTAACGTTTTACTTATGTATAAACAGGTTCTGTATGAACAAAGGAAAAGGTTATTTTAAGTAAAAATGTTAATAAATAATACATTCCATTCATTTATTGTATGCATGTAAACACATTTAATAAATGGAAAAAACGTGTAGACTAAAGATAAAAAAAAACAAACAAATTTTAAATGATATAAAAAAAATGAACCTACCTTACAGTTTCTCTTTGGTCTTTAGTTATATATCCAATGTTGCACTAATGACTGTCACAGTTGAAAAAGGTCCTCACAATAAACACAATCCTATATAGCATTCAAAATAATGATTTGCCTTTTATTGCATTTTGCAAAAGTTAGGACATCCCAACATTTGCAATTCACAAAGGTGTAAATTTCAAACTAGAAATATAATTGGTCTATTAATGAAAACAATAGATTTCCTGTCCTGTGTAAAGACAGAACAATAGATTTCACACCTCTGTTAATTCTATATCTGCAATGGACATCTCCTGTATACAAACATAAAAGGAAGATACAACTTTTTTCACACCTTTATGTCTAGGTGCAATTTTTTCTCCAAATAGGCACAGGTAGTATACTTCAGGTAAAACTGAATTATTCTGACACCTGAATTTCACCTGGTATGTTATAAGCTACATCCGAGTACAGATAAAATAAACAAATAAACAAACTCAAAAAAATACTATGTAAAATAAACACACAACATGTACTCAAAGTTAAGTAATAATTTTAATGTTAATTAATTAATTAACTAATTAATTAATTAATTAATTGCTTGAATTTTTTTGTATACATTCAACTCAAACTGGTAGATGTTTTATTACAAAATTTATCCAAATAATTTAATTATATTTTCACTAAGTTTTGTCAATTAAAATGCTGATATAATTTTTTTTATTTAAAAAAATTCATCAATCTCTTTACAGTCATCTTAATTTATTATGTTTAAATTAAAAAAAAATTGTTTAAGATAGGTCCGCAATTTACTCTATTTAACCAATTGTTGCCAAATGAAAATACAAAACAAAAAACAATTCTCATAGATTTCTATGATATTTTATGACAAAATTAAAAAAAAAAACATTTTATTTAATTTTAAAGAAAGAATTTTACGTCTATGAATAACTCGAGTCCATTTATTGGCAAAAAATTTTAACCTTTTTAAATAAAAAAGAAATAAGTCATAGAAAAAGTAGGTAAACTGGAAAAAAAAATTATGATGAAAATCTAAATTAAATCTTTAACTTTTCTGCCCTTTTTCTATTGTTGCCACATGCAAAAAGGTAGTATCAAGTGAAAGATTTAGTTGTAATTAGATTGGATAAAAATGAATTTTTTTTTTATAAATAAATGTATTTCTCTATATAAAATTAATTTAATCATCTAATTTTTATTTTTACAAGTAGAAAATGCAAGTGAAGACAACAGTTAAATATTTTTTTCAGCATCATGTTTTGAACAATTATCAACTAAAGCAAAAATTCCTTTGAATAACTTCAAGGTTCCTTTTAGTAGGGGGGCCTCGGTGGCCGAGTGGTCTAGGTAGTTCGTCTACCATTGATCACGTGGTCTGTCAACACTGAGATTGCGGGTTCGATTCTCACTGCAGGCAGGGTGTACTCGACTCCAATCTTAATTGACAAGGATTGCCAGTTTTCCTACCGCAGGTCGGGGGTTCTCTCCGGGTACTCCGGCTTCCTCCCCCAATAAAAACTGGACGCCATGACATAGCTGAAAAATTGCTGAAAGTGGCGTTAAAACACCATTCAAACAAAAAAAAACCTTTTAGTAGGAAATCATACAGTGTTAGTTCGACCTGTTTATTCCATAAAAAACAAGATCTGTGTACATTGTGTATACTATGATATTATTACCTTATGACTTCTTCTGTATTGGACTAGTTATTAGTCCAAGGCTTGCTGTATTGCCTGAGGCACAGCCAAAGGCCAGTAAAGCTACCGAGGACCAATAGCTAGGCCAATACAGAAATCATCACGTAATGATATCTTTATTAATTAACTAGGCAAAAACAATCAGTCCAATAAAGGTTGGAATCAGGCCAATACAGGTTGAATCAGGCCAATACTGATATTGGACTAGTTAATTCCATATTGGACTGGTCCAGCAAAATTACTTTAATCAGGATAAAAAATTCTGCATTTCATTCCCAAATGTCATGAAAAAGTAAAATGACTTCGGAATCACTGGTCTGGCAGTACATCACATACAACCATAGACACTGTTGTACAAGGGGTTTCACCCAGCAACCTAGAGGATCTTGTTTCTACATATATATATATAGATCCTGTCCAAGTTTCATCAACTTCTCAAACTAGATTTACCTAAAAATTTTAAGATTCTGCTCAGTTTTAGGGTTTCAAGCAATCTGATTGGTCAATATTGCATTAGAATAAGTTGACAAGATTCTTAAATTAGACATGTTTTATGAAACCAGGCCCTATGTTCTCTTGGAGTTGTGATTACTAAAACTTACTTGTTGTACCGCAGTGATAAGTGCCAAGTCATCCTGCGGTTTCCATCTTCCTAAATCTTTTGTAGATGCCGGAGTTGTTGGCTGAAATTAATACAATAAGGCATCAGTAGACATGAGCTTAACTACACTCGGTAAACTGGTCTGTGTACTTTATTGTTTAAATTGTTTTTCAGTCATTTTTCCGCTATATTATGGCATCTGGTATATATTGGGGAGGGAGATGGCATACACGATGAAACCCCTAAACCTTTGGCAGGAAAACTGGCAAGCTTTGTTATTGAACAATGTGATCCCTAAACCTTTGGCAGGAAAACTGGCAAACTTTGTTATTGAACAATGTGATCCCTAAACCTTTGGCAGGTAAACTGGCAAGCTTTGTTACTGAACAATGTGATCCCTAAACCTTTGGCAGGAAAACTGGCAAGCTTTGTTATTGAACATTGTGATCCCTAAACCTTTGGCAGGTAAACTGGCAAGCTTGTTATTGAACATTGTGATCCCTAAACCTTTGGCAGGAAAACTGGCAAGCTTTGTTATTGAACAATGTGATCCCTAAACCTTTGGCAGGTAAACTGGCAAGCTTGTTATTGAACATTGTGACCCCTAAACCTTTGGCAGGAAATCTGGCAAGCTTTGTTATTGAACAATGTGATCCCTAAACCTTTGGCAGGAAAACTGGCAAGCTTTGTTACTGAACAATGTGATCCCTAAACCTTTGGCGGGAAAACTGGCAAGCTTTGTTATTGAACATTGTGATCCCTAAACCTTTGGCAGGTAAACTGGCAAGCTTGTTATTGAACATTGTGATCCCTAAACCTTTGGTAGGAAAACTGGCAAGCTTTGTTATTGAACAATGTGATCCCTAAACCTTTGGCAGGAAATCTGGCAAGCTTTGTTACTTAACAATGTGATCCCTAAACCTTTGGCAGGAAAACTGGCAAGCTTTGTTATTGAACATTGTGATCCCTAAACCTTTGGCAGGTAAACTGGCAAGCTTTGTTATTGAACAATGTGATCCCTAAACCTTTGGCAGGAAAACTGGCAAGCTTTGTTATTGAACAATGTGATCCCTAAACCTTTGGCAGGAAAACTGGCAAGCTTGTTATTGAACATTGTGATCCCTAAACCTTTGGCAGGAAAACTGGCAAGCTTTGTTACTGAACAATGTGATCCCTAAACCTTTGGCAGGAAAACTGGCAAGCTTTGTTATTGAATGGCAGTCAAGCACACCTTCCTGGGACTGGATTAGATTGGATGTGTGCTTTGTTATCAGTGAGCAGTATTTCAGCTATATTCAGGACGAAAACAAGTTAACAAACAATAAATCAATTCTAGAAAGATGAACAAAATAACAAAAATTTGAATGCCACTGGAAAAGTATGGTGTATGTGTAAAGACAGAAAATTTAGCCATTCAAAGTGGCTAAAATAAGCCTACTCTTATCCTCATCCCAAGGGAACCAAGGAGAAGGCATCCCCTATCCACCACCTGGGGATGCTCTAGACAGCTCTGTCTTGCACTGTGAACCCTAACAGAATGGTTCTAGCACCTTCCAGGGATCTTGCTCGAACTTGCAACCCCAATGTTGCTATGCCAGTGATCAAAAGTAACTTCCTAAACCACTTGCCACGAAGGCTGTGTATTTGCTTTTAGTTTGACTCAAATCCTTTATAGTTCAACTTTTTGGTTATTGTCACTGTGAAGATCTAACAACATCCCATTACAGGTCATCTCAGATGACTGATGAAAATGGTACAATAATACCAGAGAGATTCCGAATAATAACACAGGATTCTTCAACATTAAAGGTTGGTGAGTCAAATGTTTGATTGGTCAATACAGAAGTTCATCCAGAGATGACCTGAAATGGGATGTTGTTACATCTCCACAGGGACAATTACACTGGAAGATTTAATCCTAATTTGATTGTGAAATTTTGTACTTGGAACTAGTGCTATTGATTATGCCTATGATCTTCTGTCTGGAGGTATTTTAAGAGCTATAAATTCTACAAACAATAGGAACTATTTTATGTCATTACCAGGGTCATCTTCAAAAATAATTGATTTGTTGTGTCCTGCACAATGCATCTGGGAAAAGTGCTAAGTAGTTGGTAAATTTATTTAGTTTTCTTTTATATTTAAAAAAAGATTGATTGATTGATTGGATGTCTGACATCCAGCGAGCAGTATTTCAGCTATATTCAGGACGGGAACAAGTTAACAAACAATAAATCATCGGAAAATGGGGGTGGGATGGGTCACAAGGAATACAATTTTGACTGCCACTGGAAAAGTATGGAGTTTTGGGTAGGGGCGGAAAATTTAGCCTTTTGTAGCGGCTACAATGAGCCTACTCTTTTTCGAAATCTACAAAAGGGGTCTTTATCCTGCAAGGAGCCTGGCACAAAGATACATTTGAGTACAAAAACATTTTAAGGGACTTCATGACACTTATAATTAAAATAATTTGTCATTGAATTTTTATTAAACTTGCTATATTGTTAGGTTTTTTTATACAGAGCTTATTTTCTTGGGGTTAAGCACAGAAATTTCAAATTTTCTTTTAGCTTATACATAGAAAAAAATAAAAAATCAAAAATAATTGATTAAAACAAATTCTGTAAATTGAAATTTTCTGAATTTTTTTTTAATGTCTAATTACATCCCTTGTTAAAAAAAATATCATTTTCATTAGTTTTGCCTATACTGAACATGTTTATACAAAACACTTATATTTCAACCATAAATAAACTGAAATAATACTATAGGTGTAAGACATCCAATATTATATTCAATTTAATGGAAATAAAGAGTTTTAATGAAAGAAAATTATTATTTAAAAAAATGGCAGATGGTGTCCTGCTTGCCCTTAAAATGGTATTTAAACAAATTTCTAAAACATTCTAATATTTTTGTAGGCCACGATTTAGTGGGTCAATAGAAACACAGCAGAGCAACATTTTTTTAATGGATGACCAAATTTTAAATAATGACATAAGTCTGATGTTGTCTACTATATTGGACCAAACTTATGAAGTCCTTTGGATATACTACCTTTTGTCTCTTTGCTCTTCTAGCCGAGGATGATGATCTTGAAGGCTATAATTAAACAAATATGCACACTTAGGATGATAAAGTACTATTATTTAATTGATTCTGTATATAACCTTTTCGATGTGGTTTATAACAAAATTTAATAATAATAATAATAATAATAATAATAAATATAGGTTCAATCTTTCTAAAGAACGATTAATAGGCTTTCCACTTTGAAAGAAGACCTTAAATAAATGACCTTGAAACTAAAAAGCTAAGAAACATATGTAATTTGTCTATTGCAATTAATAAGAACAAAAATTATATAAAAACTATTTAGATATCTTTAAAAATAAGAAAGGTCATTAAATAGGACGTAAGAAAACTTGAATGACCTTGACAACTGATCTTTTAAGACTGTGAGCACGCTCACAAAGTGATACCCCCTGCTTCGCTTTCAAGTCCAATTATCTTCCCTTAATGATATCTAAGGTCAATAAAAATCTTTCATGCACATCTACATATAATGTACTTCCTTTATGCTAAGTTTCATTAAATTTAAAAAGCAGTTTAGGAGGAGTCACGCTTACAAGGGATGTGGACAGACTGACAGACAGGGTGATTCCTATATACCCCCCAACCCCCAAACAAGTTTGTGGGGGGTATAATAATCTGTTGAAGATCTAGAGATAATGGCAAATTTTTTTTCTAACCATAAATGCTATTAAAAATATTACTCTTGCACATGGCACAAGGCTTTTCTGGGAAATGCCTTTTCAGCTAAATTGGGAAAGTTTGTCGACGTTTCATTTTCTATGAAAATCATCAAAAGCCATTTGAAACTTATAACTGGGAGGGGGGGTTCAATATTACTATTACCAGCAGTAGTAGTAAGACTGTTAAAAGTAATTAAGTATTATTTATTTTAAGTCTGGTAGCACATACATAACAATAAACATAAGCTCTCTGAAGCTTGTAAACTGTTAGAGGAAGCAGAACAAGTTGAATTTCCCATAGTGGTTAAACTTTATAATTGGAAATGACAACCATCCTCTTTTTTGGAGGGGACAATTATTAGTCTCTAAGTTGGCCTTGAAGTACTGCCATCATGCAGACTCATTTACATATTTTACAACATTGTCACAGTCCTCCGCCAGTTTCATCCTATTCGCAAATAAAAAATAGGTATCAGTTTTATTATATTGCATCAAATCGACTCCTTGTTCAATTTTGTAATGATATTTGGTTTGGAAAAGAAGTGAAATGATTCCAGATTTTATCGATCTTGAAAAACTTGCATTGATTGGGAAATTTTCTTGCAGATTTGGAAAAAAAAGGATGATTTTTCTCATTGGGAATAGGGTCTAATAACAGCCCCATTGAACCCCCTAAAAAAGCCCTGTGGCAACATATGATTCTTAGAGCTACAAAAATGTATGTATGATGAAACTGAATAGTTTAATTTTCATACTACTGTACTTTCTTGGTATACAAGATATCTAAGCATATTGTAAAGTGGTATTTCCAGATGTTTAAAACACATTGCCTCAATAAAAAATGTTTTATTGGAAACCCATGACAGTTAGCATTCGTGCTTTACTACCATTTGTACGTGTAGTATAGCGCAAACACAACCGACAATAATATATTGCATTTTATGTTTATGCTTCTGTGTTCATTTATTGCATAAAATTATGTGTTCCTTTGTTTTACTAGTGTTTAACACTACTTAAGTAATTTTTAATTTAGGAGCGGAAGCCTGAGTACTCTAAGAAAACCCCCGACCTTTGGTAAGAAAATGACCAATCCTTGTCAATTAAGATTGGAATCCAGCACAACCTGCCCAAAAAGAGACTTCATCCAGCAACCTCAGTCTTTCAGGCGCATGATCAAAAGTAGATGACTACCAACCTTAACCACTCTGCCACAGTGGCCGCCATGATCAAAAGTAGATGACTACCAACCTTAACCTCTCTGCCACAGTGGCCCCCATGATCAAAAGTAGATGACTACCAACCTTAACCTCTCTGCCACAGTGGCAGCCATGATCAAAAGTAGATGACTACCAACCTTAACCTCTCTGCCACAGTGGCCCCCATGATCAAAAGTAGATGACTACCAACCTTAACCTCTCTGCCACAGTGGCCCCCATGATCAAAAGTAGATGACTACCAACCTTAACCTCTCTGCCACAGTGGCCCCCATGATCAAAAGTAGATGACTACCAACCTTAACCTCTCTGCCACAGTGGCCGCCATGATCAAAAGTAGATGACTACCAACCTTAACCTCTCTGCCACAGTGGCCGCCATGATCAAAAGTAGATGACTACCAACCTTAACCACTCTGCCACAGTGGCCCCCATGATCAAAAGTAGATGACTACCAACCTTAACCACTCTGCCACAGTGGCCGCCATGATCAAAAGTAGATGACTACCAACCTTAACCTCTCTGCCACAGTGGCCCCCATGATCAAAAGTAGATGACTACCAACCTTAACCTCTCTGCCACAGTGGCCGCCATGATCAAAAGTAGATGACTACCAACCTTAACCTCTCTGCCACAGTGGCCGCCATGATCAAAAGTAGATGACTACCAACCTTAACCTCTCTGCCACAGTGGCCCCCATGATCAAAAGTAGATGACTACCAACCTTAACCTCTCTGCCACAGTGGCCCCCATGATCAAAAGTAGATGACTACCAACCTTAACCTCTCTGCCACAGTGGCCGCCATGATCAAAAGTAGATGACTACCAACCTTAACCTCTCTGCCACAGTGGCCCCCATGATCAAAAGTAGATGACTACCAACCTTAACCTCTCTGCCACAGTGGCCCCCATGATCAAAAGTAGATGACTACCAACCTTAACCTCTCTGCCACAGTGGCCGCCATGATCAAAAGTAGATGACTACCAACCTTAACCTCTCTGCCACAGTGGCCCCCATGATCAAAAGTAGATGACTACCAACCTTAACCTCTCTGCCACAGTGGCCGCCATGATCAAAAGTAGATGACTACCAACCTTAACCTCTCTGCCACAGTGGCCGCCATGATCAAAAGTAGATGACTACCAACCTTAACCTCTCTGCCACAGTGGCCCCCATGATCAAAAGTAGATGACTACCAACCTTAACCTCTCTGCCACAGTGGCCCCCATGATCAAAAGTAGATGACTACCAACCTTAACCTCTCTGCCACAGTGGCCCCCATGATCAAAAGTAGATGACTACCAACCTTAACCACTCTGCCACAGTGGCCGCCATGATCAAAAGTAGATGACTACCAACCTTAACCTCTCTGCCACAGTGGCCCCCCATGATCAAAAGTAGATGACTACCAACCTTAACCACTCTGCCACAGTGGCCCCCATGATCAAAAGTAGATGACTACCAACCTTAACCACTCTGCCACAGTGGCCCCCATGATCAAAAGTAGATGACTACCAACCTTAACCACTCTGCCACAGTGGCCCCCATGATCAAAAGTAGATGACTACCAACCTTAACCTCTCTGCCACAGTGGCCCCCATGATCAAAAGTAGATGACTACCAACCTTAACCTCTCTGCCACAGTGGCCCCCATGATCAAAAGTAGATGACTACCAACCTTAACCTCTCTGCCACAGTGGCCGCCATGATCAAAAGTAGATGACTACCAACCTTAACCACTCTGCCACAGTGGCCCCCATGATCAAAAGTAGATGACTACCAACCTTAACCTCTCTGCCACAGTGGCCCCCATGATCAAAAGTAGATGACTACCAACCTTAACCTCTCTGCCACAGTGGCCCCCATGATCAAAAGTAGATGACTACCAACCTTAACCTCTCTGCCACAGTGGCCGCCATGATCAAAAGTAGATGACTACCAACCTTAACCTCTCTGCCACAGTGGCCCCCATGATCAAAAGTAGATGACTACCAACCTTAACCTCTCTGCCACAGTGGCCCCCATGATCAAAAGTAGATGACTACCAACCTTAACCACTCTGCCACAGTGGCCCCCATGATCAAAAGTAGATGACTACCAACCTTAACCACTCTGCCACAGTGGCCCCCATGATCAAAAGTAGATGACTACCAACCTTAACCTCTCTGCCACAGTGGCCCCCATGATCAAAAGTAGATGACTACCAACCTTAACCTCTCTGCCACAGTGGCCCCCATGATCAAAAGTAGATGACTACCAACCTTAACCTCTCTGCCACAGTGGCCGCCATGATCAAAAGTAGATGACTACCAACCTTAACCTCTCTGCCACAGTGGCCCCCATGATCAAAAGTAGATGACTACCAACCTTAACCTCTCTGCCACAGTGGCCCCCATGATCAAAAGTAGATGACTACCAACCTTAACCTCTCTGCCACAGTGGCCGCCATGATCAAAAGTAGATGACTACCAACCTTAACCACTCTGCCACAGTGGCCCCCATGATCAAAAGTAGATGACTACCAACCTTAACCACTCTGCCACAGTGGCCCCCATGATCAAAAGTAGATGACTACCAACCTTAACCACTCTGCCACAGTGGCCCCCATGATCAAAAGTAGATGACTACCAACCTTAACCTCTCTGCCACAGTGGCCCCCATGATCAAAAGTAGATGACTACCAACCTTAACCTCTCTGCCACAGTGGCCCCCATGATCAAAAGTAGATGACTACCAACCTTAACCTCTCTGCCACAGTGGCCCCCATGATCAAAAGTAGATGACTACCAACCTTAACCACTCTGCCACAGTGGCCCCCATGATCAAAAGTAGATGACTACCAACCTTAACCTCTCTGCCACAGTGGCCGCCATGATCAAAAGTAGATGACTACCAACCTTAACCACTCTGCCACAGTGGCCCCCATGATCAAAAGTAGATGACTACCAACCTTAACCTCTCTGCCACAGTGGCCCCCATGATCAAAAGTAGATGACTACCAACCTTAACCTCTCTGCCACAGTGGCCCCCATGATCAAAAGTAGATGACTACCAACCTTAACCACTCTGCCACAGTGGCCCCCATGATCAAAAGTAGATGACTACCAACCTTAACCTCTCTGCCACAGTGGCCGCTATACTACAGAATAAATAAATTTTGCGAGAATACTGACTTTTGATTGGCTGGAAAATATTTTCTATCAGAGGATGGAAAACAAATTTGATCGTCATGGAGACACGCGCCGTTTGACGTCATATATTACTCCACGGGAAACTAACAGTTTTTGTGTTAATCTCTTTTTTCAAAAATATCCAGTTACAAAAATAAAATTGTTGAGTTTATTCTATTGTTTGAATTTATTTATAAGTATTAACTAAAAAAAATATTTTCTCCATCGAGGGATAACAAAATTTCCGTTGTGCACATTTAATATAATCCGCTACGCGGATTATACAATGTGCAAAACGGAAATTTTGTTATCCCTCGATGGAGAAAATATTTTTTGTAGTTAATCCTTAAATAAAACAAACCTTTTTCTTTTCAGTTGGAACAACAACAGGTGTCTCTTTTATGACCTTTATAATTGGTTCAATCCTTTCTTTTTCTGTCAATGGCGGTGGTGGAACTTTCATTCTGGTTGACCTTTCAGTTTTGAACAAACTACTCTCCACAAGCTCGTCATCAAACTTTTTTCGCTTTATTGATCTGGATGAGCTACGCCTTTCTGGTACTGTATTCTGTAAAACTGGAGTTCTTGCAAATGTTGAACGACTTGGTCTTGGTGTCACAGTCTGTATGATAGCTGGCTTGTTTATACCTGCCGTACCGCCATAGGCTTCTAACACTGAAACAATACAAATCATTTATATTAAAATAAAGCCTATAACAAACAAATTTAAGGAATCACTCTTACCAACTTGGGATATTAGATCTTAAGATCTAGTTGAGGAATGGTAGACAGAGTTTAGAAAACTCTAAGTGCACCAAAAAGGTTTTAATGTTGTTACAATAGGGGAGATAACTCTGGTCTTAAGATGGTATTAGATCTTCAAAATTTTTTACTCTCATATTTCTGTCAGAACAGGTATCATTGTATTTTTGAAGGACATTTTTTACAGTTCTTAAAATTGTCAAGTGTTTAGAAAAAGGTTTGATAGAATACTTGGCAGATCCTGTTAACACCATAAAAAACTCCCCAACCTTTAGCAAAATCCCCCATATTAAAATTTTCCCGAACAAAATCTTAACCACAGTAGAAAACTCCCGAATTAAAATTTAATAAATAAGAATTCCTCATGTGAAGTAATATGTTTGCACATATAAAATGTGTGCCCTTTTTACCGTTGATAAAATCAGTGATGATGAACTATAAATATAAAATATAGGTTCAATACTTCTCAGGAAGGAGCAATTTATAGGCTTTCCATTTTATGCAATTTAGAAGAACACCTGCATTAAATATCGTTGAAGTTTAACCTCTAAACAACATGCATGATTTGTTTTTAGAAAGTAACAAATTTGAAAGAAAAAACTATTTATATAGATTAAATAAGAAAGAAATTGCAGAACATTATGACATTGACCTGACCTATATATAAATTGAATCTATTTTACAATATAGACAAATGAAAGAAAAAAAACATACCTTTAAAAAAAAGATCATAAAATAGATTGTTTGAATGGTGTTTTAACACCACTTTCAGCGATTTTTCAGCTATTTCATGGCGTCCAGTTTTTACTGGGGGGAGGAAGCCGGAGTACCCAGAGAGAACCCCCGACCTGCAGTAGGAAAACTGGCAATCCTTGTCAATTAAGATTGGAGTCGAGTACACCCTGCCTGCAGTGAGAATCAAACCCGCAATCTCAGTGTAGACACACGTGATCAATAGTAGACGAACTACCCTGACCACTCGGCCACCGAGGCCCCCTCATAAAATAGAATGTTAAGAGACTTTACTAAGCTTGACCACTGACCTTTTGATTTTGAAAACTGATAATATATTAGGATGAACTACTAATAATGAAAAATTTCAACTAATATGATTTGACCCTGACCTCTAATATTGTGACCTTTACCATGAAGGTAAAAAATGATCAGCAATGAAGATCCTTTGTCAATATCAATAATAGTTTTTCTAAATTTCAAAAAACCATAAATCAGAATGTGACCTTGTGATTTGACCTTGTGCGTTTTGAAAGATTAAGGTCAATGATGACTTACAATGAACTAACAATGGGACGTTTTTTGACTGGAACATTTTTTCTGTATCCTAGTCATTTTAGTACCTCAGCCTCAGGTCACCTCTGTACTTGAACAAATCTGTACCAACCTTGACTCATGATCAGTACTGTACAGTGGACAGTTCGATACTAGGAGTTTGTCACTTTGGTACAGAGAAAAAATACTTTTATTTTTTAAATTTTGTATGTTTGGGAAATATAAATATTAAAAGTGGTAAAATTAAAATGATGCATAACAGAGATTAGATTGCCGTCTTGATTTGGTAAGATCTTGGATGTATCTTCTATTGTAATGTTTTTGATACTGTTTTGGAAATAATCATTTATAAACATTTGTATAGTAATATCTGGTACCATTTCTCCATACACATTTATTCTCTTGATGGAAAGAATGAAACAAAAACTGTTCACCTACAATTTCTAAATATAAATGCAGCTTCAACATAACAATAATTCCCATGCTGCAACAGGAACACTGGTATGGACAGCCTCTTGTTTAGGATAAACCTTACTTTTGTACTGGATGCATGCAAACTCGTTCTTTGTGAAGTTTGAAATTGGATTGAGATTGTCCCATTATTAATGCTTCCTCTTAGCATGGCATAAAATTTTGCTATACTTCTCAAATTTATATCAGCATGCAGGTGATGATTTTTTTCTCTGAAGTCACGACAAAAGAGATTGATGACCAAAAGAAATCAGTTTTGTTAATTAACTATGTGTGTTTGTTTGAATGTTGTTTAACACCACTTTCAGCAATTTTTAAGCTATATCATGGCAGCCAGTTTTTTTTGGTGGAGGAAGCCAGAATACCAGGAGAAAACCCCCGACCTGCTGTAGAAAAACTGGTAATCCTTGTTGCCGAAATCGAGTCAAGAAGAATTTTGGCAAGTTAAGTTAATCTGCAACTCGCCAGTTTGGCGAGCTGAAATTTGAGTCGAGTTCAAGAAAAACTTTACAAGTCATGCTTTCCAAATGATAAGTGTATCTTATTTACCCTGTGTAAATGTTAAATGGTGTTGGCTGTTGTTGACAAACTTTGAAAACCTACTTCCCAACTATGGCTAGTAGATTATTAATTCGGTGAGTACTATTATTTTGGTACTATCCAGAATGGCCAGCAGAACAAAAATTTTGTTTCCCACACTGTAATAACCACTCGCCCACAGGCCCCGTTAATTAACTTTGATATAAATCAATCATAATAACATACAATGTATTATCATTGAATATATCAATAATTTTTAACTAAAAATAGTAAATATTCCTATTTCAATCGACACTAGTACCTATGTGAACATATATTTATTCCGGATAATAATTGTTCCGCCTGGAACATTTTAGAATATAATAAAAGTTCCACGGAAAATTACTTATATAATGATATTTCCATTTCTTTCGGGTGGAATTTTCCTTATGACATTGGATAAAATATTACATAATGAATGTTCCAACTGGAACTTTTGTTATATAATAAAAGATCTCTAGAACAAGTATTATGATGGAACTTATAGTCTGTCACACCTAGTAGTAACGATTATTTTTACATGTAGCTTCTAAGTTCTGGTACCAATAGTTAAACAGGTATTGAAATGACTATATACATACTACATGTACCAAATACTGAAATGTGACCTGATACCATGGGAGATTAACAAGTTCCTTAAAGTTGTTACCAAAATATACAAATACAATACAAATAATTTTATTGGCTCAAACTCATCTACAATAAATGGTTAAGGCCTATGACAATAATTGGATGCAAAATTGAAATTACAACCCATACAGTAGGGTTACTATTATAATAAAATGTAATATGGATAATACTTATTTATTATACAGGTAAATTAACATGGCATTTCCTCATATTTAACCCATCTGATATGAAGGAGGAAGTCAACTTTAATATGTGGTATGAGGTATTATTTAAAAGAAAGTTTAAGTCTGGGAAATTATTAAAACAATGATTCTTGTTTTGAGTAAGATTCAATATCTTTGTATGAAATGTTTCCCTTAGTTGCTTGTTTTTTGAACAGTATAAAATAAAGTGATTTTCATCTTCTATCTGACCAGAATTACAAAAATTACAAACTCTTAACTCTCTCGGAATTTTAAGGTGTCTTCCTCTTTCAATCATTAATGTATGAGAGCTAATACGTATTTGGCATAATGCAGCTCTATCATTTTTGTTTTTCAAGATGTCAACATAAGGTGCTCTTTTGCCTTTGCTGTAAACCTTCCTGAAAAAGTCTAGTTTTTCTGATTTTGAGATATCTGAAAATTGATTTTGAATACATTGGTCATTTATTCTTTCTTTTATTTGGTTCAAATTGCTCTTTAGAAGGTTCAAATTAGTTGTTACGAATGACATTCCAAGATCATCTAAAAAAGTTTTGATTTTTTTTAACCAAGGGCTTGTTTTTTGTAATTTTTGAAAAACATTATTGATTAGTGAGTGTTCAGAAGAAATGATGTGTTGAATAAAATTTACTGCTGAAAATATAATCTTATTTTTGAGTGGTACTCTATTTAGTTCAGCACGGCATGCATCATTTGATGCTTTACAATGAACTCCTAGAATTTCTTTTATGAATTTTATATGTAATTTTTCAAACGGATCAGAATCTTTACATTTATAGTCAACCCCCTATACTTCACATCCATATAAAAGAATTGGGGTTACTAAACTGTCAAAAAGTTTTTCTAAAAGTTAGCATGGATTATTTAGACCAATTGTTTTCTTAATTTTAAAGTATGCCTTTCTGGTCTTTTCCATAAGACTGTCTACAGCAAGACAAAAGTTACCATTATATTTCAAAGTTAAACCCAAGTAACAATAATTTGTAACAGTTTCAAGAAGGGTCTTATTGAATGTAAAATGCTTTAAAAATGTTTTACCATTTGAGTTAAACACCATAACTTTGGATTTTTCAGTGTTTACATGTAACTTCCATGATAAGCAATAATCATATAAAATATCAAGACTTTTCTGAAGACCCTCTTGGCTTTTAGACAGTATAACAATGTCATCAGCATATAATAAAATATTTAAGGATATATCACCAACAACCACTGGATCAGTTAAAGTATTGTCTAACTTATTTACTATGTCATTTATGAAATAGTTAAAGAGCAGAGGGCTCAAAACATCTCCTTGTTTGACTCCCCTCTCTGACATAAAGGGTGGGCTTAGCCCATTTGAGAATTTGATTCGTGTAGTTGTATGAGTATACATTGATTGAATGATGTTAAAAATTTTTTCAGGTATATTACCTTTGAGAAGTTTATAAAATAACCCAGTTCTCCAAACAGTATCAAAGGCTTTCTTCAAATCTATGAAAGCAGCAAAGACTTTTTGTTTATTATTTTTATATTGGTCAATAATCGATTTAAGAGTAAAAATGTGATCAGTTGTGCGACATTTCTCTTTAAAACCTATTTGGTTTTTGCTGATAAGATTTTCATTATCCATGAATTTAACAAGTCTAAAATACATGACTTTATAGTCCGAGAATCTTCTGCCGTCCAACGCTTTTTTTTCTTTTTTTTTTGCGTGGGACATCAGAGAGCTCTCCATTAGCAAAACAGCGGATTTTGCGACACCGGTCTGGGTCGGCACATTTCATAGTGTCAGATTTAATAAAACATTTTCATCCAGTTAATCTATATATAATTTGCTTCTTTAGATATTTTTCTCTAGGAATATAATCATCTTACCTTCAATCAAGCTGATTTAAGTCCATTTCTTAGCTCATTTCCATCGATACCCTTACATTCCTACATTTCACTTTCATTTTGAACAAAAAGTCACGTGACAACAATGTGACTTAAATCCAGTGCTTAAATTAGCTTGATTGAAGGTAAGATGATTATATTCCTAGAGAAAAATATCTAAAGAAGCGAATTATATATAGATTAACTGGATGAAAATGTTTTATTAAATCTGACACTATGAAATGTGCCGACCCAGACCGGTGTCACAAAATCCGCTGTTTTGCTAATGGAGAGCTCTCTGACGACCCACGCAAAAAAAAAAGGAAAAAAAAGCGTTGGACGGCAGAGGATTCTCGGACTAATGACTTTATTGAAAAGTTTGCCCAAGTTTGAACTTATGGATATACCTCTATAGTTTCCAGGATCTAGTTTTTCTCCGTTTTTATGAAGGAGAACAAGAAAACTTTCATTCCATGCTACAGGAAATTGGCCAGAGTTAAAAATCATAATAAACAGTTTATGAAGAGGTTTTAATAAGGTAGAAGTTGCATTCTTCAGCATCTCATTTGATATTATATCAGCAGAAGTACTTTTGCCATTTTTAACTGATTTGATTGCTGACAAGATTTCATCACATGTTATTTCAGAATTGAGGTTGCTGGATGAGTTTTTGTTAGAGTTATTATTAATATATGAAGTCGAAGAATTATGAGAAGGGATCTTCTTTATATGAGCATGCCATAAGCAATTGCAGTTGATATATAACTTGTTTTCATAATGGATATAAAAACACCTTTTAATAAGAAACTAGGAACAACATTTACAATTAATTTCTATTAATTACATCATAGAATAAACAATATACAGTCATAGAATTTTACAGTGTACCATATGACTTATCGGGCACGGAAACATCCGTTGTTAAATTTTCAGATTGATGATCTCCAGATATAATGCTTTCATCTGTTGATAGGTTTCCTTGGTCCGTATCAGTCATATTTGTCTCCTTATGTTGTACATTACAATGAAGAGAAATTAACATGCGTCCTTTCTTTAATTTACCGGAAGTTCTAATTCAACCATTTTATAATGTACTGGTTTCTTTGCAAATATTGTTTCCAAGAACGAAATAAGCAAAATCGGGATCCAGTTTAATTTAAAAATGGCTGCTTTCGGTGTGAAACAAGTAACAACGTTATGTGTCTTAATGATTTTTTTATTACAGGCTTTAGCAGGGTGCGTAATTTTTTAACATGTAACAAGTCTAATCATCATTTTTCTATTTTAGTATTTTTTTTCTAACTAAAATTTGTCTGGTAAACGCAATTTATCATTTTTCTGTATTCTTCCTCGTAGCAGACAACTTTTGGCGTGGAGTTTTGTGATTGGTCAATTTTACTTTTGTGAAAAAAGTATCTTTTGAGTTGTTTAGTGGAAACTTATTTATTAAAAGTATGCACTAAAACATTTTTCTTCAATTTTAAAGCTTTGATAATCAGTTTAGAGCTCTCTAATAGTTGTCAGTTGCATAGTTAATTGTCTGCTATAGTAATTAGTATACCTAGTATTGCAACATGTGAAATGTAAACCCAATGTCTCTAGATCTTATATATTTATATTTTTAATAGTTTGTGTTAAGTAAAATATAACTAGAAGTATTTTAATTGCAAGAAATTTTTATTTGAGAAGTTTCAAAACTAGATAAATTTGTAAAAAATACAAAAATTGTGTGGTAGAAAACATACATGTAAATACATGGGCATGTTATGAATGCCATACAACTCGGACAGTATAAAGAAAAGTCGGGCCGGATTATTTATATACAGTTTGAGTTGTCCTATACCTAACGGTCCAAGAAATATATTGTTATATGATAATAAAGTTTTTGTTTTTTACTGATGTTTATTTTATTAATTGTACAGCAGTACTTAAAATAAAATTTTCTTGTCTTGTCATGTCTTGTTGCAGATACAGTTGTTTATGTGAACTTAATATGTATTCAGCAAATGACTGTAAAAACAGACAAAGGAAGCTTCAACATTTATTTATTTTGAAGTATATTTTGTAGCACTACATGTCAATAATATTTTATATAATAAATTAGGTTCTGTGGAAATATTTTTTAAAGCTGAAGTAATAACACTAAGGAAGATCAAAGTACTGATTCCTGTCATAATGAAATTGTCAGGGTATTCTGCTTTTACTCTACTGATATGGTTGTTGAGATAATGTGAAAGAAAACCATGTCACTGGGTTTTTATTTCCCTTTTACAACTTGGTCAAGGTACTCATTAGGGCAAAAATAACCCTCTATAGACATGCATGTACAGTGTATGAGAAGGAGATTCTACAGGGTCATAGCTGCATACATGTATATGCGAGTACATGGCTTAATCCAAAAGATTTTGACAAGTCAACAACAAAAAGTTCCAATTGATCACTGCAGTCAATAAACTGTCCATTTTCAGTATTAAATTAAGCACCTTACAACTGTCCAAAATACACAAAATTGCACAATTTTTTATCAAAATTTTCATGGACATGATGTCTCTGGACCACACCTAGTCATTTTGTGGACACACAGTGCAACTAGTCCAGATACAGTCCTGTTATAATATAATACCGGTTAACATGGTTAAAGAGAAACAAAATGCCAAATATTTAGACCAAAATTTATAATTGCTTGTCTGACCGATGGCACGTCTCTTTGACATGTCCACTTGGTAATTCATACTTGTAGACTTCAAAACTTATATCATACAGGGTTTTAAAGCACTTGTGAATGAGTGAAATGAGTGCATTGTCATCTTATCATTAGACTAATGTCACAAACGTTATTTAGCCATACTTATACCCTAATTACAGGAGTAATTTTTATTAGACTGAACAACTGAGGAAATGTGAAGGTACATTTATTGCAAAAGTTTTTCTTTAATTGGAAAATACTGAAGAGATCAGAAAATAATATTTTGTATTCATGAAATTGTTGCTAGCCTGTGTTCACTTTTATAAATTGATAGCCTTGGGGTATTTTTATTAAAAAAATAGTACTGATAGCCTTGGGGTATTTTTATTAAAAAAATAGTACTGTTAGCTGACATGATTTTGAAGTTTCAACTGAAGAATTGCATACCAAGGCAAAACTAACTTTAAAATATGTTTGTTTGCCCTTCTCCATCCCATGAGTAGGTAGGTAGCCAAAATATTTTATTTTTATCTAACATTGCTAAGTTTCTTTCATCATGTTCATTTCACACTAGGAAATTTTTAATTCATGAAATGAAATCGGCAAAATTTTTGAAAATATGTAGACAGAACACTCAGTTAAATCTTAGACATCAATTGATTTATATCAAATATGAAATGGACACAAAACCTGGAAAGTGGTAGGAGCCTATAGAATACAATTTTTTTTTTTTTTGGGGGGGGGGGGGGGGGTGGGGGGGAAGGTTAGATAATGGGGGAAGTACAAACAGATTTCATTTCTTCATTTTAGTTTAGGCCCAAGATTAGTTTAGTCTTGGTCTTGCATAAAAAAATACAATTTTGCATTATTAAAAAAAGAAATCAATCCATTTGAATTTATAAACTTGTGTACTATGACTTCATATTTTGTTAATTTTTAGGAGAGACTTTTACAAGATTCTTGGAGTATCAAAAAATGCAAATACTAACCAGATAAAGAAGGCTTACAGAAAACTGGCTAAAGAATTACACCCAGATAAAAATAAAGATGATGAAGAAGCAAATGCACAGTTTCAGGATTTAGGAGCAGCATATGAGGTATTTACTATGCTACATATTCTAATGTTTGTTTGAATAGAGTTTAACGTAAGTTTCATAAATTTGTCATGTTTTTATTGTGAGGTAAGGCCAAAGTACCTGGTGAAAAACCCATCATTCTGGGGGATTCTGATTGAGTGCATCTGAAATAACAATGTCCAGTAACAATTTTGTCTGGATTGATTTGATTTTTTTTGTAGGAGCAGGGGAGAGAATGACAGTAAATAGAGAACAAGAAAAGTTTTTTTCCAGTGCTTATAACTTTATTTGTATTATTAGGTCCTATCAGATCCAGAAAAAAGGAAAATATACGACAAACATGGTGAAGAAGGATTAAAGAAAGGGGACATGAGTGGTGACCCATTTTCAAGGTAATCCTTCATTTTAAAGTTTATGGATTAAGAAGATGGAATCAGACGTTTAATATCATCTTTCTTTCATCTAAATTATTTTAAATACATTGCAGAATGGCAGCTATCTTTAGTCTATTCAACCACCTACCCTACAATTGTGCTGAGAACCGTGTTACCCTGCATCTATCAAAATTTCACTTATTTCTCCTGCATCTATCAAGATTTCACTTATTTCTCCTGCATCTATCAAGATTTCACTTATTTCTCCTACATGTACATCTATCAAGATTTCACTTATTTCTCCTGCATCTATCAAGATTTCACTTATTTCTCCTGCATCTATCTAGATTTCACTCATTTCTCCTGCATCTATCAAGATTTCTTTATTTCTCCTGCATCTATCAAGATTTCACTTATTTCTCCTGCATCTTTCAAGATTTCACTTATTTCTAAGTAGTCTGCATCTTGGTTTTGAACATACATAAACAAGAACGGTGCACTTTACAAGCCAATGTGATGATGTAACAGTTTATCTACATACATTCTAAGGGTCAGTTTACACCCATCTGCACTGTTTCTTCTAAATCATTGTTACATTAAATGTATGGAATGTCCTGTCAGAGCAAAGTGCTTTATTTTTTATGTCCCGCCAACAGGTTGGTTGGACATTTGTCTGTTTGTTCGTTAGTTTGCATCACCTCAGGTTTACCTTTGTCTTGAAATTTTTTATGAAGATGACTTCACATCTTCCAGAAACGTGGTACACAATTTCGACATGATGAGATCACTTTGCTGGCAAAATTTTGTAGGCGTTTCTTTAATACTTTTATTCTTGAGTGATTTAAAAAAATGAAGAGGGGAGGTTTCCAATCTGTGCCAAGCTGGACTATAGTGTCACTTAGACACATTTTCTTGTTTTAAATAAGATCAACTTGGTCCTTTTAGGGTATTGCAAAAAAGTTACCATTTACAAATGTATTTGTTAAAAACAGAACTATTTTTAGGGTACATATAAATAAGATTCTCTGATAATCTTAATCATAAAGCTGAAAATGTGTTGAACTGTCATACTAAACTTTTAATATTTTTAGTTAACATTTTGTTGTTTCTATGTATTTTTCTCAATATGAATGCTGTTTATTTTGGTATATTTAATTGATAGGAAAATACAGATTAAACGAAACAATGTGTAAGGTACATTATTGGTAATCTTTATATTTTGTTAGAATACACAGCTGATATATCATTCATTTGACCAACAAGTAGAATACCCTTATTTGTTTGATTTCAAATTTCTAATGATATTTTTTGTGTGTTTACCAATGACTGTAGACATAATGTAAACCTCCTTTTTTGTGGTTGGGGTGTGGGGGGGGGATTATAAATTTAATGTATGTACATGTATTATATAATTTTCTGGATACAGTTTTTGCCTTACAGTTCAAAAAGTATAGCAGATACAGGAAAACGGAAGAGAAATTCTTTCTTCAGCATCCAAAGTTCTCCATTGAGCCGAAGTTGTATGACAACTCATTGTAGGAGTTATTGCCCTTTATAATTGTCAAAATTGCTGATTTTGCCATTTTGTCCTCAAAATCTTTTAAATTATTGGAACTATAGAAAAAGTTTGCAGTGAAAAATTGTTCACTTCTATGAGAGCTACAAAAATGACTCCAGGGTCGAGATTGTGTGATGTACAATTTAGGAGTTATTCCCCTTGAACTGTTTTTAGCTCACCTGATCCGAAGGGTCATGTTAGCTATTGCCATCACTTGGCGTTCGTCGTCATCAGACGTCATCCTTAACTTTTCTTTAAAAAATCTTCTCCTTAACCACTGAAAGGATTGCTTTCAAACTTTGCACACATCATCAGTAAAATGTCTTCTACCAAGTTTGCACAAATCATGGCCTCATAATGGAACAAGGGAGTCAGATATAGTTTGTGACTTATAGTTCAAAAAGTATAACAGGAAAACCAAAGAGACCCTCCTTTGTCAGCATCAAAAGCTCTAAAAACGCTCTATTAGGTGGAAGTTGTATGATGACTCCTTGTAGGAGTTATTGCCCTTTAATTGTCGAAATTGATGATTTTTGCCATTTTTGTCTCAAAATCTTGAAAAATATAAGGACTAGAGAAAAAGTTTGCATTGCTTATTGTTCTTCTCTATGAGAGCTACAAAAATTGCCTTATGGTAAAGATTGTTTGATGAACTGTTTAATAGTTATTCCCCAGTGAACTGAATTTTTTTTTAATGAATTTTAGTTGATTTTAAAAAAAAAATCCTCTCCTCTGAAACCACTGAAAGGACTATTTGTAACTTTGCAAATCATGACTGCTGACTACCAAAATGGCTACCTGGGCTTTAAATAGAAAAGGGGGGAGGAGGTGAAGTATAACAGATACAGCAAATTAGAATTGAACCTCCTTCCTAAGCATCAATAGCTACTCCTTAGAGGAGTTATTTCTCTTAAAAGGTCAAAATTAAAGATTTTTGTAGAAGTGTTGGACAATTCCTTATAGGAAAGAAAAGCTGGATAAAAATGAGTTGCTTGGTTTCAGGTGCAGGTGAGTGATACAGGCTCCTGGGAGCATCTAGTTTTTATGTTTTAATTGATTTTTAAGAATCTTCTCTGAAACCACTGAAAGAACTGCTTTGCAACTTTGTACACATCATTAGTCAAATGTTCCTCTACCAAGTTTGCACAAACCGTGAGGGCAGATTAACCAACATGGCCACCTTGGCTAAAAATAGAACAGTGGCATGGAGTCAAAATACAGTTTTTGGCTTATTGTTCAAAAAGTATAACAGATACAGGAAAACCAAAGAGACCATCATTCTTCATCATCAAAAGCTCTACAAAACTATTTATTGACTTGAAGTTGTACAATGACCCCTTGTCTGAGTTATTGCCCCTTAATCATCAAAATTGACTCCAAGGTCAAGATTGTCTGATGAACGGTTTAGGACTTATTTTCCTTGAACTTTTTTTTAAACAATTTCAAATAATTTTTACAAAAACCTGTCCTCTTGAATGAAAGAACTGCTTTAAAAAATGTGTACACATCATCTTTATGACGTCCTCTACCTATATTGTGCAAATCATGACAGCTGACCATCAACATGGCTATTGGATTAAAATAGAACAGGATGGTAGGGGGTCAAGATAATTTTTGGCCTATACTTAAAAAATTAAAACAGATACTGGAAATCTAAACTGAGCCTAATTCCTAAGCATCAAAATCTCTACAAAATTCTCAAAGTAGGTGAAGATATGTGACGATGCTTTGGAAGAGTAATTTCACCTAAATTGTTGAATTTTGTCAGTTTGTCATTTTTCCTCATTATCTTAAAACTCAAAGAAATGAAGAAAGTATTTTCCTTTCAAAATTATTCAGCTCTTCAAGATCTGCAAAAATGATTAATAGTGCATATTTGTTGGACAACTCTTTATAGGCGTTATTCCCCTTGAAGCGTCAAAATTAATTTTGCAGAAGTTTTTGACAATTCCTTATGGAATGTAAATCTAGATAAAAGGAAGTATTGTCAGGTTCAGGTGAGTGATACAGGCTCCCAGAAGCCTCTAGTTCTCTTTTGAGGTTTGTTTTTGGTATGTGGTTATAATATATATATAATATCAATGTGATGCGTCACATACCATGGTTGATGACCTTTGACTTCAAGGTCACATTATTATTTCTCAATGACAAATTCATGTCCAGGCTGTAAATTTTTTCTTGTTTCAGCTGGGCTATGATATTTGGTATATTGGTAGGTTATATCAATGCGATGTGTAACATACCTTGGTTGATGACCTTTGACTTCAAGGTCACATTATTATTTCTCAATGACAAATTCATGTACAGGTTTAAAATTTTTTCTCGTTTGAGCTGGGCTTATGATATTTGGTATATTGGTAGGTAATATCAAGGTTATGTGTCCCATACAATGGTTGATGACCTTTGACTTTGACCTCAAGGTCAGCAGGCCGAATGAGATTGATACTGATATCTTGATTGTATCTGTCAAAATCTTGTGGAAGTTTGTTGACCCCTAAGACAAAGACATTGCCCAAAATGTGATGAATGTAAAACCCTTAGTTTATAAGCATGTCACGACCCTGTAACAGTCTTCTCCTAAGTCCTGTTTTGTGGTAGTAAAATTTTCACTGGGAATATTCAGTTGGATTATGAGTTACTTCCCTTAAGTAGTAGTTTCTGCTTGTTTTTCTCTTGTACTGGATATGGTTTATGTATTATTTAAAACTTATTTAAAAAGTTAATATCTTTTGACAATATATTGAGGTTAATCATATCAAGATTATTGTTTTTGAATTTATTACTTTTTTATTTTTAAATTAAACCTTAACTGGCAGAGCATCTATTCATATTAATACCATTACACGTTCATTGTTGAAATCATTTACAAAATAGACATATAATCTGTTCATTTCAGTTTCTTTGGAGGTTTTGATTTCGGTTTTGGTTTTGGCAACCAGGAACAGAACAGAGAAGTTCCAAAAGGGGGTGATGTGAAGATGAATTTGGATGTTACGTTAGAAGAATTGTACAATGGAAATTTTGTAGAGGCAAGTTTATTCTATAGATTCATCAGAAATATTCAAGAACGGAAATTAATTGATGCAGAGCTTAATTGTTCCTTATTTTTGTTCCAGTTATGGAATAACTCAATGTTTTTCCCATTTTCCCAGCTAGACATATCTATGGCAACTTTTACATAAGATAGTGCTGACATTGTGTCGTAAACCTCATTTATAAAGACACTTGCCTTGAAATTGAGCTATTTTAAACTTCTCCTTTATTCTTGTGTTAAGCTACTACAAGATTGTTTGTTGATGTTTATCAGTTAATCAATGGAAAAAATAGTGGGATGGGACACAGAGAACACAATTTAGACTGGCAACGGAAAAGTATGGAGTTTTGGGTAGGGGCTGAAAATTTGGACTTTTGTAGAGACTACAATTAGTCCACTCTTTTTCTAAATTTTCAAACGTCTTGCCAAAGCATCTGGGTCTTGCACATTTACCGATGACTAAGGGAGTAAGTTTGTCTGTGCCTGTTGAGTTTGAACATAAAGCAACTGTTAGTCTGTCTTTCTGTTTCTTTTTACCACGGATAGGACCTGTAGCTAGTGTAGTGTTTAGTAAAAGTCTATAGAACAACCCTGTTTTGTCCATGTTGTAAATATCGTTGGGATCGTATGCAGATAGGTCTTGTTGAAGTTGTGCAGGGCCCTCTGTAACTGCATTCATATCGGCACTGTCGGATTCACCATGTGCTGTATAGCTTGAAATGGCATTTCGCTTCTTGAATTTTTGTAACCACCCTTTTGAGTAATGGAAGTCATTGATGTTGAGTTAAGTACCAAATGACTTTGCCTTTTCTATCAACATTTCGTCGGTGATGACAGCATTTTGTGATCTGACGTCAGAAAACCACATGAATAGTGCTTTCTCAAGGTTTTCATCCCTCCCCACTCTTTGACGTAGCTTGTTGTCACTGTCCTTTGCTGCCGCTGACCATTTGGTTCTGTCCTTTAGGATGTGGCTGATTGTTGATCTGCCAACAGTTTTCTCCCATTCTCTGGTGAAGTGATTGGCTATTTCATCTTGTGTAGCTTTTGGGTGGTCATCTTTATAAGCGATAATCTCTTTTTTCTCGGTTACAGAGAACTGTGTTCTCTTTCTTTTAGCTGGAGGTTCTGTCATTTTACGTTTCTTAAACTATACTGTCATATCGATCCAAAGGGCCTGTATATAAAGGGTCGTCCATAATTGTCAACCATTTTCACAAGTGTGCAAAAAGCACACTTTTTGAGACCCCCCACCCCCCATCAAAAAGTGTACATCAACCATTAAACTAATATAAAAACCAAACTCCATGGAAACGAAAAAATTTCTGATGATAAAAAAAAGTGTACGCAAAAATGTCGAAATTTTTAACCCCCTCCCTCAAGTGTGCGGTTTGCACACTTATGAAAATGGTTGACAATTATAAACGACCCCTAAGGGAAAAAAAACCCAAGCTGTTTTTTTTATTTACGCCAATTGAAATCATTCAAGTCTTCTCAATACCCAAGCTTAGATTAGATTGAATAATAAAATGCTTGCTTTCTTTGCAGATATTTAATTAAAACCTTTGTTTATAATATTTTTAACAACAAAAAATTAATTGTAATATGACCATTTACAATTCATTATACAGATTTTAGGTAATTATGCTATTTCTGATGTGCTGCTTCAATCATAAAACACTTGTAATTAAACTAATTATTATGAAATATTTGAAGATTCAAATATTAAATAGCCTTTGACACCGTTTTATTGAAGCCATATCCATGTCATCGATTTGTTTTTGTAACGGAAATGTCATGCAAGTATAATTGCACAATAGCAACAGGTGTTCCCCTGTGCAATCAACCATGCGAAAAATCAATACTCTAGACGCAGATAATATTTCACAGGTAAATCTTTATTATTTGTCGTTATAATGAATTATTTTATGCTTGCTTTGGTATATTCGTTACGTTACCGGCATAAGCAGTCGGAAACCGAATATTCTGTTGTATCTAGCATAAACTACACTTGGACACGTTTGTTCCCACCGAAATCCTGTCGGATGTCGAATATTCCGTTAAATCGAATGTCGTTGTAACGAGGGTTCACTGTATATAAAAGGGGTCTTTATCGCGCAAGGATGGTGGGACTATCCAAACACGTTACACACTATGGTCAGTAGCCAGGCTTTCCATATTATGACCTGACAACCCCTAACAATAGGTCTCCCTTATACACCATCCGGGACATGCTGGGCTGTTCAGTGTGTTGACCACTAGGTACCCTCCAAGTTTGGTCCTAATAAGTATTGATTTAACTTAAGATACAATAAGTTTACTCATTCAATGGTTTCAACAGGTAATTAGATACAAACCCGTAGCAAAACCAGCCAAAGGTACCAGAAAATGTAATTGCAGAACAGAAATGGTAACCCAGTCATTAGGACCTGGACGATTTCAGATGACACAGCAGCAAGTTTGTGACGATTGTCCAAATGTCAAGTAAGTAGACATTTTTTCTATAGTGTCAGACCATATGTTGACATATTACCAGTACTTTCTTGCAGTCAGCCCAACTTCCTACATATTTATTTGCCTACCTTTATTGCCCCTTTATTTATGTGAATCCAAATACATGTTGTATAGGCATCCAGATTAAAATGGGATAATTATAGATTATATATGTTTTTTAAATCAGATGCGTTTGCATCCGTATCTCATCGAAGTGTCACAGCCCTGAGATGAGATGACGAGAAAATGCATCAAGTTTAAAAAACGTAAGTGATCTGTTTATCGCTGTTTTGTAACATTGTGATGTCACTGCGTTTACTTAACGACGTCTTGACAGTGAGATGAGATGGTAAAATACCGCACATAAAGATCAAAGGAAAATACTGCAAAAATAGAGATAAATGTTATTGCTGATAAAAATCTCCAAAATCATGGAAAAAACGGTAAAATATTTTACATTGAAAAGTGATCCAGAATATTGCAGATATATCTCGCCCATTATATTAGAAAGCTTGCTGTCTCGTTGTTACTTTATAAGGGACAAGATAATTTGCGGCCGCCCTTCGAATCAGAATACATCTATTAAGACTTGTAAATTTATTTGAGCACTTAAAGTAACAGTATTTTGAAAAAAATATTTAAGTTTGGTTACTGAAACTGAAGATCTTGCGCCATTCAAAATGACCATGAAAATTATTACACGACCTTGGAAAGTCCTTGAAAAGTCCTTGAAATTAAAGTGAAAATCTTTGTGGAAACCCTGTGTGGATGTGTATTCCATCCATGCTATGATATAACTAAAACATAATAACATTGTTTTATGTTGATATTCCTATTTTATCATAGGATGGTACCAGAAGAAAAAATATTAGAAATAGAAATAGAACCTGGTATGAGAGATGGTCAAGAATATCCATTTGTTGCTGAGGGTAAGATTAACAGGCTAGCCAAGGGTTATGATCCAATCCTCTAATTTTCTAATTGGCCTATACTTAAAAAAATAAAAGAGATACAGGAAATCTAAACTGAGCCTCCTTCCTAAGCATCAAGGCTAGCCAGGGTCATGATCCAATCCTCTAATTTTCTAATTGGCCTATACTTAAAAAAATAAAAGAGATACAGGAAATCTAAACTGAGCCTCCTTCCTAAGCATCAAGGCTAGCCAGGGTTATGATCCAATCCTGTAATTTTCTAATTGGCCTATACTTAAAAAAATAAAAGAGATACAGGAAATCTAAACTGAGCCTCCTTCCTAAGCATCAAGGCTAGCCAGGGTCATGATCCAATCCTCTAATATTCTAATTGGCCTATACTTAAAAAAATAAAAGAGATACAGGAAATCTAAACTTAGCCTCCTTCCTAAGCATCAAGGCTAGCCAGGGTCATGATCCAATCCTCTAATTTTCTAATTGGCCTATACTTAAAAAAATAAAAGAGATACAGGAAATCTAAACTGAGCCTCCTTCCTAAGCATCAAGGCTAGCCAGGGTCATGATCCAATCCTCTAATATTCTAATTGGCCTATACTTAAAAAAATAAAAGAGATACAGGAAATCTAAACTGAGCCTCCTTCCTAAGCATCAAGGCTAGCCAGGGTCATGATCCAATCCTCTAATATTCTAATTGGCCTATACTTAAAAAAATAAAAGAGATACAGGAAATCTAAACTGAGCCTCCTTCCTAAGCATCAAGGCTAGCCAGGGTTATGATCCAATCCTCTAATATTCTAATTGGCCTATACTTAAAAAAATAAAAGAGATACAGGAAATCTAAACTGAGCCTCCTTCCTAAGCATCAAGGCTAGCCAGGGTCATGATCCAATCCTCTAATTTTCTAATTGGCCTATACTTAAAAAAATAAAAGAGATACAGGAAATCTAAACTGAGCCTCCTTCCTAAGCATCAAGGCTAGCCAGGGTCATGATCCAATCCTGTAATTTTCTAATTGGCCTATACTTAAAAAAATAAAAGAGATACAGGAAATCTAAACTGAGCCTCCTTCCTAAGCATCAAGGCTAGCCAGGGTCATGATCCAATCCTGTAATTTTCTAATTGGCCTATACTTAAAAAAATAAAAGAGATACAGGAAATCTAAACTGAGCCTCCTTCCTAAGCATAAAGGCTAGCCAGGGTCATGATCCAATCCTCTAATTTTCTAATTGGCCTATACTTAAAAAAATAAAAGAGATACAGGAAATCTAAACTTAGCCTCCTTCCTAAGCATCAAGGCTAGCCAGGGTCATGATCCAATCCTGTAATTTTCTAATTGGCCTATACTTAAAAAAATAAAAGAGATACAGGAAATCTAAACTTAGCCTCCTTCCTAAGCATCAAGGCTAGCCAGGGTCATGATCCAATCCTGTAATTTTCTAATTGGCCTATACTTAAAAAAATAAAAGAGATACAGGAAATCTAAACTGAGCCTCCTTCCTAAGCATCAAGGCTAGCCAGGGTCATGATCCAATCCTGTAATTTTCTAATTGGCCTATACTTAAAAAAATAAAAGAGATACAGGAAATCTAAACTGAGCCTCCTTCCTAAGCATAAAGGCTAGCCAGGGTCATGATCCAATCCTCTAATTTTCTAATTGGCCTATACTTAAAAAAATAAAAGAGATACAGGAAATCTAAACTGAGCCTCCTTCCTAAGCATCAAGGCTAGCCAGGGTCATGATCCAATCCTGTAATTTTCTAATTGGCCTATACTTAAAAAAATAAAAGAGATACAGGAAATCTAAACTGAGCCTCCTTCCTAAGCATCAAGGCTAGCCAGGGTCATGATCCAATCCTGTAATTTTCTAATTGGCCTATACTTAAAAAAATAAAAGAGATACAGGAAATCTAAACTGAGCCTCCTTCCTAAGCATCAAGGCTAGCCAGGGTCATGATCCAATCCTGTAATTTTCTAATTGGCCTATACTTAAAAAAATAAAAGAGATACAGGAAATCTAAACTGAGCCTCCTTCCTAAGCATCAAGGCTAGCCAGGGTCATGATCCAATCCTGTAATTTTCTAATTGGCCTATACTTAAAAAAATAAAAGAGATACAGGAAATCTAAACTGAGCCTCCTTCCTAAGCATCAAGGCTAGCCAGGGTCATGATCCAATCCTCTAATATTCTAATTGGCCTATACTTAAAAAAATAAAAGAGATACAGGAAATCTAAACTGAGCCTCCTTCCTAAGCATCAAGGCTAGCCAGGGTCATGATCCAATCCTGTAATTTTCTAATTGGCCTATACTTAAAAAAATAAAAGAGATACAGGAAATCTAAACTGAGCCTCCTTCCTAAGCATCAAGGCTAGCCAGGGTCATGATCCAATCCTGTAATTTTCTAATTGGCCTATACTTAAAAAAATAAAAGAGATACAGGAAATCTAAACTGAGCCTCCTTCCTAAGCATCAAGGCTAGCCAGGGTCATGATCCAATCCTTTAATTTTCTAATTGGCCTATACTTAAAAAAATAAAAGAGATACAGGAAATCTAAACTGAGCCTCCTTCCTAAGCATCAAGGCTAGCCAGGGTTATGATCCAATCCTGTAATTTTCTAATTGGCCTATACTTAAAAAAATAAAAGAGATACAGGAAATCTAAACTGAGCCTCCTTCCTAAGCATCAAGGCTAGCCAGGGTCATGATCCAATCCTTTGATAGGATTGTTAACCCTGTCCTATGATGCCTTACATGAGATTTATGAAATCCTTCAGAATATGCCTTTTGTGATCTCTGGGAAAAAATTATGCAAAAAAATATTAAGAAAGGTTTTAATTGGCATTGTATAGCGGAAAAATTGCTGCAAGTGGCGTAAAACACAATACAAACATTAATATTTAGGTCAGACAGCAAAAACTAAAAATTTTAGCAAAAATTATCAGTAAAGAGCAAAAACTACTATACTGAGTCATCATGTTAGCTTGCATGTATCAGGTAATGAAATAAACACACATATATTTGTAATAACTCTTTAATGTTAGGAGTATTTTAACTACATTTTCGGTTAGTTGGAAAATACAAAAAAGAATTTTTCTAAGAAGAGGCATTTTGTTTTGGCAAATACCAAAGCGCAAAAGGGTGGAAATGAATTTTTTAAGGCATATACACAGACAGGTATAAAAATGCCAGAACACATTAAATTACTATAAAAAATATACCTGCTATTAACCAATCAGAATACAAGTTTATTATATACTGTATTATGATAAAATAAACTTTACTATCCTTTCATAGTATTGTGTATTGGATAATTTTAATTTTATTTAAAGGTGAGCCACATATTGACGGAGAAGCAGGAGACCTGAGATTTATTATCAAACAAATTAAGTAAGTTCTGTTATGTCGCATGATTTAGACCATCATATCAGTACTGTCTCCTTATACTAGTATGCTCAAGAAAATTCGTTAGACTGTAAATTGTAGCCAAATTCTAAAGAACGTTGAACATTACTTTATTGATGTAAGTGATCTTTATTTTCTAGTTTTTTCATATGTTTAAATGTCGATTATTTATAGGATAACGAATTGGGCGGAGTGAATATCCAAAATATGATCACGAGTGCCGCATAATGCATCTGATTAAACGAGTGCTCAGAACTTGTTCCGCGCACCAGTTTAATCTGATGCTTTATGCGGCACGAGTGATCATATTTTGGATATTCACGATGCCCAATTGATTATCCTATTTATTATATAGATCAAAATTGTTTTCGTAAAATTTAAATGCTTAATTCTAAATTTTATGAACGGCGGATGAATATCTGTATAGTACAAAACCATTGTGACATTTTGGCGGGAAAAAACCAGAGAGTGAAAATAAACGATAATTTTCACTTGTGATTTACCTATTTCTGTCACTCGGAAAATTCGATATTTCATCTCTTTCTATATAATAATATAACTTTACTGAATGCACAATTGCACAGCGAATGTACCCAGAATAGTACAATGTTTTTATCCTAATACATGTGTCGGTTCCTCACGATATGATGCCATTAGATTATAGTATAGGCCCTTCATGTTAGTGTATAACTTAATTTTAACACAAGTGTTCTTTGTTACTTTCTCTGTTTTTCTGCCCCTGCAACTCGACTCTTTATTGGGGATAATATAGTGCATTTACCCTTGTCCGTCTGTCCAGATTGGCTTGTCCAGCTGTCTTCTCATTTATATGTTTGCAGAATTTTTGTATAAGCAGGGTCAAAGGATTTAGATTTCTGTTGAATTTTCATGAAGTTGGAGATAGTTGGACTTTGTAGGTTGGATGCCATAAAGGGGTACATGTTTTTTCCAGCTATCTTTTCGTACAGCTTTAAAGCTACAGCATTCAAATTTAGTAGAATATTTTAACACATAATGGAGAGGTACATGGCCAAAGGATTTTGTTTTTAGTTAAATATTCTTAAAACTACATATAGTTGGACTTCACAGTTTACATGCCAGATAGCTCAAAAGTATGCCCTCAATCACTTTCACTTCAAGAACATTTCTTTAGTTCTAAACACACACAGTGTTGTAATTTAGTATGATTGTATGATGTAGTTTATTTCTTTTTTAGACATAAAGTATTTGAAAGAAGGGGAGACGATCTATTTACAAATGTAACAATCAGTCTAACTGATGCTTTAGTGGGATTTGAAATGACTATAACACATCTTGATGGACACTTAGTAAGTGTTGTTGTTTAAATTAAAGTTTTCTAAAGGTCCTCTTACCAGATGTCCTGAAAAATTTTTAAAAAACCTTGTACAGAATGAACGTTTTCTTTTTTATTAGGCTGACAATATACAAATATTATCAATTTTTTAACATAAAGCAAACATCCAATCAATCAATCAATCAATTATTTAATCTTAGCTTATAATATAAATTTCTAGATCACATCCTGAATATAGCTTAAATTTTGCTTGCTCAACATAAAACCACAATCAATCAATCAGTAACCAATTTCTAAATAGAAAAATGTTCAAGATGAAAAACATGTATGAATGCATGGGATTCTTAAAGCAGGTCAAAAATTTAGCTTTTTAGCTCACCTGACCCAAAGGGCTATTGTTATCACTTTGCGTCCGTCGTCGTCGTCATTGGCGTCAGCGTCTGTAAACTTTTTACATTTTAATCTTCTTCTCTGAAACCACTTGGCCAGTTGAAACCAAACTTGGCCATAATGTTCATTGGATGGAACTTTACAAAGTTTGTGTTTTTTATTTGGATTTGAAAACCAATATGGCCGCCATCGCAGGACTTAGTTTAACATAGGACCCTATGGGAAAAAAGTTTACAATGGCTTCTTCTCTGAAACCGGTTAACCAATCAAAACAAAACTTACTAGCAATATTGTTTGGATGGTCCTTTATAAAGTTTATGTTTTCTATGCAAACTGGAAATTCAAAATGGCTACCACCGCAGGACTTAGTTTAGCATAGGACCCTATGGGAAAAAGTTTTAAAAGGCTTCTTCTCTGAAACTGATTAACCAATGGAAACAAAAACTTACTAGCAATATTGTTTGGATGGTCCTCTATAAAGTTTGTGTTTTTTATGACAATTGAAAATTCAAAATGGCTGCCAACACAGGACTTAGTTTAACATAGGACCCTATGGGAAAAAGTTTAAAAGGCTTCTTCTCTGAAACTGGTTAACCAATGGAAACAAAAACTTACTAGCAATATTGTTTGGATGGTCCTCTATAAAGTTTGTGTTTTTTTATGACAATTGGAAATTCAAAATGGCCACCAACACATGACTTAGTTTAACATCGGACCCTATGGGAAAAATGTTTAAAAGGGCTTCTTCTCAGAAACCAGTTAACCAATCAAATCAAAACTTACTACCAATATTGTTTGGATGGTCCTTTATAAAGTTTATGTTTTTTTTATGCCAATTGGAAAATTAAAATGGCTGCCACCACAGGACTTTGTTTAACATAGGACCCTATGGGGAAAAGTTAAAAAAAGGTGTCTTCTCTGAAACTGGTTAATCAATGTAAACAAAACTTACTAGCAATATTGTTTGGATGGTCCTCTATAAAATTTATGTTTTTTATGACAATTGGAAATTCAAAATGGCCACCAATGCAGGAAGTAGTTTAACATAGGACCCTATGGGAAAAAAGTTTAAAAGGCTTCTTCTCTGAAACCAGTTAACCAATCAAAGCAAAACTTTCCAGCAATATTGTTTGGATGGTCCTCTATAAAGTTCATGTTTTTTATCCCAATCAGAAATTCAAAATGTCCGCCACCGCAAGACTTGGTTTAACATTGGACCGTATGGGAAAAAAGTTAAAAAAGGTTTCTTCTCTGAAACCGATTAACCAGTGGAAACAAAACTTACTACCAATATTGTTTGGATGGTCCTTTATAAAGTTTGTATTTTTTATGCCAATTGGAAAATCAAAAGGCCACCACCGCAAGACTTAGTTTAACACAGGACCATATGGGAAAAATTTTTCAAAGGTTTGTTCTCTAAAACAGATTAACCAATGGTAACAAAACTTACTAGCAATATTGTTTGGATGTCCTCTGTGAAGTTTATGTTTTTTATGCCAATAGGAAAATCAAAATGGCCACCACAGCATTACATAGATTACTTAGTTTAATAAAGGACCCTATTCATGCTATTGGCAAATTAAAAAAATATCTTCTTCTCTATAAAACCGGTTACCAATGGAAACAAAACTTTCCAGCAATATTGTTTGGATGGTCCTCTTTAAAGATTATTGAAAATTACAGGACTTCGTTTAACATCAGGGAAATGCAACCTTTATTGCCTATAAAATCAGGTGAGTGATACAGGCTCTTAAGAGCCTCTGGTCTTACCATCTTCTGCCTTTTGAATTTCAACTCTTCTGCAAAAACAAATTTTAAAAAATCACATTTGAAATATAGTTGTTTACATTAAAGACAAAGAAAAAATCAACTGATTACAAAAATCTGTTACTTCCTGTTGTGGGCCTCATTGGCCTAGTGGTAAAGGTAGTTAGTCTACTATTGATCACGTGGTATGTCAACACTGAGGTTGCAGGTTAGAGCCTCACTGCGGGCAGGGTGCATTCGACTCCAATATTTAATTGACAAGGATTGCTAGTTTTCCTACCGAAAGTCTGGGGTTTTCTCCGGGTACTCCTGCTTCCTCCCCAATAAAAACTGGATGCCATGATATAGCTAAAAAATTGCTTAAAGTGGCGTTAAACTTTCAAACAAACAAATAAACTTCACAAACTTCTTTTTGTTATCCTTGTTTTTTTATCCCACACTAACACAGTCTATTGAAATACTGTTTCTTAATCAACAGTTTACGAAGTTAAGTAAACAGGAACAAATGTAATATTTACTAAGGTGTATTTAGATTGTCATGACGACAAATATAAGGATCCTCACGTCCATCTTTCTGCAAGTCTGTTTGGTTTCAGGAAGATTATTTAAAAAGCTTTAATCTGATTTCAATTAAAGTATGACACATTGTTTCCTGGTTATGGATTGTTACTACATGAACTCCTTCACCTTCAGAGGTCAAGGTCACAGTCACCAAAAAATGTTCACAAAAAAATATTTACAGACAATAACTCACAATAATTTAAGCGGGAGTATCAGTGAACACCAGATCAACATTGGTTTTTTTTTAATGGGCTTATAAACTTTTGATGACCCATGTCTAAAAGAAAATAAATAACTTCAAGCAAAATATTCAAACATACAAAAGGAATAGATCTCATTTAAACATCAAACCTTCACTATCTAAATACCAGTGGGATTCTAACACATTGTCTTTGTTACGTAAGGTTACTATAAATAGAGACAAAATCACATGGCCTGGAGCCAAGATGAGGAAACCAAATGAAGGAATGCCAAATTACGAGAACAACAATGTAAAAGGATCGTTATTTATTACATTTGATGTAGACTTTCCTAAGGGAACATTAACAACAGAACAACAAGAAGGTTCGTATTTAGTTAAACTACAGTAGAACTTCGATAACTCGAAATCGCTGGGGTCACCAAAAATTGTTCGAGCCATCGAAGTTAGACAACTTCCAGAAATTTGTGTTCCGTACCGTGACAGTTTTTGTTTTTAGGTTGCTCGTTTATTTCCTACATGCGGTATGGTAGTTTTGGGAATTAAAATTCATTTTAAATGTATGCAGATGTTTATTTCATGAATTTTGACATGAATAAAGTTATGTTAGGTGTAATAATTTGTGAAATTTGAAATTTCATCATAAGTTATTATTTACTTCTGTTGATGGTGCAAAAAAACCAGTTTGTGCATGGTAAATCTGCCATCTCAGTTAAATTAATTTTAAAACTATCTTAGCTTTAACAATTGGTTTTTAAATATCAATTAAACTGCAAATGTCAACAAATGTTGTAAATGAATTTTATTTGGAATGGTTTCGTATTGATTTTATAATCCACTTGGTACCGTTAATATTTTTAATTACAAAACAATTAGCGTCTTTTTGCATGTTAAAACCAATCACCAGTCATGACATAATTATTATATGCAATTTTGTTTAAATTGACATACCTGTACTAATTGTTATGGCTTCTGTTATAAATTATCAACTTCCTTTTTACCGAAGGTAATTACTTCGCACCGATGCTTATAACTTTAGTTCGAGTTATTGATGGTGATTCACATGAATTGACTATCAAAGGGACATATAAACGAGTTCGATTTTTTTAGAAATCGGTGTTCGAAAAACCAGGGTTTTTTGTACAAACATATATAGAAGTAAATGACGGGACGTTAAAAACAGTTCGAGAAATCAGTGGTGTTTGAACCATTCGAGTTCAAGCAACCGAAGTTTGACTGTATTGTAACCTCCATGTGGTTAAAGGGAAACTAAAGAAAAAATGAAAATTTGATATATTATTCTTCAAATAAAAAGAAACGTCTTTGCTTCTTGATGTTTTATCATATTTTCATTGTTTAAGTTTCTTCATAAAATTTACCATTTAAAAAAACCCACTTATGGAGGTCGCCATGTCGTCAGGCATCACTAGATGGCTATACTAGAGATCACTTGACAGCGTAGTACCTAAAAGTTGCCCTAACAACACGAAACAGTCAATAACAGGTTATACTATAAAACAAGGTTCTTTCAAGTTTACATTTGGTTTTCCTTGCTTCGAGCTTAGGTAAAACAGTTGCACTCGGTTAATCTCAATGATTACTGGTGGTTCTGTACCAGAGATCAGCAGGGTGTTTGCCTACATGTTTTTCTTGTTAGTAGACAAGAATCCTGTGAAATTTCTACTGAACATAATATGAGAAATACACTTTCCTGTTAATAGTAACTTCAAAAAACCACCATATTTATTTACGTATTACTGTTATGTGATAAAACTTGAGTTTCATAAGATTAGATACCTTTTACGATTCTATTCTATTTCTTTTTTTTAGGAATAAAGAAGATATTAAATCAAGAAACTGTAAAAACAGTGTATAATGGATTACAAATGGATCATTTCTCATGATAAATAATTCATTAGGATGGATGTATAAACACATGTAGAGGGAGAGCTGTATGGCTGAATTTGTGTAAATATTAAAACATGTAGTCTGTATTCTTTTAAACATTAACTTAGGGATTTTCCAGGGAAAAGGTCCTTTGTGGCAGAATACCAGTGATAATTTGAGATTTGGGGTACCACGATCTTGTTTAACTTTTTTAATTGGATATGCTGATTAAAAAAATGTATTCTCCCTTAGTGAAAAAAAAAAGAAATAGATTTTATCCCCCTTAAGTAAATTAAAAAAACCACTATCTCCTGTTCTCACCAAGTGTTTTTTTTTTCTTGGAAACCCTATGTCTGCCTAGAATCTTCTGTGACATTGTTGGATATTTGAATAGGCTGGTTACATTTGAAAAGTTCTGTCAGGTTTGAAAGGTTTTATGTGTAAGAGCAAACACTGTTATTTATTATTAAGTCCCAGTAGTGTAGATTTGTCTTTGAACAGAGATTATGTCTCAGAAATGAGTCGTCTCCCTTTGTATAGCGAGAGAACATAATTTTTTGTCATAATTGACATCTCTTAAATTTTATATAAAATGACTTGTCTGTAGTTTTCTTAAATGCAATTTGTATGATGTCCCAGAAACCATGTTGACCTGGAAGTCAGTCTTTTCAACCTCATCTTAATTTAGGGTTTCTGACATTGATGCAAAAAAACCACTAATCACATATATACTTATTCTGAATTACCTTACTGTGCTGCCTAAATGGGAGCATGGCACAATTTTTTATTCATGTTACTTACAGCACCCTTACAGCGAGTCAGCATTCCAGTGGTCACGTGACATCTTTCTCTATGTTGGTGACATCAAATGAAAGTCAAACAATTAAGCATTTCAGAGAGTGATGAAATTTTTGTTGTGTTTTGTAAGTAAATCTTTGTTAACACTATGTTACAGTAATGACTTCAAATTATTTATTGAGAATGTTTAGTTTTAATTCAAGTACAAACATCCAAACAAAAGAAATCAATATATGGATCAGCCAGATTTTGATTAGTGATATAGAATGCATTAGAGCTCACCACTATGAGCTGTGCTTGGTATAAAATCTAAAAGCATTGCCATGTTCATTTGAAACATCAGGTGTTTGTGTAAAAAGAAAATATTGTTATTTATAAAACTTGTTGATTGAATTCTCTGTAAATTGTTTCATGTTGCATTGTAAGAACGATATTCTAAGAGTAAGTGTTCCTTCCAAACAGAGGTCATCCAAAACTTGTTTTATTTTATAAATTGATCTTTTCTTTTCATACTGCACATAAATGTTTACTACACTTCACTGTGTATTATCGCTATTTTGCAGAATTTTCATTTGATCTTTGTGTACGGTATTATTCCATCCCACTCTACTAGCCTGAGATGAACCCATCTCAGCTCGCTGTCAAGACGTCGTTAAGTAAACACTGTGACGTCACAATGTTTCAAAACAGCGATAAACAGATTATTTATGTTTTATGAAACTCGATGCATTTTCTCGTAATCTCATCTCGGGGCTGTCGCCCTTCGTTGGGATATGGATGAGAAAACGCATCTCATTTCAGAAAACATAAATAATCTATAATTATCATGATTCCCTAAATGATCCAGTGACCAGCAATCCCCAGACCAGTAAATGTGACCTCGTCATCATCATCAAAAAAATGTCACAGATGTGCCACCTACTTCATGCAATGTAGTCATCTACTTAACATCCAAACATATGTTCATTTTAAAAATTTGATGTTTACTGACAACTTTCTCAGGATCTTGTCTGTAATTTCCATTGTCTTTAATACATATCTCTCCTGTAAGCCTTGTATTTTTTACTGGTTGACTGGCGTCATCAGGCTCTTTGTTTAATTGTTTGCTTTTAGAAAATCTCATTTGTACCATATATATGGTGTGTGTTTTTACAGAAAATAAACCAGTACAATTACTATTGTATACACTGAAGGTTGTTTTTTAAGTCTGAACTTTGTGAATTAATGTCTTTTATTATACATGTAACTTCCACTTAAATAAGCATTAAATTCTTTGAAATACAGTTTTGACACTGATTTAAGGCAACATATGATAAATCTTGTCAGTTTTCCTGCCAAAGGTCAGAGTTATTGATGAAAAAACTAACTAAAAAAGCATAATATAAATTATAAAATTGCTTTAAGTAGTGTAAAAAACAAACAAATGATTGAAGGCATAAAAGTTGTGTTTGAGAAAATTTAATATGTGAAAACAGCTTACATTCCCCAGCACAATAGTCACACTTTAGTGCTGACAGGAGTATCATTGATTCTTTCTGTGATAAATTTTCATGGTCAAAATTTACTTCCCTGAAATTTGTAAAATTATTTCAATTCTAAGGTTTTTCTATTTTCAAGGAGTAGATAGTGTAGGCCGAATTTGGTATAACGTTTTGGAATTTTGGTGATTAAAGCTCTACAACATCTTAATCATTTGGATTTTAAATCTCGTTTTGGTTTTGAGCGACACTGATGAGTCTTGATTAGTGCCTAGTAAACTCTATTAACCTTGCTATCTTTGATACCATTTTATTTAAGGATTATTTTCATTTCAGAGTCTTTTATTTTATGTAAAGAAACACTTTATTTAATTGCAACATGTTTCAATACAATAAATCTGTTCAGCAAAAAATGAGCGATAACCGACCAATCAAAAATGGCCTATCAATGAATATTTGAATTTCTACTTAATGTTGTTGTTGTGGAACAATACCTTGTTATATACAGTCGATATCTCTATGTTCAAAATTATATGCAGATTGTTAATATTCTGAGATTGTTCCTTCCTAGCGTGGAATTTTTTTTTTTTCATGTTATAATCATGAAAGTATGTCTGAGTGTAAATTCTTTATGTTTCTGTACATCATTTTTGTAAGCAAATCCACAATTTTGACTCATTAAAGATATTTATTGGTGAAAGTGAGATGTTTTTCTTGTTTGTTACATTCAGATGACCAATACAAGTACATTACCTTTATATCAGCCCACCCCTTCTGCAGGCTCTATAAAAGGGACAGCTCCTAGTTTCAGGAATAATTTTATGTTTGAATGGTAGTTTATTTATCACAATTTTTTCAATTATATCATGGTGTCCACTTAATGTCAAAAGAAAGCGAGAGCCTTCAACCTAGGCGATTTTAGCTAGAACACACGGTAAACCTGACATGTGAAATTTAGTTCCAGGTGAGAGTCTTAAACCTGGGAGATTTTAACTCCAGCACATGGCGACAACCATCCACTTGAAGATTTTAGCTCAATCACTTGACGTGGGACATTTTAGCTGGAACACATGGCAAGAGCCTTCGACCAAGGAGATATTTGCTGGAACACAAGGAGAACCTTTGACGTGTGAGATTTAAGCTTGAGCTCATGGTGAGAGCCTTCGACCTGGGAGATTTTAGTTCGAGCACACGGTAAGAGCATTCATGCTAAGAGATTTTAGCTATAACACATGGTGAGCCTTTGATGTATGAGATTTTAGTTCAAGCTTATGCTGAGAGCATTCATCCTAGAAGATTTTACCTAGAACACGTGGTGAGCCTCTGATGTGTGAGATTTTAGTTCAAGCTTATGGTGTGAGCATTCCTCCTGTGAGATTTTAGCTAGAACATATGGTGAGCCTCTGATGTGTGAGATTTTAGTTAAAGCTTATGGTGAGAGCATTCCTCCTATGAGATTTTAGCTAGAACACGTGGTGAGCCTCTGATGTGTGAGATTTTAGTTTAAGCTTATGGTGAGAGCATTCTTCCTAAGATATTTTAGCTAGAACACATGGTGAGCCTCTGCTGTGTGAGAATTTATTATAAGCTAATGGTGAGAGCATTCATCTCGGGAGATTTTAGCTAGAACACATGGTGAACCCTTGACGTGTGGATTTTAGCTCGAGCTCATGCCATTGATCTGGAGATTTTAGCTTGATCACTTGGTTAAAGCCATAGACCTAGATGGAATTTAGCTCTAGCACATGGCGAGAGACCTTGACCTTGGATATTTTACTTCACAATTACCACCAACAGATGTTATGTGTTGTGGCCTTGGTGGAGGGTGGCTACTCAGAAGGGGCTTATACTACATTCTCATTCTCACAATGTCGTCTGCCACCTCAGGTCGGATTTTTCTGGATACTGATGCTTCCTACCTCAATAAAAACTGAATACCAAAATGCATGAAGAATTACTTAAAGTGGCGTTAAACGCCATTTAAACAAATAACCTTGTTGTCTGTAAGACCAAGTTAAAATTGTGTTGAAGCTAAAAGACAGTTTATTATTTGCAGATTTGATCTTGTGTGTTGATTGCGGTTGGTGTGATCAGTTGTAGATTATCTTGTCCATTCCCTCTTAAGTCAGAACTTTGTTTGAATTTCCTAAATGTATGCAATCAACAAACATTTTAGTTTAAACATATTTTTATCAATATAATTTATCATATGTACGCAATAAATCATACAAAAGAATAACAAGTTCGGCGTGTAAATTTTTGAAATTGCGACAAAATTTCATTTTCCACAATTATAAGAATGCTAAAGGAATTAATACAGATGTAGGGGCCTCGGTCGCCGATTGGTTAAGGTAGTTCGTCTAATATTGATGACAGTCTATCAACACTTAGGTTGCGGGTTCAAATCTCGCTGCGGGCAGGTTGTACTCGACTCTAATCGTAATTGACAAAGATTGCCAGTTTTTCTTCCATAGTTCGGGGGTTATCTCTCAGTACTCCGGATTTATCGCCTAATTAAAACATGATGGCGATGTATCTGAAAATTGCAATACAAATGATGGTCAATCAAATAAAAAAAATCAATCTCCTAGAGAAGTTAACTCGACTTACTACCTTAACCACTAAGCCAGCGAGGTCCCTTTTTCAGTACTGAGCAACTCGTGTAAGAATAGAGAGTGAAAATAGAAGTGGCATAGCACTTGAGCATAGACACTTGGAAACATAGTTCTCGCAGAAAATGCAATTTTATAGCCTTATTGAGAAAATGGAAGAGTTCTCTATCTCAACTTCCTTCAATATGTACCTTAATACTATCCATACTTCAATCCAGTTTTGTATTCAATTCTTCCATCAAGCTTCAATTGTCAACGCAAATTACTGATATGGAGTTTGTTCCTGCCTATTACTGCTTACGTTACAGGTAGGCTAAACATATCATTATTATTTAAGAAATATTTCTAATATCTGAACAGGTTATAAGATATAACACGGTTTGGGTCTGTTTACGCCTAATAAATCGCGAAGCGGTGTATGAATGGTGTATACAGACCGAAGACAGGTTATAGAGTATAACATGTTCAGAAATTTCTAATATGGCTATTACTTTATAATTTTAACTATAAATCTTGACAATTTTGTTGTTAAAAACATCGATGACCTCATGAAACTATTTCAATTTTAACGGCGTACAAATAGGTCATTTGACAAACGCAAGTTATACAGTATAATATATACTTTCTCCATTTAAATTTGCCAATCAGATTTCGGCCAACAAAGCAAATTAAACTATTTGGGATTATCTTTTATTTAAGGATTAACTGCAAAAAATATTTTCTCCATCGAGGGATAACAAAATTTCCGTTTTGCACATTGTATAATCCGCGTAGCGGATTATATTAAATGTGCACAACGAAAATTTTGTTATCCCTCGACGGAGAAAATATTTTTTGTAGTTAATACTTATAAATAAATTCAAACAATAGAATAAACTCAACAATTTTATTTTTGTAAAGGGACATTTTTGAAAAAAGATATAAACACAAAAACTGTTAGTTTCCCGTGGAGTGATATATGACGTCAAATGGCGCGTGTCTCCATGACGATCAAATTTGTTTTCCATCCTCTGATAGAAAATATTTTCCAGCCAATCAAAAGTCACTATTCTCGCAAAATTTATTTATTGTTAATTGTTAGCACTGTACTTTATTTCCATCAACAAACCAAACGGCATGGCATCCACCACAGTATACAGAGCTGTAAAATATAATAATTATTCTGATTTTCGCAGAGTATATTTTACGTTACAGTTGTGTAAATTTTGAAAATCTGGTTGAGGCAGTCATGTCCACTACGGAAGCGTATTAGTGCCAAAAAATATTTATTTATTTTTTTATTTTTTACACTTTTATCTGTAAATTTTACACTTAAATCAGTAAATTTTACACTTTAATCTGTAAAATTTAAACTTTATTTTGTACATTTTATACTTTATTCTGTAAAATTTACACTTTAATCTGTAAATTAATCTATTAATTTTAGACTTTATTTTGTAAAATTTACACTTTATTCTGTAAAATTTACACTGTAATCTGTAAATTTTACAGAATAATCTGTAAATTTTATACTTTATTCTGCAAAATTTACACTTTAAAATTAATCTGTAAATTTTACACTTTATTCTGTAAATTTTATACTTTATTCTGCAAATTTTAACCTTTCATTAAAAAAGAAAAAAAGGCGTTTTAAAATCAAAACTGTAATGATACGTAGAAAACCAATACGTAAAATACATTATACTGTTAACCAAAGAGATGAAGAAATTTGTCTTCGAAAATATTTGAGCATTTTAGGCTTGTAAATCTGTTTTATAAATAAAATGTCAACGTTTTACATACCAGCAAGTAGCCGTCGGAAACTTCGGACACTTGGCAAAACGTGGATCACATGGGCTTATCAGGCAATTGACAACATTAACACCAGGTAGGCAGTCTATACTACCAGGACACTTAAATTCTGTATTAAAAATATTTCTTTAATATGCAAAACAAATGGTACAAGTAAATATATCATAATTACGAATATCACTGCTTTTTCTTCAAAATCTAACTGCAGATTCATTCATTTTATCATACGTTAAATTTGAGTGAACATTAACAAATATATCATAACATATACATCCCGAGTCTGATAAAATCTTTTGATTGGCTACTTTTTGGTGAAATCACTTGATTTTCTACCAACCATGATTTTTATCTGTTCTGATATTCTCTTTAGCGTAAGCGGCCTTCGAATATAACGTCATTTCAGGATCACTGACTTTAACTGGGAGAGTTGTATTTGAAAGTGAAGCCTGCATAAAGGAAATTCAAAATATTGCACAAGAGACCAGGTTATTTTGTATCTAGTCTCCACGTAACATGTATCTCGTCATCAAGTGACTTTTATCCCGTCTTCACGTGACTTATATTCTCTTTCGCTGGGATCATGTGACATGGCGACAAAATACAGATCCAAATATGGCTGCTGCCAGGTTTGTTTCGCGTATAACTCTTATAAGAAGTTAATAAAATTATATTTCATAACCGGGATAAATTCATTACTAAGTTACAAGAGCGATATGGAAATACATTGACACTCTCCGGCACAGAGAACATATTTGGTTCCCATTGGTTGACGTAGGATACCCAGAATCCTTCGCGTGGAGATTGATACATAGAGTGCATGAAAATTGTCGAAGATGTTGCTTCAAGATTCACCAATCATAACAAGAATTAACTGAGAACTACAATAAAAGTGATAATAAAGATGATAATCTATAAAGATGAGTTAACTAACCACACCGTTTTGTAACATCTAATCCATCGTTCTTCGAGTACCACAAACGGCTGCAGCCACCACAGTAATTATTCCTAAAACGAGAGCAAACAGTCTGAAATTCTTCTGATTTCTGTCAACAAGTGTACCGAGTTAATTGTTTATTCACTAAACGAGCTTTATAACGTCATATCAAAACATACAAAACGTATATTCAATTGTGTTCTTGTTCAACAGAACGCTTTAATATATGAGCAATATATGATCAGAAATATTCTTAAAAGCCGACTTGTAGTTTTCAATGTTTTAAACATACTCATGTACATCTTTTCGCACTCTTAAGTTTCAATAGTTAACTGTGCCAGATTCGTTTCAAATATTTCATTTTTTTAATTTGCATTACATGAAAAGGCTAAAACATGCCAATATATATACCCCGCAGAACCGATATTTTTCGCCACTCCATGCAAGTCATGTTCTTCCATAACAAAGTAATAACGAAAAAAACAGGAGATTGTTGTTCAGCCGTATCAAGTGGTTAATTTATCAGAATTTTTAAATCATAATAAAGTACCGGTCTTGTTTAGGAGTTAAAACAATGTATGTGATTATTTTATCCCTGAGATTAGAAACAACTTATAGTAGCCGCTATTAGGAACACTATAGGCTATGGGACCCGGAGCTTTCAATTTCAATGGGTCGAATTAGAGAAAATATTCCTCGATTGTCATGACAATATTCATTTTGATAATCAATGGGGGTAATCCAAAACCCGAGAAAACAGCACGAAGTTGTGAGTTATACTTACTTGCAAGTTGCATCTTTACACGATGTGCCCTTGCATGGTGGAACAAGGCATTTTACTTTTTTTATTCCTACAGGACATTTCCTGCAACCTTCAAAAGATACAAGACGGCTTAAGAGTCATTCATACCATTAGTTTTATGCAGATGCTAATCTAATATAGGACTAAACACTGTGTTTTAGGAAATTATCAATGTGTAAACTCCGGCGACATCACAGAATATTATTTAATCCTTATAAATCTCTAACTTCGTTAAGATTTTTAAAGCCGCAGAAACAGTTACAAAACCCATCTAGAACTTAAAATGTAACAATGCCGGAAAGCGTAGGAATATGCAAATTAAACATAGTACATAATTACGGTTCTGTAGATATTAATAGAAAAAACAACAAAATATAACCCTACTTTTATTTATATTATTTTTCAGTGTAAATCTCAATCGATTAAATTAGAAATCAAAGCGACAGATAAAACATTGTCCAATTGTCCGCTCTCGCTTACGATATGCAAGGGGGACGCCATCTTATTTACATTGGATACTGAAAATAGTCCGCTCGCAGAGGAAATATTGATTATAAATTATCTGAGATGGCGTAATTTAAGTGTTTTTATTCAATCAAAGCACATATATAAATAAATTACGACATGAATAGAATTATTACAAAATATACACGGTTAATAAATTGTATAAGAGGTGAGCGGGTATTAGAACAACAACTGCATGTGAATCGAATATAACAGACCTTCTTCAAACATTTAAATATTTTTTATTCTGTGCTTTTTAATGTCACAAAGAATGATAACTCTTGCCTTCTTATAGTGTATAAAGTCTGAACGTGTATAGAAAATATAAGGTAATCACGTGATGTCATCAACTAGGGCAAAACGCAGATACATAAAAGGTGCGTTTGCAAGAATAGTCCGAGAAATTTACATGTTCAAAAGAGGAATAACTACTACAAAAAAAATTGTATCATAATTTCCTTTCGAAATGAACAACTACATATGGTTTCCGTTTTTCCTACCAAGTTTCGTAAAATTATTATCATTAGTTATAGAAAAGTTGTGCTAACAATATTTTGAGAAATTTTTTAGTTCATAAAGGGAATAACGCATACAAAAATATGGTAAAAATTTCCTGTCGATATGCACAACTAAATATAGTGTCCTTTATTCCTACCAAGTTTTATAAAATTTTCGTCAGTAGTTACAGAGGAGTTGCTCTAACCAGAATAGGACTGACGAACGGACGGACAGACTGACGGACCATCAAAATCATTATACCCTCCACAGAACTTCGTTTGCGTGTGGTATTATATTTTGCAATTGGATGTACGAAAGTCTACATCGTGAACTATTTAAAAATAAATTGGAGACACGTAGCATAATCCCAAAATACTATTATGTCGGAACTAGACAGACAGTAACAGATGCTACATTCGGAATTTCACAAATTTACACGATTAGTTCCGAACTTGTATGTTATTCTTTCCCATGATTTATTGTGTACATATTTATATTAATAAAACATATGTTTAATTAAACTAAACAAATGTTTGTTGATTGCTTAGATTAATATTGGAGTCTAACACGTGGTCAGAAATTAAAAATAGACCACGACAACAGTCATCAAGAACAAAAGCAGAAAAACAACACAAACCCACTAAAGTCTCGTGAATTCACGTTTCTACTCCACATTTGGTATCGCTGGTAAGGCACAAAAATGATAAAGATCCATTAAAAAGGGCCATACGCAAGATAAAAGTCCCAAGAAAAAAAGACAGAAACAAAGGTACACTAACATGTATTCATTATTTATGTGTTTGATTAAGGTTCAAACTTTTTTGTACTTTTCAGAGATCAGATATCATCTTCATTTTAGGTAACGCATAAGGCTTCCACCAGGGTACGCCAACCAGCTCTTGCCTTTCTATCAAATTCTCGCTAGCTGTATCCCAACTTTTTTGTTTTTAGGGTCCTCCTCCAAGTACATTTTGGCCTTCCTGGTTTCCTCTTGGCAGCTGCTGTCCACCTCTGTGCTCGTTTTACATCCCTTTTGTTATCCATCCTTAAAATATGCCCTATACGTCTCCACCTTCTCATCATTGACGTTTCTATTCCTGATCTTTCAGTGAGTTCGAATGTTTGATACTATGTCCATTTGATGTTCATTATATTTCTTAGCAATCTAACCTCTCTGTTTTCTTTAAATTTCCTTTTTTGTTCTCCGTGTCTCTGCTCCATAAAGTAAAACTGATCTTACATTGCTACCATGGTAGGGGGTAGCAAAATATTTTGCTTCTATTTTTTAGAAAAAAACCATCTTCTTAGAACTGAAATATCTAAACAAGGACTTCAAGGCTATAACAAATTAGGCAATTTTGTCTCATTTATGAACCACAACGATGTTACGATCAAACAAGTCGAGGATTGTTTTTATACTGGTATTTTATTAACCGGCGCCATCTTGATTGTCTGAGGAAAACGAAACTTCAGAGCTAAAAAGCTGTAAGTTGATTTTTTTACGGAATGATTATTACACCTATTACAGGCTAGTGGTATATGCCCATCCATTTTCGTCAACAAACCAACTCACATACTACAATAATGGAAGCGGGAGGTTTGGCATGCCATAAAACCTGGTTTAACTCACTATTTCTTTAGAAATGCCTTTACCAAGTCAAGATAATTACTATATTTTTGGTTGTTCGTTCTAAAGTTTGCCAGTTTCTTGAACTTTGATTTGTGGATTGTCTTTTTTTTTACAGTTTCCTGTTGCGTTCGGTATTGTGTTATTAACTACACTCCGACGCTTTTTAGATGTGATCTTCTATATAAAATTCTTTGTAAGGCAGAGGGGTTTTGGACTATATATCATATTGTTCTCAACTTGCATGTAAGCTAAACATCGATAAATCAAAAAAAAATCCTCTGATCCAGAAATTCCATTTGCCCGATTTAACTGATATTTAATTCCTATTTGCGTGTATGAGCAGTCTAGTTTATTTATTATAAATACCCACGATACATTTAAAAGACATAATAAAATATGAAGCCATGTATATAATCTGTCACATGTATTGTATTTCTAAATTCCATTTTTCCTAAGCGGTTTAAGTTACCGACTGTTACCACAGAAACAGGACGCAAAACAGCTGGTTCAAGGTTCCTGTACATATACAGCAAATAAACAATCTGTGATTTATAGCTTACATTAAATTCTAAGGAATATTTCAAATTTGAGAACAGGTTATACTATATAACATGATTTGGTTCTGTTTACACCATTCATAAGTTGCGGTTTATTAAGACAAAAACCATGTTATATCGTCCATATAACCTGGTCAGAAATTTTAACTATTCCTTTAACTAATAAAATTTGCGATAAAAACTATTTCTGCAGACGAACGAAGGCAAACTTAGGTGTGGCTACAAAATGTTTTGCAAAACAGTTCTAAACACATAATACATGTTTAAATACTCATTGAAAATGTACGCAAATCATCGATTTCTGTTTCACTATTTATTTAATACAATTTAACTCGCTTTTGTCTTGGCAAGATTGCATATCCATTATACCAAGTCCCCTACCGGAAATTCCAGGGGCTACAGCATCGTGAAAGTCATTGGACCCGAACGAAATTCAAACCTCATCTGAAACTTATGTACAGAATATCAACTCAATATCTCTAAGCGTTGACAAAAAAGTAAGGAAAACGTGTGTGATGGACGGACTGCAATTCAACATAAAGTCCCCATACCTCGAAGGCAGTAGTAGACTAATAATAGTTACTATGAATTTTCCTCCTAAGTCAGTGTTTTGTTAAAATATAAGAAGTAATTTTTTTAAAAACCTTAATAATCATCATGAAAATTTTGAACGTTTGGACAATTTTAGTAAAATAAATATCATCTTAAACCCATCAACACCAACACAAATTAAGGCTGTATCGTCTTTTATAGAACAGTCATTAGAACTGAGGAAAGAAGACCTTGATCAGTCTTAGTTTATTAAATTGTTATAACTTCTTTATATATGTTTATTTGTTTTATGATTTGTCATTGTATCGCCATGACTTGTAGTCTTGTGTTGCGTTAATAAAGTTATTCTTTGTTTCTGAATCCACGTTCGCTTTGGAACTTCTGTCCTGTGAAAATGACGTTCCGTTTTTATAATACAATTTTTTATAATATTTGTTTTAGTTCTACAAGTTAACTAATCTTACCCTCGATTGTCATGGCAAGATAAAGGTAGAGAAATATCCAGAAAAATATTCGTAACATTTTTCTTGATAAAGTTCTTTCGAACATCCTCAATTACTCATTCGCAGTTCCCTTTATACACAAAGAAACTGCAACAGGTGTTAGGATAAATGTCAGTATATCTGTGGCGGAATATTTAAGAGACTAGAAACATACTTATTAAGTGTCACATTTATCTTACATGGGTCCATGTGATTTCATGTTGATATTTGTTGACGCTTTCTTTAACGCTTGGTTGATTGATTGATTGATTGATTGATTGATGTTTAACATCCAACAAGCAATATTTCAGCTATATTCAGGACGTGAGCAATTTATAAATTGATGATGTTTAATAATTAGAAAGTTGGCATAGAAACAACCCTGTCGAAATATAGTAAAACTGTAATCTCACACAATAATATGAGGCTTTGACGCTTGGTTTACGAAAAATAACGGGACATATGAAATTATAATTTTTTGCCATAATTAATTACTGGTAATCTGCGTGCCATGAGTGTGTAATTTGCGGGTGAGGGATTTTCAGTATTCTGTTTTGCAAAATCCTGTCGTCTAGTAAAATAGTAGGTACTAAGGAAAATGGCAATCCTTTTTCAATTAAGGTTTTGGACTGGAGTAATTTCTGTACGTGTATGTTCACGTGCCTTCTAAATAAAAAGTTTATAAGGAGGAGATCGACCAAACCCAAATCTGACGACTCAATAAAAGATTGAACAACAAATCACAAATAACTAACGAAAAGCAAATAATTAGAAGAATAAATAAGAGTACACGAAACAGACATATACAATTTTATCTGGCGTAGTTGATCATGGGAAATTAACACCTTTATTGCAATACCCTTTTCTGTACTTTAACAACACAGGCCTGCAGGAACTAATAATATTAACCATGGCCGTCTGAACACGTCCTTTCTAAGAAAATTATTGTTACGTTACCGAGAATCGTAATATTGTTTAACCAAATGTAGTGTTTTAGCTTCAATATCAGATATCAAACTCGTCACACCTAGTTCGGAAGTGCCAGAAGTGTCCAAAGTTGTTTCATCTAGGAGGGGACCTTTCCAGACCCAAAAACCATTTTTGTCCAGGTTGTATAGAGAAGGCATAGAGGAATCGTTATCACAAGTTATCACAACAGAAAGTAGAGGTCATGACTTCTGCTTGTTCCATTTTGATAAGGATGCCTCTATATTTCTCGTCTACAACGCCTATAAATTCGGTCCCGTAAAGATCTTAAAGGTTAACCTCTACTAAATAGATTAACATAGGTGACCATTATAACATTTTATAGAATACTGAATTTACCTTATGTTCACTATTAGTGACACCCTTATTTTCTCAAAATACCATGTCTTCGCTAACAAATATCTGACCGGCACAACAATATTAAAGTCTAATAAGAATGTTTTGTAAAGTTTACAAAATGACGACACAAATAGAGCTAGTTTCAGTTGTCAGGTGGATAGAAACAGGTGCCAGTCTGTTAAGTTTACGTACAAAATCTAATACTTGCTTGAAATTATTAAATTTGGATTCATTTCACTTCTAAAATATTTGTGCATCATATAAACTTAATTTATTTCAGAATTACAATTTTTATGCAAGGTGAAAGTAGAACTACGTTGGTTTTTTAAGCACTACTTTTGACTACGGCATCAACTGATTGGCTATTTAGTAGAGGTTAACCAAAAAAGAATAGAAACGTAGAAGTAATGAACTCCCGCTTTTTATTTCTGATAACGATGCCTCTATGTCTCCTTACAATGTCTTGCGAACTTCAAATTTCTTTAACATGACCCTTACTTTTTTATATTCCCTTAACGATGCTTCCTCTACAATTCCTCTATAGTCACTCACTGTCATGATCCTTAAAGTTTTTCTAAACTCTTGCATATATAGACCAACAATATACAAAGGTTCGAAATTGGTTTTTCGATTCGAACTTTAAATTTGCGAACATGATTTTCACTTTTTTATTCTGATAACGATGCTTCTGAATATGATATGTATAATTTTATTTCACATGCATAAGCAAACCGTCCAACCATATCAAACTTTGAGCAATCTTTCGGGTTATTATAGGCATCTCGGGTTATGGATGTGATATTAAGAGACCTATATCATATTCTATATTATCATTATGACATATTTTACTTTTGTTTCAGTGCTTTCAAATTCTGTCATGTATCATTCTCTTTATATTGTTACAAAGCAGTTTTCATTGAAAAGCAGCACAATTTGACAACATTTAAAAAAACTTTCTTGTTTTCGTGAAGACATGATACATGAGTATTATAGCAATAAGCCAGTGTTACGAACTGATCTCTTGGTTGTTTTAAGATAGTGTGTGCCTTCCAATTTAGACGAATTTATTGCTACAGACCTCTTACACAGCCAAGTTTACCTTTTACAGACAATCGGAATTCCAATGGGTACAAACTGTGCCACACTCCTTGCTGATTGTTCCTGTATTCTAATAAAACTTAATTTCTTCGACGTCTTATTAATGACAAGAAGATAGCAGAAGCCCTGAAATTTTACATGTAGATATATTGATATGTCCTTTTAATTAACAACCCTGAATTTGTTGAGTGGCTTACGTTATTATATCCTTCAGAAATGAAAATTAAAGAGACCACAGAAACAGCTTCATCTACATCATTTATAGACTTACACCACGAATATGAGACCAACAGTTATCTTAGCACAAGAATGTACGACGATTTTAATTTCAAAATTATAAATGTTCCTTGCTGATGAAGCAATATTCCAGATTCTCTTGCATAGAGAAATTTGTCAGGTATGCAAGAGCTTGCAGCGAGTACACATACTGATTTTTGCAAACGTCACCAATTTCTTCGGGATCAACTTATAAACCAAGGTTACAAGTAAAACCAACTTGTCCGAGCCTTTAATACTTTTTACTATAGATTCTACTTCATAGCCCGCTCCGGCATCAACACATTTGTGTTAATGAACACATCAAAGCTATGAATTTGTCCGTGTAAATTTCAAAATTGCCAAAACCCTAAGGTTCTTCCTACTCCAGGCATAGGTTGATCTTAGTCATAATTTGGTTTCCAGTTCGGCATATTTTGATTTTATTTTTCTATGCTCTTCATATTCATCTAGTGTTTGGCATTTTCAATATTTTGAGTAGAGAGCCTCTGACGAGTCTTGAATAGATGAAACGCGCGTCAGACCTAGCAAAATTTATTGCCAGGAATTTTGTTTTTTTCATTCTTTGTTGAAAAATACACTCTCGTTTGAAAATATAGTTGCAGATAGTTTTCTCAACTTTTGAATTAAGTGTACATGGAGTGTGTTACGATGATTATTGGATACACCAATTAATGACCAGTGGTATACGATAATTACCATTTGTATCAACTAATTTACATACTACAGTATTAGAAGCAGAAGGTTTGGTATGTCATAATATATAGTTTAACCTGCCATTACCAACTTATGACCATTGCTGTAGTTAATATATTTTCGGTTGTTGGTTCAGGAGTTTGCCGGGTACTTTTCGACCTATTTTTAGAGCAATTACCTTGTTTACTTGCTTTAGGCCAGCCAGGAACACCAACAGAAGAAAGATAATATACAGACACGTCACTTAAGTAATTGTATGTTAATGTTACAGTTAACCAGGTTGATATACCATTAGCCTTGAGTTACATTTGATCAGGGACAATATATACTAACCATCTTGGTTAAATTACAAGAACACTAACACAAAGCTATAGCACTAAGGTCGGTAATTTACAAGGACATTATATACTAACGGGACATGTATTTGACCTCCTATGTCAAATAACTAGGACACTAACGCAAAGCTATAGCACTTCGGTCGGTAATTTACAAGGACATTATATACTAACGGGACATGTCACTGACCTCCTAGGTCAAATAACTAGGACACTAACGCAAAGCTATAGCACTTCGGTCGGTAATTTACAAGGACATTATATACTAACGGGACATGTATTTGACCTCCTAGGTCAAATAACTAGGACACTAACGCAAAGCTATAGCACTTCGGTCGGTAGTTTACTTATTTAAGAACAATTAGAATAATAACTTGAATTTACATTCCGTGAGCCTGAAAAAGGTGCATTACCAGTAATAACAATCATTCCAATGATTTTTACAGTTAATACAATAAAATGTTCAGCAAAGTAAGTCGGAATTTAAATTGCTTGGTAGGAGGCTATCATATTTAGTTAGTATATATTGTCCTTCATTTGGCATTAGTAAAGAGCAAGTTCCAATTGTAACATGTAGTAAAGAGCAAGTTCCAATTGTAACAGGGGCCTCGGTGGCCGAGTGGTCAAGGTAGTTCGTCTACTATTGATCACGTGGTCTGTCAACACTGAGATTGCGGGTTCGATTCTCACTGCAGGCAGGGTGTACTCGACTCCAATCTTAATTGACAAGGAATTGCCAGTTTTCCTACCGCAGGTCGGGGGTTTTCTCCGGGTACTCCGGCTTCCTCCCCCAATAAAAACTGGACGCCATGATATAGCTGAAAAATTGCTGAAAGTGGCGTTAAACACCATCAAACAAACCAACAACAAAAAACCAATTGTAACAACATTTGACCCACAGTTCTCACTAACATTGAAATGTACCAGAAAAAAAAGTCTTAAACAGAAGCCATGGACAGAGTTTGTAACAATGTAGATCATAAGACAAATATGGCGTCTTCGGGCATTTCTTTTCATACATGTATTATTCCGTTTAAAAACTAATACAGGTTGAGTAGTTTGTTGAGCTGCTGACTATAATGTGCAGATTTAAGATAACAAGGAATAAATAGTACCAATGTTAAAAATAAATGTGACTTAAGAGTCATTATCCGTAAATATACATATTGTTTTTTAGAATTATAGTCGACCAGGTTCTTCATATCTAACACAAAATATCGGGGCTAGTGGAGTAAAATGAAACAGCGTAAGCACAATCATTAAATCCGACCAATAACAGTACTAAAATAGGCAGTAAATTTCAGGTTAGCGGAAAAGTAGTTAGTTCCAGTTTTAGCCTTATCATATCGAGGAAAATGAAAACACAATAAAATTTCACTGCCTCACATGTCAAGGGTTGGAATGTCATGGTGTTTAAGGCCACTTTAATTAAAATTTCAACTGCATCGTGGTGTCCAATTTTATTGGAGAAGAAGTCGGAGTATTCGGAATTGTAGTCAGGGTAACTGGTAATTCTTGTCAACTAAGATTGGCATCGAGCACATCCCGCGCGCAACGAGACTCGAACCAACAACCTCATTATTGACAGGCAAGTGAAAAATAGTAGATGATTAACTACCTAAATCACTTCGCCAAGGAGATCACCTGTTATAGATAACTATCTTAATCAGTCCGCCAACGAGATCACCTGTTGTAGATAACTACCTTAATCAATCCGCCAACGAGATCACCTGTTATAGATAACTACCTTAATCACTCCGCCAACGAGATCACCTGTTATAGATAACTACCTTAATCAATCCGCCAACGAGATCACCTGTTATAGATAACTACCTTAATCAATCCGCCAACGAGATCACCTGTTATAGATAACTACCTTAATCAATCCGCCAACGAGATCACCTGTTATAGATAACTACCTTAATCACTCCGCCAACGAGATCACCTGTTATAAATTTAAAAGAATTAAGCTATAAAGATAATTTATTTTAAAACTCATTGCAATTATAAATAGTTAAAATTTTATTATAAACAATTTATGTTCATTTCGTAATTCCTCTAATTGTTGCATCTGCATACTCGATCAACATTTCGTAATTCCTTTAATTGTTGCATCCGCATACTCAATTATTTGTTTGAAAATCTATAACCCCAATTAGTGGCGGATACAGGGGGATGCCCCTCGCTCCCCTTACAAAGCAGCAGCGCCCCTTCTGTCAACAAATGTGAAATGTGTCCAGATTGGCCACCTTTACAAGTTGAGCATGACCGCTTCTTTATAAGAAATCCTGGATCCGCCACTGCCAGTTATCACTAACATACATGCTAGTGACAGGCACATATTAATGGATATGGGACTTTAACGTCCCGTGAGGAGTATTTCGGCTGTTTTAGGACAAGAACATATAAATAATGTTTTCAAACGACTATTAAGATTGTTTGTTTTAGTTTCACACACTAATACACAAACATATCAATGCACAATGGTCAAATACACATACATATCAATACACAATGGTCTAATAATATTAAAATATCAATACATAGCGATTATTGACTTATAGAATACCACAGATACGAAGGTAACAGGATTAACTCATCCCATCGAGACTCACCAGTGTTGCGGCAAAACAGATCTGGTGCAATAAAACATTATATATACCATTTTGCTAAAATATTATTGTTGAAATTATTAATATTAAGAATTGTTTTCTTAAGAGTTGAAACTATTTAAAATAGCAAGAAAAATTACAAATCAAGATGAGTAATTTTTAAAAAAATATCCCAATTCTGACATACACACACGACACAAAACAGGAACCAAACGCAAAAAATATCTATTAGACACAATTCATTTTAAACGAAACATCTTTAATCGAAATAAAACACACGTTTTACACACATTCTCCACAACTAGTACACACTTTCTTCACACATTTTGCACACGTTCTACACACATTTTATAATTTTTATAAATAAATGTACACCTAACATAAATAACATGTTATGGTATATGCCTTTTATCATGTTATGGGTTAGACGCCTATAATGTTAATTTTATTCCTACTGGGATTGATTTAGTGATTGATTGTTGTTTAAAGTCCATTCCTATTTGGACATTTAATGTCCAAAACTAAAAGTTTAAGGATTCAAGAAACATTGAATCTATCTAAAAATACATATACAAGAAAGAGAGTTAGTTGATATTGAACTTATTTTTTTGGAATCGGAAAGCGGTTTCTAACAATGGAAAATGAGCGAACCTTGTGGATAGGGATGCGGGCTATCACACAGCAAATTAATGATCATTTATGGATTCATGGGCATCTGGGTTACCATTAGCTCTGTTTTTTAAAATGCAATCACATCGTTAATCAGACACAAATATCATGTTACTAAATATGACATTTTGACCGCAACAGCTAACAGTTCAATCCTGATGCTGTATAAATATGTAATATTATCAGTCCCTCCTGAGCTTCTATAAAAAAACCCATACTACAGTGCTTTCAGAAATAAGGTTAAAAGGTGATAGCTTAAGAGGTTAAAGTTCAAACAATGGATTAAGGACAGCAATTAATACCAATTAGCTGCCCTTGACTTTCATTTGAGCTAAAGACTACGATTAGGCACTTATTGAAGGTGTTTTACAATCGTAAGTTACAAATATATAACTTTCTAATTGTACAAAACGAATATAAAATACTTTAATCCCTTTCTGATTAATTTTGTGTAACATCGTCTAAACGTAATTTCTCTTAAGAGTTGTCTTCCTTGTATTGATATTCTTTTTATATCACATCACATCAATAAACACAAGTTTGAGATACTACATATTCAAAATATAATTTAAAACAATAAAACATAATAACTTATAAAATATGTTGACCAACCTTTTTTCAAGTTTTTTCAAGTTTTATGACGACAATTAAATCAATACAAAAATGCTACTGTAATTGAAACAATCTTTCAAATAAGATAATTTCTTACTTTTAATATTTTATAAATAAAGTAATAAAAGTTCCTAAAAATGCATCTTATTGCAAATTTCTGAACAGGAAATATGATATTTCCTGATTTCCTATTGATCATAATAAACATCTAACCATATTTTAAATAATATAAACAGACCCAGAGTAGGTGATATAACCTGTTTACACATTTGAAATATTCCGCATAATTTAATTTCAGTAATATTTACTAATAATTTTAGCATTAAATCGTCATGGAACTATTTTTTTTTAATTTTTATGGATAAACACATAATTTTGTACATATATAAACTCGGTTTGTTTTCATTTGAATTGGCCAATCAGATTTCAGCTTACAAAGCAAAGTTCCATATGCCCTATTATTACTACATCCATTGATTGTCATAATTGGTCATCTTCCGTTTCTATTTGAGAATTTAATATAACATCTAGATAAATACCAGAAATAGTTCGTAAATTAATCAAAACTTCTACAATTTTTGCAAAAAGCTTATCACATTTTCCATGATTTTGAGCAAACTGACTTTTTAGTGCCAAACTAAGGATGTCTTCCATCTGTTCAAGTGGTATTGCACCATGCAGTAGTCCAGGTCGATCTGAAAAGGTCAAAGGTCAATTGGTAAATAATTGTCCAATGCATGTTATTTGCTTATTTTCAAGTATAAAAGTCACTGGTTTGTTTGTTTGTTTTAATTACTATCCCAACAGTAAGTAATATTTTAACCCGAAAGTGTAAAATATATCGTGAGTGTTGGAATTGAAAAGGGAAATGCCTTATGACTTCAGCACTTACAATGTATTTACACTTACGACTTTTGGTGAAAAACACTGCTAGAGATTGGAAAACAAAAACATGACCAAAAAATAGTACCTGGTGAAAGTAGAACCATGGCTGCCATGACAGAAAGTTCAACATTGGTAAGTTCCAATTTTTTTAGTTTTTGTACAGAAGAGTACATGTCAGACAGGAACTGCCCAAAGACGCCATATTTGTCACATGTCTTGTGATCCACATTGTAACCGAATCTGTCCATTATTTCGCATTCTTCATTCCATGTAATGGCATGTATGATGGCTATTTCTAAAAGACTTTCTTTCACTAATTTTCGTTGAATGGTCACATCAATTTTCTTGAAAGGTGTCAAATCTCGGGCGAAAATTGTCGTGAAATGAACAATAGCAGGGAGATATCTTGAGCATAAAAGTCTTGTGTCGTATTCGGACTGCACTTCTACAGCCTGTAAGAAAAATAAATCAAATTCTGTAAACATGTAATTTATACTAATTCGCAATCCCCATATATGCGCAGAAACCCCCCCCCCCCCCCCCCCCCCCAAAAAAAAAAAAAGAAAAACCGTACCGAGGTTAATAATACAAACGAGATGTCTCCCCCGCGAATATTTTTTCTCAAGCAAAATAGACCCTCTCCCACCAAAAAAGCAAAACATAAGACGAAATTACAATGTCTAAAATAACAAGAGAGGGGTAGAATATGGTCATAGTGCCTCCTAATTTTGCCCCGTTTCTAAATTACATAAACCTTTTTTATCACCAAAGAATGCTTATATTACATGTGTGTGTGTGCGTAATGCATACCCCCAAAATGAACCCCATGTAGTTAAAAAACCTTCATTTTTTGGTCATGTTGGTTCTAGGTTCTAGGTTTTGCCAGTGTTAAGGAGTTTGATTTATGGATGGTCTTTTTCTACAATTTGGTGTTCCCTATTTTGATATTACTCTCTGATTTACACAACTCTGGAGATTATTAATGATAACCTAACAATAACTGACCAAAGTATTATACCTGTGATTTTTGATATCGATACGTCATCAAGTCAAACTCTTTATTAGCCGATCTGAAGCTATCGTGAATGGTAAGGATCAACTGTTCTGTCTTGATCTGTTTGTCCATGTCAACAGCGTCTACCATGTTGGTTGTATTTGTTGTTTTAAACAAGTTGAATCTGGAGGGCTTGTCCTTCTTAGGGCATCTCCCTAAACGTACAGCTGTGAAAGAAAACCAATATAAGGGGTCGAGCACACCTTGCCCGCAGTGCGACTCAAATTTGCAACCTCCGAGTGTTGACACGCACGTGATCTATAGAACATGACTAACTACTTTATAGTTATAAACGCGATCAACCAAATTTTCAACCTCACAAAGGGCCTTGGTGACCGAGTGGTTAAGGTAGTTTTGTCATCTATTGATCACGTGCATGTCAACACTGGGCTTGCGTGTTCGAGTCTCACCTAACTACAATAATGTAGCTAATTTTTTAATGATGGACGGAGCTACAAAGTGGTCCCATTACTCGTAATGGAGCAAAAATATCTTGAGATTTATACCTGTTTTACGCTACTGTACTGTCATCTTTGTTTAATTTTAATAATTAAATATTTTTCCCTTTTCCGCCGTTCAGCTGACATCTCCACAATTTCCAATTAAATAATTGTAACACTTTTACGTTATAATGGTATTGTTGATGAGTCGTATCGATAAAATGTTATCCCAGCTAATGCAATGAATCGGGAAAATTGATCCGGAATGAAGATTGTCTACTAAATCAATTAAGAAGTTATGCACATCCGGAATGCAAATTTTGTCAGCAATGCCATGAATATGGATAAAGTGTAAAACTAACAAATACGGTGTTGTAGAAATATCTGTTAAACTGCAAAGACGTTAAAAAGTATTGAGCAATTCAGTGAAACGGTTGAATAGCTGATTATATTCATAAAACGCCCCGGGTGTGAATCACTTACGAGTAATGAGACCTCCTTGTAGCCCCGTCCATTAAAAAATTAGCTACATTATTGTAGCGTTGGATGCCAGAGCATTCTCGGACTACGCTCAATGTAGAAAAATTAGAAGGTTTAGAAATTAACGTAAAAAATATTGATACATGTACTACCAAAATTCCAATACGCTATTTCGTTTTAGGTTTAGGATATGCATGTATACATCGGAATTAAAAAATGCGGTTCTGAAATTACAGGCGACAGCAAAAATGTTAAACAGTAACTTTATTAACGAATGAGCGGGCCTATGAGGGTCCAAATGTTTTCAGCAGCGAACACATAACCGCCGTCGTCGCTGGTCAATATATAGGACTTCTATCGTTCGTTTAAATAATCTGCACATAGTGTTTCTGCATAGTTAATGATTCAGAGATATGCATCGTTAAGGACCAGGAAGCGCTAACCCTTACGGAGTACCTGGATAAAAGTTCCTGTATTCTTATTTTCTTAATTTTCAGCTTTATCTGTTCATTGGCTTCGACTATCTTTCGTTGAATTAGTTCTGGTCTAATCCAAAGGTAATTTCTTTTTTGTCTCAAGTAAATACTAACAACAAGTTAATACATAACCGAAGAAAATATGAAGAGGACATTAGCAGAGACAATACATCAGTTGTTCAATATCGGACAACATGAGACAATGCATTGAAAATAGGACAAAAATGGGAAACTTAGCAAACAAATTAGTACACTGAACATAACGCAAGTATACTGAACGACACAATAAAATATATATTATTGAGATTTGTAATTTAGTACAATATTAACTACTATAGACTCTCACGACGATTAACCACAATGTGATAAAACTACAGAACTGAGCAATGCTCACTACTTTACTTTTTTTTTCAGCAGACTTACTAATACAGATCACGTGGTCTGTCAATACTGAGATTGCAGGTTCGACTCACTGCGTGCAGGGAGCGCTCGACTCCAATCATTATTGACAAGTATTGCCAGTTTTCCGAAATTCGGGTGATTTCTAATACTATTCCGATTTTTTACCGGCAATAAAAACTTGACGCTGAAAAATTCTTGAAAGTGGCATTAAACACTATTCAAGCAAACTAACAACAATTCAGTTAGCAATACCTTCGTGTGACATCCCCGAGTCAAGACATTTCTTCATTCGACAGTGCTGACACCTATTACGACTAATTCTCATGATAAGACAACCCTTTTTGTCTGAATTGCTACAAGGTTTGTAAGTTAAATTTTGTCGAACCGTTCGTCTGAAAAATCCCTGTAATGAAAGAAATATCAAATTAGCGACATTTTTATACCAGTATCGAAATTAACACTAATTATTTTAGAGGTCCTGAAAAATTGCACAAAGCATTTTAAAGGGTAATAATTAAAATTATTATATAGTAATATTTTTTCCCCATTGTATTTCATATAGCAATAAAGTGCAGTATATTTTCATATTTTACACTGAATCTCGGCCTTTTATGTAATTTCCGGGAAAAGTACAGATGTGTTCCGAACATCGGCTTTTATATTTTACTGTTGTTTGGTAAACAAACATGGCCGAAAGTGACATACATGATACTGCTCTCGAGGGGAAAATTTGCAGAACCGCTTGAAACTGAACAAATGGAAGTGAATTCGATTGTAGATAAAAATAAATTTCATAGACCAACAAAGGAAAAAAAAATCAAATGTAAACTGTACAAAACGGGATTTAAATATGGTGCACAAGTGGCTCGTTTCAAAGCAGGAATTTATGCTAGTAGTAGTACACTCGAATTTCGGCGAAGAAAGTGTGTCGCTTTAACGTACGTTAATTTCGCTGAAACGCATTGTATATAATTATTTAGGAGTCATTTGGTTTGAGCAATAAATGCAAGATATTTTAAAAGTAATTTAGCCTTGGGATCATTGTTTACATTGCCGAATGAAGGGTAATCGCCAAATTTCGAGAATGGACGAAATTCAAGTGTGTGGCCATATATTCACAACAATAAGGAGCAACAAATAAAAACACAAAATTGAAAAAATCTGTTTTATCATATGTAAATCTACATCAAAATATATATCTGTAATATTGACCAAGTGAAAATATGATAATATTGGACCTAGTAAAATATTACAAAATAGCAAAGATAATGAATAATCACTTAAAAGCACAAAAAAATATTACTATATATAATAAAAGGGTTATTGCATGAATATTGGAAAATATTGTCCCTCGCAAGATGCTATATTGCACTCGCAAGCTCGTGCAATATAACACTTGCTTGGGACAATATTTCCCAATATTCATGCAATAACCCTATAATACTGGTAGGTAATATGTGCAGATACATGGGACTTTGAAATCTGACAAAATAATTTTGAATTTATGAATCATTCTTCTCTTGGTTCAATTACTAAAACGACCTTAAGCAGCGTCACTAGTACCATGTGTACCACAAGGCTAAACAATTGTAAACTTGTATTCTAAATAAGTACCCGCTATTTGGAGCATAATATTTCAACATTTACTGCCACCTGGTGTTAAATGACATTTCAACAACTTTCAAGTTTTGTATTACAATTGACATTTAGCTTGTGGGACAGGTTGAAGAAACTAGTTTATTACGTCTATGCCATTTTTACCTTGCGTTCATAGTTCTTTCCCATTTAACATGTAAAATTTAGATTACAAATTCGCAAAAGTCCTAAATGGCCGGGTTGCAAAGTATGTGCCTTAATAAATGGTTTATAACCACTCGGCCGCTTGTAGATATGATATTAATACTACTTAAGGTTCATTTTGTGCTATGGGAAACCCCAAATGTTTCAATTAAAAGGTAAAATATCTGGTTCACAATGGCAATATGTGACAAAGGTTATGTCTTACGGTTGGTCACCCCCTCACTATATACCCCCTCCCCATTTCAAGGGGTGTGTTTACAAAAATCATCCACCTAGATATTAAGAAATCTCGTCTTGAATTGCCTGTAGCTATGTGACAAAACTTGCCTTAAAATGCAACACCACCTGGTTAGCACATACTTTCTACTTTTAAGTTGTTCTGGTCTATAAATATGCTTGACTATAGATACCACATCTTTGTCGAAAAATATTTTATCCGGCTTGAAAATATGGTATCAGATAGTTTTCCAAATTTTTAAATCCTGTTTACAGTGATTGTGCTACGATGGTCAACTGATACACAGATTACTGACTAGTGGTATACGATACACAACCATTTTGATAAACTAACCTAATCCCATACTGCAGTAATGAAAGCGGGAGGTTTGGCAAGCCATAAAACCTAGTTTATTTATGAGCTGACTAGTAAATGTTTCTATACTAAAAATTTTCTATATTAAATAACTGCACCGAGAACTGTTCCAGCTATATTTTTAATAGTGTATCGTCATCAAAAAGAGTGTACTGATCAGAGGGTAGTTCTCGCAATTTAAATGACAAAAGCAATTCTCGCCATTTGGCTAATTGTGGCGTTACATTCCCATATAAATCGATGGCAAAGGCTTCATTGAGTCGATTACACTTCTTCCATCGAAAACAAGTTACGCTAACCATTTTGTAAATTTTAAAAATTGTCAAAGATCGAGGTGCGAGAATTAATCCGTGACCAGGACAACACGTCACACAAATCTTAACGTATATTATTTACCTTGCAGCCCTCACAAGAGAAGACGCCATAATGGAAGCCGGAAGCCTTGTCACCGCAAATTTTGCAAAGGATGTGTCCGTCGGGGTTCGCTTTCTTCACTACGGAAAAAAATACAAAATAAATGTCACCTTCATTAATGCTTAATTATACCCCTGATGCATGATAACATACATGAAATAAAAAATTACAAATAAACATGGACATTTAAAGTACACTATAATAAGTTTAAGTATATATCTAAAGAATAGTAGCTACATGTGTTAGACATAGTATTGTCAGTAATGGTGACTAATGGAATTACATGTACTCAGTATATAAGTTACTTTTTTTATAAATGGAAAGCACAACTTTTATTCATAAAAAAACATAGATCTTTTTTTAATGATACGATTGTACAGTGTAAATGTTCAACCTTAAGGGGATGCATGACACTTTCACTGAAAATAATTTCCCAATGAATTTTCTTTAAATTCGTCATATAGTTAGTTTTTTTATACAACTTATCATAATTCAAAATAAAAAAATAGGGGTTTCAGAGCTTATTTGCGAAGGGCTGAGCACTAAAATTTGTAAATTTTCTAATACATTATACAGAGAAGAGAATAAAAAAGCACTGAAATAAAACATTACAAAAATTCTGTCCAATGAAATTTTCTTTATTTTTTATATAATGTCAAGAAATTGATACACATTTTAGTGATGGAAAGAAAAATGGGGGTCTCTGGGTTAAATTTTTGTTCAATGGGAAAAAACTGGTCAAAATGTGCTAAAAATGTATGTTTGGTCAAAATTACTTCCCTTGTTAAAAACTTTCTTTTCATTATTTTTGCCTTATGCGAAAACTTTTTATTACAACCATTTATAAACTGAAGTAATAATACAGTTACAAACTGTCATTATCATATTAAATTTGATGGAAATGAAGAGTAAAAAGTGAAAGAAATTATTATTTATATAATTCATCATTAATCTATCTATTTTGAAATTTTCACAAAAAATGACGGATAGTGTCCTGCATCCCCTTAATGCATCATTTCGTATTTAACACACTGTTTCTAAACGAGGTAATGCTAAGAAGTCGTTAATGCAAACTTAAAGATCCAAATGTCGCAAAGCATTTCTTTGACCTTGATGCAAACTTAAAGATCCAAATGTCGCACAGCATTTCTTTGACCTTGATGCGTTTTTCTACCAGCTAACTAGCGTGTTTAGAGTTCTTATTTCAAATATATAGTTTGGGTCTGGAATTTCTTACGATAATATAATCGTCAATTTCAGTGGCATATGTTGGGTGTATATTTCTTTTACACTCATTAAGGAATAAACATTTTTTAACAATTCTTTGTATGTTATCAGAGAGGTACACATTTTAACGTACAATCAGAACTTCGATGGTAACTGAAGTGTTGATCAATACGTGGGAAAAAGTTTTAAACATTCTGAAACAATGAAAGCGCCTTAAGGTGAATTAGATATTTCTCTTTTGTATAGAAAGATGTGCTTTTTAAATAGGATTTACTTTGATTAATTTTAATTTTCTCCAATAATATCTTTACACTTTATTCATGTTATTTATTACGGTCGGTTAGTCTATAATTTGGTCCATTACTTACGAGCATGCGTACTGAAGAAAGGTATATTGTACCAGGATGTGATGGATGTTTTTTTTATGATACGTGTACTGTTATTATAGAACTTGATTGCGTAATAAACCTCTGCGGCTTAGACAAATAACACACAATACAACATATTGGAACATATTCATAGCAACATTAAATGTGACAGGTTTCAAATATTTGTATGTATTTTATCAATCTGGACCTCATTATCGCAATTCAAAGGATTGTTTAAAAACATCAACAATTCTGAGCAAAGAATCCGTATTTAGATTGGAAACCAAAATAAGTTTACCTGGAGGGTATAAATATCATATTTAAATTCAACCTAAACAATTATTTATAAAAATTAAGTTTGTTGTGCTTTAACAACGGAAAACAAACAAGTTTATTTTTATATTCTTTGTATAATTTACATATTGTTTATATGTTTTGTGACCGTTTGTATTTTTATTTATTTGTATGCTTTCAACCCTCAGGGTAAAAATTTGCATTAATAAAATATGTAATTATCTAAGAGTTTGCATATTTTCCAATATCTTAGTTTTCGTGGAATCGTTTTGTATCGATATTGTTTCACCTCTGTGTTATGGTCACACATTAAAAGATCATGGGCCATAATTTCGGTCTTACGACTTGTCTTAGGACTGAATTAAGGACTGACTTAGACAGTCTTAGGACGAGTCTTAGACCTCACACTGAAGGTATCCTAAGATCATACTAGCAAATATGTTGTTTTTTTAACATTCTCATAAGAAACAGATTTTATACATACGTGATTAAATTTCGATTGATTGATTGGATGTCTGCTTTACGTCCAGCGAGCAGTATTTCAGCTGTGTTCAGGACGGGAACACGTTAACAAACAATAAATCAACGGAAAATGGGGGTGGGATGGGTCACAGGGAATACAATTTTGTGCCACTGAAAAATTATTAAGTTTGGGTAGGGCGGAAAATTTAACTTTTGTAGCGGCTACAATGAGCCTACTCTTTTCTAAATCTTCAAAAGGGGTCTTTATCGTGCAAGGAGCGTGGCACTCTCCAAACACGTTACCCACTACGGTCCGCGGTCAGGCTTTCTGTATTATGATCTGAACTGCATTAAAGCAAATTTACTCATAAATCACTTGACACAACAATCCACTTACTCACAAATTGTTTATAAAACAAAAGGCGACATCTTGTTTGGGCACTGATACATTTAGAAAAAAGCAATCAATTCAAAATTAAATCTTTCACTTGCTCCCCGCTTTTTGTTATTGTCGTTTCACAGCGAAAAGGGGGAGCAAGTGAACGATCTTTTTTCACAGCGACAATAACAATAGGGGAGCAAGTGAAAGATCTAATTTCACAGTGATAATTACAAATTAATTAGATTTAACTACAACTAGCACATGATATATATTTCAGCAGGGAAATATGTTAGCAGACTGTCCCTGATTTCAATGAATTTTTTTAAGAGCAACCATTTCTACCGTGAGGGGAGATAACTGAGCATATATAGGGTAATACCTCAGATGTGCGGCCCAAAGCGGTATCCGTTTTAACTTTAGAAATAAATGAAAAGGTACATCTTTTAATTAAAAATTATATCGTTAAGATATATATTGTAAATTATCTAAATACGAAAACAAGACGTTCTTAAAAAAAAACAATAAAACAATACATTTTATGTCCTAAGAAGTCGCTTATAAACATTTTGGAAGTGTATGGACGGTTGTGTCAATGTTTGTGTATAATCAATACAGCTATATGAATAGGTCTGGTTCTCAAGTTCACTGTATGGTTAAGTCTCATTTTATAACGTCCGAAAGTTGCTAAGCCGTTTACCGTATCCTTTTTCTTTATAACTTTTAAACAATAGAGGTCATATCACCAAAGAGATGCTAATATATTTACTTACTTTGTTAATAGCGGATACTCCATATTGGAATATCTATATGACAAGTAAAACTGGTTAAATCTGGTTACCTTTTCAATCAAAAACTAAATTCTTTGTTTTAGATCGTGTCGTATGCGAATCGAGAAAAAAAACTGCCCTTAGCTATGAGAAGAATGTCGTGTTTAATATTATAACCATGTATCATGCAAACAAAGTTTGTACATGCTGCATGTTGTTTTTGAAATTGTCCCTTAACTTTATTTTTCATAAAAACATATTACTAAAAATACTCAAGTTTATTTTTCTTTAAAGTATATTACTCAAAATACACAAAAATATTTGTCTAGTCTATTGATTTTTTAATGTCCTTTATATAGGTATCACGATTTAAATTGAAACCCAGTGCAATGAACCAGTTGTACGACAGCCGGTTTTAAAAGTAAGACATTTTACGTATGTATAGAATGTAGGACAGTTTGACGTATACACAACAATCAAAGTAAGACATTTTCACGTACACACAATAGAAGTAAGATAGTTTGACGTATACACAACAAATACGAGGCTTTGTGAATCGATAAAAAGACATAGGAAATCACAGGCACTTGGGGGTCAGGAAATTTTTTTTGGTATGAATTCTAATAGATGAAATTAAAATGTGTATTCAGTAACCAGTATGACATGTCTAATTGCGAAATATTGCACTCAGAAAAAATAATATTGTTTTCTTTGTGTTAAGTACTACTGTAATGTATGAGTGTGACCTCATGTGAATATCTGTTTTCCTCATCATCTATCGCTCTGGACATTAATTACTTTTGACACCTATATCCTGTATGTCTGAACCGTGTAAATGATTTTTAGAATAGATTTAGTCTCGCAAATGTAAACATGTTTTATAATACTTAGAACCCAGAATGAATATTTCAATGGCGACGAGGATGGGATCCTTTAATATTTGGAATCTTTAATTGATACTAGTGTGCTTGGATTAAATTCCGAAAGTCAGTCTATTCTCCGCATTATAATATAATTCGAAATGGCAGCAAAATTAAATTTGCCGTCACCTCCTCCTTTCAAGGTGTTAGGAGAGAACACTAACATTGCGAGATCCTGGGAACTGTACATTAAAAGATTTGAATATTATCTAACGGCAACAGGAGTTACTAAGGATGACCAGAAACGTGCAATGCTAATACATTTAGCGGGTGAAGAGGTGCAAGACATTTTCGAAAATTTAAATGATGTAGGGGTATCGTACAAAGACGCAAAAGACGCGTTAACAGCGTATTTCACGCCAATCAAAAACAGTGCGTACGAGAGACATCTATTTCGAAAAATGAAGCAAGAAGAACACGAGACAGTGGACAATTTTATCATACGCCTTAAGAAATTATCCGTGTCTTGCGAGTTTCCTGAGAACACCGTTAACGAGATGATAAGAGACCAAGTAATTGAAAAGTGTAAGTCAAAGGAATTACGCAAAAGGTTATTGCGGGAAAAAGACTTGACACTTCAGAAAGTTCAAGAAATTGCTAGAGCATCGGAACTTTCAGAGATGCACGGATCGAAAATGGAACAGAAAGCAGAACAAGAAGAAACTGTAAATAGAGTTCAAAGCAAACAGAAACAATTTAATCCGCGTCTCAAACCGAAATTCGCTCCGAGGTCAGGACCGGGAGTAAAAACATGTTCTCGTTGTGGAAATAGAGGACACTCAGGACAGGAATGCAGGAAATCTAGAAATATAACTTGCCGCGTGTGCAATAAAGTTGGACATTTTGCGAAAATGTGCAGAACAAAACCCGTTCAAAATCACGTAGTCAGATCCATGGATTATCACGCAGAGGATGATGTAAGCGAAAATGAACATGTATTCCAGGTAAATACTAATAACTTATCGTCTCCTCATATAAACGTAGAAATTGAAGGCAAACCAGTTAAAATTTTGATTGATTCTGGTGCTACCGTAAATTGTATTGATAAACAAACATTCAATGATGTTAAATCACCGAAAGTAGTTCTTAGGACATCAAATACTCAGATTTATTCGTATGCATCTACAAAGCCACTCAAATTGTTAGGCTCCGCCTTTCTTAAATTGACAATCAGTGGATCCACCCACTTAATTGAGTTCCATGTTATTGACGGTAAATGCAAGCCACTCATTGGACAACCATGCGCCACAAAATTAGGTATTTTGAGAATCGATGTGAATGAACTTTCAGTTGACAATTGTGATGCTATTTTAACAGAATTTTCTGATCGTTTTGTGGGTCTTGGAAAGCTTAAAGACTTTCAACTGAAGTTGCATATAAATAAAGATGTCAAACCGATTGCACAACCAGCAAGGAAAATGCCATTCAAAATTAGAAAACAAGTACAGGCAAAATTAAATGAACTCATGGCAGAAGATGTAATTGAACGAGTAGAAGGTCCTACCCCATGGGTATCTCCCCTTGTTGTTATACCAAAACAAAATAACGACATTCGAATTTGTGTAGACATGCGTAGGGCAAATACCGCAGTAGAGCGTGAACGCTTCCCATTGCCAAATATAGAAGAAATTTTAGAAGAAATGAATGGCGCCAAAGTATTTAGCAAGGTCGATTTGAAACAAGGTTTTCATCAGATTGAACTGGACCCAGAATCGCGAGAAATTACAACTTTTGTTACTAATAATGGTATTTATAGATACAAAAGGCTCATGTTTGGTATCTCATGCGCCCCAGAGATTTACCAAAGAATAATTCAGCAGGTTGTTCATGATATCCCAGGCTGTCGAAACATCTCAGATGATATAATCGTATTTGGGAAAAATCAGAAAACTCACGACAAAGCTCTTCGTGCATTACTTACACGTTTACGAGAGAAAAACCTTACGCTTAACAAAGAAAAGTGTAAATTCAACAAGACAACATTATCATTTATGGGTCATACACTGACCGCAGATGGTCTTAAACCACAAGATTCAAAGATCAAAGCCGTTCTAAAGACTGGAGAACCGAAAAACGCAAAAGAAGTTAAATCTTTTTTAGGACTCGTCTCGTACTGTTCAAAATTTATTCCTAACTTCGCAACAGTATCAGAACCTCTTAGAAATCTTACTAGAAAGAATCAGGAATTTTGTTGGGAACAATCACATCAAATTTCGTTCGATTCTTTAAAACGTATATTGACTAGCGCACAAGTAATGGCATACTATAACCCAGAATCAGAAACACGTCTCATAGTTGATGCTAGTCCATTCGGACTAGGGGCGATATTTGAACAGAAGCAACCAGATGGAGAATTTCGACCCGTTGCGTATGCAAGTAGAACTCTGAACGCTACCGAACGTAGATATTCACAAATTGAACGTGAATCATTGGCAATTTACTGGAGTATAATACGATTTCATGTCTATTTGTATGGGACTGATTTCACTGTCATTACTGATCACAAACCGTTGGAAACTATATTTACGGCAAAGCATGACCCCCCAGCTAGAATACAACGTTGGCTACTCAAATTGTTATCTTACAAATTTAAAGTGATTTACAGGCCAGGAAAACTGAATGCCGCTGATGTATTATCTCGTTCCCCGCTGAGTTCAATAGAAACTGGTAAAGATGCAAGTGAAAAAGTAGAACATTTCATCAACTATTTAACGGAACATAATGTACCAAAAGCAATGACCTTGTCCGAAATCAAGTCCGAGTCTGCTAAAGATAAAACAATTAGAGAGATTATCACAGCTATAGAAAGTGATAAATGGCCTAATAATGAAGACTTGAAACTCTATAGAAAAGTGAGGAATGAATTATCAGAAAAAGACGACATGCTACTGAGAGGAACAAAATTAATTATTCCGAAATCATTACAGGGACGCGTACTGTCAATCGCACACGAATCGCACTTAGGAATAGTAAAAACAAAACAACTGTTAAGAGAAAAAGTATGGTGGGCAGGAATTGACCGAGACGTAGAAAATCTTATTGCGACTTGTCATGCTTGTCAAATGGTCCAGAATCCGTCACGACCACCACCTTTACAACCGTCTCAACTACCGCAACAAAAATGGGAAAGATTAGGCATGGACTTATTAGGACCGTACCCAGGAGGTGAATACTTATTCGTGGTGATTGACTATTACTCTAGATACCCAGAGGTTGAAATCATAAAATCAACAACATCCTCCGTTATCATACAAAAGTTAATGAAAATATTCGCCACACATGGACTCCCTGTTGAAGTTACTACGGACAACGGACCACAGTTTGTATCGGAAGAATTCAAACTATTCTTACAGGATAACGGAATAAGACATAAACGAGCAACACCGTACTGGCCGCAGGCAAATGGACTTACCGAAAATTTCAATAAAACATTATCTAAATTCATGAAAACATCAAAGATCACGCGCACAAATTGGAGAAATGAACTTTACAAATTTTTGTTGGCTTATCGTACAACTCCACACTGTACTACTGGCATCGCACCCGGAGAATGTTTGTACGGACGGAAAATGCGAAATAAATTGCCGCATTATGAGCCAAGGCTAAAGGACAAGAAACTGCGCGACCGGGACAGGAAACAAAAGTTAAGAATAAAGAAAAACGCCGATAAACGGGCAGGAACATTTGTCAACTATCGTACAGGTCAAAAAGTTTTAATAATGAATCGAGACCAGCATAAGACTAGTCCAAAATGGGACGAGGGATTTGTTGTGCGTGACCAAAGAGGGACACAAGTTAGGTTAACGAGAGATGGACAAACGTACTACCGGAACACAACACATGTCAAGCCACATCTGTTTAGGAGTGAGGAATAAGAACTCTTTGTTAGGACTAAGTTTGAATGGATCGAGTGAATGTGAATAATATTTTTTGAAATTTGATGACATTAATTCTTGAGATTATTTTTCTAATGAACAGTAAATATTTAGTAGAGCTTTAAAAATCATATGTAATAAATCCGTTAGTTAAAGTTAATTACTTTAAAGAAAGGAAGGGATGTAATGTATGAGTGTGACCTCATGTGAATATCTGTTTTCCTCATCATCTATCGCTCTGGACATTAATTACTTTTGACACCTATATCCTGTATGTCTGAACCGTGTAAATGATTTTTAGAATAGATTTAGTCTCGCAAATGTAAACATGTTTTATAATACTTAGAACCCAGAATGAATATTTCAACTACAGCAAAGAGAAAAAAATATTTATTCTGAGCGCAATATTTGGCAATGAGACATGTCAGACTAGTTACCAAAACGAATGAATACAGATTGTTAACTCATTTTTTAGCATTTCATTCCAGAATTTTAAACAACTATCCTGACCCCATGTGCCTGGATAGGAAATATGAAAAAACATACGCAAAAATTTGTATAAAAGAACGTCTGTATACTTCTTAATTTTGTTAAGTTTTTTTATTTGTTTTGTTTGATGTTTTACGCCACTTTCAGCAATTTTTATCATGGCGTCTAGTTTTTATTGGGGGAGGAAGTCGGAGTACTCAGAGAAAACCCCCGACCTTCGGTCGGAAAACTGGCAATCCTTGTAAATTTATACTGATGTCAAGTGCATCCTGCAGTGACACACTAACCCGCAACCTCAGTGTTGACAGACCACGTGAACAAGAAAGACAAACTACCTTAACCACTCGGCAACCGCGGCCAAAATTTTGTTAGGTGATAGCCTATACACTATAAAATAGAATATATTGTATGTTTATTTGTCAATTAAGACGCCCATGAAGAGCTGTACAACCTTAAAGTTAAAAAATAAATTAACAAAATTAATAATTTCAAAGAAATAAAAACAAATGAAAACCAATGAAAACGGGAAACATCAATGCATATATCCACAAAATAAACAATTATTATAACCAGCAAAGTGGAAGTTACATAGATGTATACTTAAAAATAAAATAGTGTATATTTATATTTATCATGTATCAAGAATTTTATTTCTTTAACTATTAATAGTTTGTAAATAATCAGTTAGTTTGTGAAGGATTATCTTGTCTTCAGATGATAATAGCAAAGTGAATCGGGAAGTGGTACCTAATCTACTATAGTTATTAATATTATTTGTTTCCTGTATTGTTTATAACTCGTACAATATGCTTCTGAATCATTATTGTTTGTATTGTCATTGCCCCTTGAGGGTCCATAATTGGTCAATAAACTTGTATCCCTTGTATTCCTGTAGAGATTTTGATCTTTCTTACAATAATTTAAGCACATGAGTAGTGTAAATGCCCCGTCAACGAGAGTTGGGGGACATACATTTAGGGTGTGTTCGTCAGTGACACTACATACATTTAGGGTGTGTTCGTCAGTGACTTTACATACATTTAGGTAGTCTCGATCACCCAGACGCATATATAATAGCGTCTGGGATCACCTTGTTCTAATTTCACTACCAATAGGTGGAGACAAAACAATGATTCTATTTTTAGGGCCCTATTTTTAAACCAGGAAAACCATGCATACTTATAATATGACGTCACATTTAGATTCACTCTTGATTGTGCATAACAATAATATTTGTTTAATTGATTGATCAAGTAATATTTTATAAAAATATTCAAATGTAAACTTTGGCACAATTTGTTATACACTTTTTGATATGAACGGAAGTAATTTTTTAGACAATAAAAATATCATCCAATCAAAAATTACGCCCAGTTTTGGGCGTAATGGTAACGAGTTCAATATAGAGATGAATCCAGACGCACAAATGTAATTAAGCGTCTGGATGATCGAGACTAACATTTAGGGTGTGTTCGTGAGTGTCTCTACACACATTTAGGGTGTGTTCGTCAGTGACTCGACATACATTTAGGGTGTGTTCGTCAGTGACTCGACATACATTTAGGGTGTGTTTGTCAGTGATTCTACATGCATTGTCTGTTTGTCGGTGACTTTACATACATTTAGGTTGTGTTCGTCGGTGACTCTAATACATTTGGGCGTGTTTGTCAATGACTACATACATTTAGTGTTTGTTCGTAGGGGACTCTACATACATTTTGGGGTGTGTTCGTCAGTGACTCTACATACATGTAGGGTGTGTTCGTCAGTGACTCTACATACATGTAGGGTGTGTTCGTCAGTGACTAATATATTTAGGGTGTGTTTGTCAGTGATTCTACATGCAATGTCTGTTTGTCGGTGACTCTACATACATTTAGGGACTGTTCGTCAGTGACTCTACATACATGTAGGGTGTGTTCGTCAGTGACTCTAATACATTTAGGGTGTGTTTGTCAGTGATTCTACATGCATTGTCTGTTTGTCGGTGACTCTACATACATTTAGGGTGTGTTCGTCAGTGACTCAACATACATTTAGGGAGTGTTCGTCAATGACTCTAATACATTTAGGGTGTGTTCGTCAGTGACTCTACATACATTTAGGATGTGTTCGACTCTTCACATCTTTATGCAACTGGTAAACAATAACAACATATGATCTCCTTACTGTTAAAGTTTGTAGGGTTTCCATGAACTTAGAAAAAGGGGGCCAAAATTGCCAAGAGGCACAGAAGTATCGTCGAAACACATTTTTATGAAAGCTTCGTTTAATTAGAAAAATATATAACGTTTGAAAAAAAAATTCAAGCTAAAAATTTGCTTGCATGCAACTAAACAAAAGCCTGATCTTCTTCATGCATTGGCAAATTAAACATTTACCTTCGGAGTTTTGGCATATACTTATGGAATGCAAACCTTTGGCTTTGAGTGAAAACGTTGAAACATGTTTTAAATTGCGTATTAGACAGGAATTTAATATTAGAGTTCCCATTGTCTACAACTATGGATACGGTCTATAAACTTTTACCATAAGTATTTATAGCATGTACGTAACGGGTGTTACTAAAACGCGGAAACGGAATGCGGAACGGAACTGAAAACGGAAAAATGAATAAAAAGATATTTCGACCTAATAAACATGACTAATATTTTTATATAGGTATGTGATATTAATTGTCACTTCAATAAAACCGCTAGGTAACATCATCAAACAAGTTTGGTGCCATGTTTATGCATGCGTAAACGTATGACTTGTTCATGACTGGAAAGCATAGTAAGTTAGTAATCATATATATTATTAAAATAAATATTGTATTTTCATTTGATGCAAATTCAACCGGGGCATGTTCCGTTGTTGTTTTGAACTTTGACTTAAATGTATTGATCCCGATATCACAAGTTACGACCCGGAAACCAATTTCTATACTCCCCATTTAAGCAGCGATAATGCATTGCCCCTCTGACGAAGGATAGTAATGATTTTTATTGTTTTTGTTGTTTTTTAGTTTGTTTTTGTTCGTTTGTTTTTGTTTGCTTCTTTTTTGCAGATTTTAAATCATTTGATAAATTGGCATAATACAAAATCATTATCTAAAACTTCAAATCATTGGTAACCTATATAGTTTTCAAGTTAAAGCGTTCACAAAAATTTTTGGACGGACTGGCGAACGGACGGTAAGAAGGAAGAGCGGACAGACAGACATACAGATAAAGTTTAAGGATAGGAACTTGTACAACGTGTACAATTGTCTTAGAATGAAATAATGTACATGTATGTATGAATATACCAGTACTTACTGTAACCGCTTATTAGCACAGCATAAAATTAACTTTTGGGCAGAATGATACAGCCATGCATGGGACAGGTTAAGCAACTAGTACATAAATGCATCACATCATACGTTAACTGTTTTCTCTCATATCAATTGTTATTAATCACTGACATTGAAAAAAGCAATGGAGTCAAGACAACGGGCATACAAAGAAACGCACAAAAAAATTAAAGAATAATTGCAATCCGCAACGCAACTGGAGCAAATGGAGAGTGAACTGAGGTGCAATAGATAGGTGACCACTTAATGCTTGTTGCAACACACAATTTGAATTATATGTAGTTTAGAGAGTTCAATTCCTAAAGGTGTATTTCTTTAGAAGGGATATTTTATACAAAATTTATACAGATATTCTGTAAAATACTATCGTGTATGTTACACCTTACAAACTCTTTGAACTTGTCTTGCCACATCTTCAAGGCTGAGTGAAATTAATACCGATGTCCGATATATAAGTTTATATACCAAACGTTAATCTGACATGTCATAAATCTTAATTTTACTGAACGATTTTTGCTGAAAGGATTATCAGGAACAAACGTTACGGACTAGGGTTAAAATCGTACTTGATTAACACCATCTGAGTCTTTAAATCTTTTAAGGAATAATTATCTTCCTTATTGCCGGCGATGCCATAGGTCGAACTGGGGTTTTTGGGTATCATTTTAAAACAAGCTCCGCCTCTGAGCCAAGATTTTCTTCCAAACTTTATTGTTTAATCCCGCCCCCTATTATGAAATTAAATAATTAAATAGATCAATAAATAGAGAGTTGTGTGTGTGAGTGTTTTTAACGCCCTTGTCGACGCACCTAAAAATGGGATGACGCGAGATTGTAAGGGGGTTAGAATTTCGGAAAAAGTTGAGGGGGTGAAAGCAAATTCATTTATTGCGGAAAATCTGTACGAAAATTTCAAATTGAATCAGGAAAAGGGATTCCTTTCCACTAACAACATCCCCTTTTAGATCCACCACTGTTTTGTCATATTTTTTATTCAAAAGCAAATGAAAACTTTTTTTATTCAACTGGGTTTTTTTTCTTAAAAAGGAGTGAGTGGGTGTGGTGTTTTACGCCTAGCGACAATATATGGGTTATGTATGGGCGATTGCAAAAGAAGCCATGAACATGAACAATTTATTTTTACTATAAAAATTGTATCTGTTTAATTTGAAATTAATTTTCTTTGAAAAAGAAATCCTCAAAATCATATAGTTTCTATCGATTAAGGGCCTGGTTTTAGTGGTGCTTTGTTTAAACGAAACCGAAACCCCGATAAAATACAGTATTTGTTTTGTATTGTAATGTTGTGTGCAATTGAGTGTCATATACATGTTTGTTATGCCCTATAAAGGCCAATAGGAATTAAGAATATCTTAATAACGCTATATATTAATATCTAACACTACCAAAAATCTTCTTTTTTTACGTTTTAACTCCTTTTCGTAGTCTATTGTATATTCATATTGATATTTGCAGGGGCACCTACTAAAAGTAATGTTACATTTTGTGACAATGTCATAAATTTGGAGATAAATTGTCTTTTTTTTTGTTGTTGACTCTGGTCCAATGAATTCCATCAAATGCACCTTATGTCTACGCCTACCGAAATGTAAAATTATTTGCGTTTTTATAAATGTCTATGAAAACTGAACCCAAGTTTTCAGCTGTCTTCATAATTTTCCAATTCTTCTGAGCTTTCTTTTCAATTCTTAGTCATTCGTTTTGTCAACTCTCGCGTGCCTCCCTTTTTCAGTTTTTTCACTACTTCATTTTGAAGGCATCTATTTTTAGTCACTTATAAGTTATCAAAATGAAAATACAAAGAAGCAGTACATGTTTTCAAATTTTCTTTAATCAGGCTTTTGAAAATGATCACAAATAATTAAAGCCTATTTTTGAATGCAGCTAAGGGTTGCACTTAAAGGGTTGCACTTAATGTAAATATGCAAAAAGACGCAACGGATCGAGCTAATTATATCTGCAAAAATGAAGTCCGAGAAAACATTACAGCTATATCTTATTTGCACTGCAATTTACAATACGCCGAAAACATTTTATAATTTAAAAATCAAGATTTGCCGTTTTGATGGAAACAAGGAAATGTGCATTTAGCCGTCTATTTTAATACACCTACGTTAAATGTTTATATTAAACATGATGTTGATAAGTTCTGACCAATAGCAGATCCATAAAAGGGGTTTGGTTTTTTTTTGGGGGGGGGGGATATCCCGTATCCGAAAAAGTGTTTTCCAATTTCCAATATCCCTGTAAATAAAATGGATTTAAATATCCCATATCCCAGTAAGTTTAGCCTCAAATATCCTGTATACCATGAATAAAGTGAATATCCCATATTCCAATATGCCCTAAACAAGCCTCATAAAACACTTATTCCGTTTTCCGTTCCGTTTTCCGTTTCCGTTCCGCGTTCCGTTTCCGCGTTTTAGTAACACCCATTGCCCTGAACCAATTATACGACTTAAAAAGTGGAATGAACCAATTATACGACTTAAAGGTGGAATGAACCAATGATACGACTTAAAGGTGGAATGAACCAATTATACGACAGCACTTTTACCTTTAAATTGTAGGACAGTTTCACGCACACAAAAACACACTTTCGATGAACACGAGATTTTTTATCGGCGAAAATTTAAATTCCTTTATAAATTCAAGTTTTTCATCCAATTTGTGACGTATTCGTTTTTAATATAGTACAGTATCGTTGGTTTGCAGTATTTTACTTTGATCTTTACCTCATTCTACTAGCGCGAGACAAGAAAGGATCGATCAACATCAGTGGTAGTGCAAGGCGAGAAATTCTCAGACACCGAAGTGAAAACATTCCTTGCCTCCTTCGAGACCAAAAGAAATCTGATGCATTTGATCCGTGACCTAACACAACTGACATCCATTTTCTTCACCCAACACTATCACCTATGTATATACTCGGCAGACGACACTGGCAGACGACCATTTCAGAATTTTTGCTGATTTTTTTTTTTTTTCACAATTAAAGAGATACATTTATATTTAAAAAAGCATTCCCCATACTATCCCCTAGTGTACAAATGCTCGTATAGGAAATGTTGATAATAAAGACGTTAGTCATAAATGGCAATACTATTCAAGGAAAATGGCGTCCTTCAATGAGATAGGGACAAGAAAATGCATCTCGTTTTAGAAAACGCAAATAACCTATACATATTTTGCATTTGTTGTGCATATTAACTGAAGTCTCAATTTTGTTCAAAATTTATTTAATGTTACAAAAACGCATTTTGCTGTCGTAATAATCCAAATTTAGTGTTGTGATTTGTCGAATTAGCGTCCATAAAAAACCACACAAACACACAAAAGCGATGTTACAACTATTAATTTCAAAACAAAATGATTAGATACTAATTTTTTTTTATTGAAATCCTCCAAAACGACAAATATATCAGCATATGCCTGTATTTATATTTCATTTAACATAATGGCTTACAGTTATAAGTATACAGACTCGTGAAAACTAATACTGTTGCGACATACCTGAGGCGATGATTGATATTTTAGACATAAACTAATAAAACAAAGGTTTACCTTCAACATGCATTGATATTCTTGGGCAGATTTAGCATTAGTTTGAAACTTTCGAGAATCCTCTGCCGTCTAACGCTTTTTTAGAATCTGATGGGAGCAGCACGCTTCCATCAGTCTAAAAAAGCTTTGGACGACACCTGAGGATTCTCCGACTACTTTTGAGAATCCAAAATTGTTGGTTTCAGTGTTACTAATGAAAATGTTTCTACCGCAGGAAATTCTATATTGGCATTTTTGAATTGTAACACTTTGCAGTATAAAGACAAACTATAAAACTAATATTCCGTTTGGCCCACCACTCTTTTTTGTTTTTTCACACATGTAGTAACGTTAACTACAAGCATTTATTATGGTCAATTTCTTCTTCCTGGGTTTGACTTTTTCCTTGAAATGACAATGAGTCACGTGCAATGAGTAACACCACCAATGTCAGATAAGATGCAGGGATTGCTTACTGTGAAGCACTCGAGTGCACCCTTGATTTTTTCCCTAGAAATGACAAGGAGTAACTCTACCGATGTCAGATAAGATGCAGGGATTGCTTACTACCGTGAAGCACCCGAGTGCACCCTTGATTTTTCCGTAGAAATGACAATGAATAACTCTACCAATGTCAGAAAAGATGCAGGGACTGCTTATACGCATCTTCGCTAGCCAAGGGTTACGATCCGATACTCTTATCTTCACCCTTGGCAGATTGAGCCATAAAATCGTATTTCCCGCCTAGCGATATCTATCGGAATTAATCAGAAAACTTAAACTCCGCCCATATGAATTACATCATTTTTAGCCAATCAAAAGAAAGGTATTATGCAAGTTTTGTCAGATGTAATGTCTGCGCCCAGTGACTTTCCAAAACTAATATGTGAATTATTCAAAATAGATTCTTTAAACCAAAATCAGAAGGATGCGATCGAAGCTTTAATGCAGGGAAAAGATGTTTTCGTAGGGACAAGAACGGGTAGTGGAAAATCTTTGACCTACGAATGTATTCCGGTAACACGCTGCCATGTTTAAGTTTTTCAATCGCACATGTTATCAATGCGTGATCAGTAGTATCGAGCGTTCTGATTGGACGCAGCTAGACTCAGCTGGAACCAATAAATGCCGGTAGCGGACAGACCAAAAAATCCGGCTCAATCTGCCAAGGGTGAAGATAAGAGTATCGGATCGTAACCCTTGGCTAGCGAAGATGGCTTATACGGTGAGGCACCCGAATGCACCCATGTTTTTTAAGTTAGGTTTGGGTAACTTACCTGTTTATATTTTTGGTTTTGGTTTGTTAATATGCATTTGTCTGAATCTGGATTTGAAAGCACTTTGCCTTTTGCTTATGTTGGACAGTCGGTTTTCTTACTTTTTTCTTACCTCTTTTTATCGGTTTCTTCTCAAGCAATGCGTTATCCCCAGTATTATGTTCAGTAAACAGCCGCTCTACTCTTGTTATCACTATATCGTTAGAATCGAGGTCATTTTCAGCATTTCTTCCCCCATTAATAATCGGATGTCTCGATACCGATTCACTACTTCTGGAATCACTGCTGCCTTCCGTAGGACTACTTTCACTGTCGGAAATAGATATGTGTAACTCGCAGTTTTTTGATGTGTTATCTTTGCATGCTAAGTGATGGTCATCATCGCAGGGAACACGTAGATTGTTACCTTCTTTTAAGTGAATATGCTCGTCGGCCTTCAATGAAGCTTCCCGACTGGGACTAAGTTTTCCCACTTCTCTTTGTTGTAATAGAGTTATCGTTTCCTGTTCTTGTAATGTAGTTATATTGGAAGCATCAACTGCCCCATTTTTCTCTTCTGTAAGTAGGGTTGTTAATATGCGCCTTCCGTTTACACCTTCATTTGATTGGATGTCCGATATCACGTCACAATTCTTTCTATTTTTAGACATTTCCATCAATTTTTGTTTCAGAATTTTGACATTCTGGTTATCCATTATGACACTAGTATACTCACGAGATCCTTCTAACAGTTTTTGCACAATATATCCCTCGTTTGCGTTCATTTTATAAAATTTATAAGCATTTCATTTTTCGTCATGGTTCGCACTTACAGTGTGTTACCTAAATTATAAAACGTAAAAGAAACGTTAATATTTGTTTGTTTGAACCCCCACCTTCGGCAATTTTTCAGCTATAACAGGGCGTCCAGTTTTTATTGGAGGAGGAAGCCGGAGTACCCAGATGAAACCCCCGAACTATGGTAGGTATCCGAATATTGGCAACCCTTTGTCGATAAAGATTGTAATCGAGCGTAACCTGTTCTCAGTTTGACCCGAACCCGCACCCTTAATGTTAAGAGACCCAGACTTCGTGATCAATAGTAGACGATCTACCTTTACCACTCGGCCACCGCGGCCCCTCATAGTTATCTGCATTCTGAAAGAAATCGTACCATTAAGATCCGTTAAAACATGATTTTCGTTCATTCTTAGACTTGCCACAAGGTCATTAGATAATTATTATTATTATTATTATTATTTTGCTATTAGAATTATATCTTTGTTATAACATTAAATTTCGGTGATACAATTAAAAATATCCAGTAGCAAACAACATTCAAAGACACTTGTGGCAAGCCTTTTCAATTTTTGCCAACATCTGACGAATTTTTCGGATGACTCATAACTAACTTCCGGTTTACTCGTGTATGTTGATTTGATTCATGATATTATATTCGGGAAGTTTTTTTCTTAATTTATAATAAATTTCGTGTACATGTATTTGTTACACGGTTGAAAAAATACAAATAACATCAATACAGTATGTGATCACTTGTCATGCGCATCCATTCACAATCAAATGCTTATAAATATTCATATCGTAACCAGGAAGTTTTTTTATTGGTTAAATCAATTTAATGAATATGTGTAGGTCGAGTTGAGATTTGAACAATTTTATGACTTTTTTATTGGCTAAAACATTGATATAATCAAGAATTAGGGTTTCCAGATTTTAAAACCAAACAAAACTGCAGAAATTGTTTTTAAGTCAATGTACAGACTACTTGGCACACAAAAATATTAACTAATTATGTATTGTATTATCAGGATCCAGCCACTTAGTGGCGGATGACCTATAGCGATCAGTCTGTCCGTCCGTGTGTCCGTCCGTCGTCCAAAATCGTGTCAGGGCCCAGAACTTTTTTGTCTTTAACAAGGCTTTTGATATTTAGTACGTGGGTAGATAATATCAAGAGGATGTGTCGCATACCATGGTTGATGACCTTTGTAACTGAACTTTGAACTCAAGGTCAGCGGGGCCCACAAAGACGGATACCATCTCACTGATATCTAGTAATTCTTGTCTCAATACAACACACCTTTAAATGTCCACAATTGAGTAATACATAGTAGAGAAAAAAGATATGTGCAACAAAGGTCGTGGGTTTTCTCCGGGTACTACGACTTCCTCCCCCAATAAAAACTAGACGTCATGATATAGCTGAAAAATTGCTGAACAACATTAAAACTTAACTAAAACAATGTTCAACAGAGCAAAATATTTGCTTACAAAATAGAATGAAGAGTGTTGCGTGTATGACGTTTTTACGTCAGAAACTAATGTACGTATCGAACTTCCGTAATTTATTACGTAGATCATATTTAATGACGTTTAATTAATTAGTATCCTTACAAATCGGCAGAAAATTTAACAAAAAGTCGAAAGTGTAAAATATATCTTGGGTGTTGGAAGATCAAAGGGAAATGCATTGTGACGTCAGCATTTACGATAAATTTTACACTTACGACTTTTTGTGAAAAGCACACTTCAGGGTTTTTTTACGTCCACACTTGTTTCGTGAACACTTGTACCACAACACGTGAGGATGGTTAAATAGTTCCCATGGAAACCCTTATAACATTTATTTTATCATGAATTTCCCCCAATTATTGATGCTACCGCGTTTCACTGAAAATGTGCTTCGGTCAATGCGAAACTTAAAAATGAAAGCATTCAACTCCTAAATAAAATTGGATGAAACTTACAAAGTCTTTGTCAGAAGGCGTTATTGTTGTTTAGTATTTTGATCGAAATAATATCTGCACATGGATATTTGGGGTTTCCCCATAACAAAATGTTGACTTTTGAGGGCCGCATCAATCTCTTATCCACAACTCCACCTACACTAGTGAGTAACATTTGATGATATTTTCACTGATTCTCTGTAACATAGGGCCATTTTAAATTTTGATCAGATAAATTTTGGGGCTTCCAATAGCAAAACACGGACTTTTAAGTATCCGCAACTCTACTGAATAAAATTTGATAAAACTTTAACAAAATCTTAATTGTGCTGTAGTAGCATTATGCACCCGTTTACATTTAATATTTTACCACTTTGTCAAAACCAACAGACTGTTGAATGAATTTAAAAAATAGAAATACGAAAATAACCGCCATTCAAACCTAAAGATCGTCATTTTTATTCAAAAAGCACAATTACGCCCACACAAATTACATTTACCTTATAAGGTTTTAAACAGTTTTTAAATAAAGCTAACGTATCACAAAAATTTACTAATAACGTATCACAAAAATTTACTTAAAAAATCATTTTAATGAAAATCCTCAACATGCATGGTTATAAGTAATTTTAGATACATCTATATTGAAATGTTTGAATGTACAATAGTTTGAATATTCGTACATTGTCAGAAAATGTACATTTTATTTGTACGAGCCTTAGAAACGGACAGAAATGTGAGGATCTGCCTAGTTCAAAGAACCTATCAGTATGAGGAATCTGATAGTCCTTGGCAGATGATAAATTACAGTCGACTTTACTTACTTACTTGGGAGTAAATGTAAAATGGGACGATATATCATCCAGTGTAAAATGTCAAATACCGAGTTACGCGTTTTTAAAAATTACCTAATTGTTTGAACTGGATTTGACTAGTTTTAAAGAAAATCAGGAACTTAATAAGTAGGGCATATTTACGTGGGCAAATTATACAGAGATAAGACACAATACAAAATACATAATGGTTGTGTTTGACCAATATTAACCTACATCAGGATCAAAGTCTGGGTTTTAGCACTTGCAGACGGTCATTGACCTTTGCTATTTTTATCTTAGGTCGAAATGACATGTATACAAATAGCAAGGTCATTAAACATGTCTAATTATGGCATAGCTGTTGGAACGTGTGCGCACCCCCCCCCCCCCCCCTTTTTGTTCAAAAAAAGGTATTGTTAGGTTAACGAACTATTTTTAGCCAAATGTAAAGTGTAAAGTTTCAAATTCAGTATTAAAGGATGATAGTTTGTCATAAATACATTACAAATATCTCGTCAAACTTAGTTCATTATTTTTTTATCTTAAACATTCCAGCACCCAGGTGCCGAGAACTGCAGACGGCAGTTACGTTTAGAACATTTATACGATCTAAAGTATAAAAATAGAGGAGTCCATAAATTAATGCAAGGTACAATGATATGGTCAGTAATTTTGCAATCAAAGAAAAAATGATACTCATCATCACGAATTTCACAAAATTTACAATGAGCTACTCGATACTATGTATTCGAAAAGATAAAAAAGAAATGATTATTCAAACTAAAGCTTAATAGTCGGTTACTATTGAACGTAAAAACTGCCAAACATAAAAACACTATTTGATTTAGGCTCCACGAATAACAATATAATATATAATAAATAAATGGGGCAAAGTTGTAATGTTCTGTGATAGGACCATTTTATGTTTGTTGTTTTTCGAATACGTCGTTTTCAAGATATAGTCGCTCTCGTTAAAGGAGGTGGAAATTGTAATACTGATCACGTGACGTCATAAAAAATTTAGGGCCCTTTTAGTTTAAAACGGCAACGCTTGATACGAAATGGGACGGAATAAGAAAGACGATGCAAAACCAATCATGTGCTGTGTTGTGCCGGATTGCAAAGCCAACGTTAACATAAAATTTATGGAAAGAGGTCAAGTTTTTTTTCCGTTTTATGACGTTCACACTATGTTTAGACACGGTACATTGAGGAAAGTGCCCTAAATAAAATCACGTGATACCATTAATCACGTGATATGATACATCTAACTACCTATCTTGAAAACGACGTATTGTGATATGGATTGGTGTGTGTGTTTACACAGTCGTTTTTCGTCATAAATGAGCGTAATATTATGTAGAATAAAAATCCATAATTAATATTATGTAGGAAAAACACTGATTCAACTTAAGCTGAATATTTTAACTGCGAGTTCAATTGTTATGAGGAACGAAACTACTTTGGTAGACGATAAATTACAGTTAAGTTTTTACTTTTGTCTGGGAGCAATTAACAAATGGAGACGATGTTACAACTAAGTGTAAAAAGGCAGAGTTAAGTGTTTTTAAAAAATGCCTAAAGGAGATTGGTCGCAGCTGTATATATGGAGGAAGTGCTCGGTAAATGTTCTTTTTCTTTCGAACTAGTTCCCCAAGAAATACCTATCAAGGCTGTGTTCTTTTAGGGCATAACCGTGTTTCTTTGATATCTAGATATCTACATAGATTAATCCAAAGATATTCCTAGTTTTTTTTAAGAAAGACTATAGGGTAACCCCAGTGCAAGTTCGACTCAGACTGTAGCCCGGGGATGTTCGACCTATGTAAAGTTTGGCATATGGAAAGTTCGACCAGACATCAATTAGCCACACAAAAAAAGAATTTTCTGGAAAAGATGTGTTCGTTTATCTTTACAACATTATAAATTACAAAGGTTTCATAACAAATCAGTTCTGAAGATTTTTATGACTGGTAGAACTTTCCAGGCCGGTCGAATATGCACCGGTCTCCCCTAATTGTTTGTACGGGTTTGACCAGTTTTAAAGAAAATTGAGAACTTAAGAGTTAGACAAATAACACAGAGATAAGACAGAATACGAAATACATATATATGTATGTGTTTGATCTATATTTAAACTTACATCATGACCTAAGGCGATGTATTAGTACTTACAGGGCGGTCATTGCTCTTTGCAATTCAAAATTTACAGACTACTCCAAATATTGTGCAAATTTCGTTGTAACCCCAAAGTCATTAGTTGTCGGCTGTAGTTATTTTCCAATTTGACATGCATAACGTAAAATTGGGGGGGGGTTTGTACAGAGAGAAAAATACTCGCAGATTGCAGGATTATAGTATATTTGACGCTGAGGTAGGTGGTAATTAAAAAAAAATGTGAATTGGGCAGGGGGGGGGGGGCGTATGGGTAGACACAATTTATAAGTATATCTCCACCTGAAATGAAAACTGTTGGTCCCTTAAAATCAGTAATATAATGAACCAGGAAATCAACACAAAATTAACATCTCATTACAACATAGTAACAGCTAGTGTCATGGCTGTTTCTTCACTTTGGCAGAAAAATATCAGCTAATTAATGAAGAAATTATACAATTTCCAATTTAGTGATGAAAAAAGCATACCAAGTTCAGGAATATAAAATTCAAAGCTATACAAGTTTTAAAAGGGAAAATGTTTTATCATTACAAGTTTCAACAAGAGAAAACTTGAAAGCCTTCAAAAATGACATTTAAAAGACTTTAAGTCATTTACATTGTGAACACTGAGCACGCTTTCAAAAGCACTGCCTACATCTATAATACGCGTTATGGGAAAATTTATTAAAATGTACTTACATAGACACAATTTCTTTTTAGTAAATAAATTTCACGCACTGTCGAGGGTGACAACACCATTATTTTGTCAAGGTAAGGGAATCCAACTCCACCACGTGAATTAACACTCATACACGTGGCCACAACAACTGTAAAAAATAATAAAATACAAAAAATAATCATTAGAAAGGGAACATGAACCCTTAAGCACCATATGACGTCAGCTACTCCAGCTCCAATGTGGCACCCGTTGGGTTTGCCCAATAAATAATCTGAGTCATGTAAACGCTTGAAAGGTGACCAACAAATACAAAGATTGCGACACTTTAAACAAATCATGAGTTGTCTACGCGACATACACGCCATATACCAAGCAAACACCGTAGAACTTCCGAAAGGAAAAATAAATTTAAGAATTCCTGTTTTAACACTTTCATCAGCAGCTAATCTCCAAATCGAATATAAATTCAGCTTTAATGAAATTAATATTTTGGTACTCTGGGTTTCAAAACACTAAATAGGACAAATAAAATTTCAGAACATCAAAGAACGTGTTGCTGAGAACAAAATTGAAAACTACCAAATGGATTTTAATAAATAAACATTATTCTACATGGTACATTTTGAGTTTTAATGGTGTAAAATATTTACTAAGTGATCTATAAGCCAAGATTTTATGAAATGAAAGTGCTATTTTTAGAATGTTATTTGCCCTAGAAACTGGGAAAGAATGAACCGGTAGGTAATAATCTGGATATATATACAAATTTAAACCCAACACTGTTAGAATTAGATTTTTCACACTGTCAAATTTTTGCCTACCCTCAGCGGGATTCGAACTCACACCGTTGTGACAGTGTGGCATCAATTCTCCTGCACTATGTCCAGCGGTCTATACCCCTCGGCCAAATCCGCTGTATATTTAAGAATTCCTGCTTTACACTAATTAATATAAAAATTTTGGAGATTAGCTGCTGATGAAAGTGTTAACACTTTAATAACAGGAATTCTTAAATATATAGCGCAAATATAGCAAATTGGCGGTGTGAGTTCGAATCCCGCTGAGGGTAAGCAAAAATTTGACAGTTTTTGTCTGAACATGAAAGCGCTTGTGCAAATAGAAATGTAAATTCTGGTTAAGTTGGACTTTTTCTGTTTAATATATATGGTGTTGATCAATTTAAACTTAAAGATCTATGCACATTTACTGTGAATAAAATTAGTGGAAAAACTTAAAGAATTGAATCAGTGTTTTCTCCACTGTCGATGAGACCTACAAACAGCATGTGAACTTTTTTATCCGGCCCAAAAAAAAGCAGAAAAAATAATAACTGACAATTTTATTATTGGTTTTTATTAGTGGGTAATCTGGTTCTTTTTATGAAATGAAAAATCCGCAAAGTATTCCAGGAGAGTGCACAGCGTTCGTATACCAGAAAAGAGAAATTTTTGTCTGGCTTGTTTATCGAACTTGTATATGAAATTTAGTTCATTTGCAGTTGACATGGGCGTAGACTCCTATGGAATTTGAATCTAAAATATTATTTACATTCATATATTTCAAATACGAAAATGCTGAATTAGTTATACTGTATATAGGTCAAATACCTTGCTAGTTAAAGACGTTACAACTACTTCATATACCGTGATATTGACTTTTGAATATATTGAATCGGGTTTATGACACAGTTTTACGACACTGGAGTTTTTCGACACTTTCACATTTTTACGATAATTTTTCTGCAGGATTTTTATTGAGAGAGGAAGCCGGGGTACACAGCAAAAACCTATGAAGCAAGCAGGATTTTTTTGACAATTTTTGACATATAAAGGCTGGAATCAAGCACACCTAGTCCAAAGTCTAGGGGATCACTTATATGTATACACGACCACTTGGTCAGGGCCCCCCCCTTTTAACAAAAAAAACAAAAAACAAAAAACAAGAACAAAAATAAACAAACAAAACAAAAAACCTAATCAATACAAAATGTGAATAAAACTATTTTAAATTTGTTCCTGAACAAAATGAAACATAGATAATTATTCTGAATTGTATTCCATATTAGTATACGACCTACTTTAGACAAATAAAGTTCAAATAGATTCGAGTTTATCGGAGATAAGACCGAAAATAAATCTAGCCTAGAATTTAAGTACTCAGACTATATGTAGTGAACTACTGATGAACGATAACCAGGACGTAATGAAAGTATGAAATAAACGTTTTCAATTTAGACCCCCCCTAAAAAAAACAACCATGTGCCCCATAAAAATGTCACACCTGCGAACTTGAACAGTTAAAAATAGCTTTGTATAACATAAAAGTTCTGCTAGAAAAGCAAATTTAACATCATGTTAACTTTTTATGATTGTGCCACCTGAAGATGCTGCGATTTGGCAGCAAATTATTATTGTAAAAATAATTTTTGGTGTGAAGTACGTTATATCTTTATATATATTTGTGCCGCCAAATATCCACATTTTAAAGTGGAACCCACATGGTGGAACCAAATATTTATAATTAACTTTTCTCATTATTGCTTTAATTGTGCATAGAGTCTGTATATATAACAACAAAAAAGTCCGTCAATATACAACCGTGTCGAACAAAAATATTTTGTTACTAACGACCGACAAAATATTTGCATAGGCATATAGGTTTTAAGACGAAAAAATTCCGATTAAATATTAATGACAAAAAAATTTATTAAATAAATACCGCATTAATAGTTCCTGATTATTTCACAATATTAAAATATACTTACTTGAGTTAGTACAAAATATTACACACGAATATAAACAGTAAATGTTATAATTTTACGTCTTCGATTGAACACAGAATGTTTAAAACCGACATAGAACAAGATTGAACTAGTAAATACATACATCTAAACGATCGTCATGCAATCCGCGTACAAATGATCCTCGAGGAAATAAATGTTGTCGGTGACCGGTTTATACCCGGCTTTACTGGATAAAAAATCAATTTGCTTTTTGAATGTTGTCATTGACTTGTGTATATGTTTATATTTATGACTTCGCGTTTTTTGAAAATTTTAATAAACGTGAATCGTTTTTGAGACCAGGAAGAAATGAATTGTTTTTAGTTCATTGAAAAAAGATTGAACGTATTCATTATATCAATGTGAACAGACTGATCCAATTTTAAAAGGAAAAAAAAGGGGGGTTCAGTATACACTTTATGACATGTATGAAAGCAGAAGAATAATATTTTTTGTTTACTGGAAATAGTTTCCGTTAAATAGCAATGTGAACAGACTGATTTTGAAACCGGAAGTGAAAGGAGGTTTGGGGGGTGGGGGAGGGGGGGGGGCTAATTGTACAATTGCAAGTAAATGAATAAGTTTTGGTTCATTGAAATTAGGTCCAATGTACTACCTTTACCACTGAGAACAGACTAAAATTTAGAATTTGAAACCTGCATGGAGGGCTAAATGTTCAATGTGTAGTTTACACATTTCTCTACATATTTATTTATGGTCATTTATACAAGCAGATGAATAATTCTGGTTCATTGAAATTAGGTCCAAAGTGTTCTCTATACCACTGAGAACACATACTAGATTTTAGAATTTAAAAGAATTTAATGTACAATATGAAGGTATATACATATTTCTTTACATAATGGCATTAATGGTCATTTTTCAAGCAGATGAATAATTTTGGTTCATTGGTTCAACGTATTCCTTGTATACCAATGTGAATAGACGGATCTAAGTTTTAGAATTTTAAAAGAAGCGGGATGGCTAGACATAACGCTAAGTTGTGTTGTAGACACCTATATCAAATGACATTTATGCAAGCAGATAAATATTTTTTTATTTCAACGTATTCACTTATACCAATGTGAACATACTAGAATTTAGAATTTTAAGGGGGGGGGGGGCTAAAAGTGTAATGTGCAGTTCTATACACATTTATTGATATTTATAGCGTGTCAACACACGTACTTCATATGTTAGTTATATGTGTTGCTGTGTACTGGAAACAAATTATTGAAAACGTTTTTTTTCATATAATGCCCCCAGCAATTAAGATCCTTTATGCGAAAACAATGTAAATATAACATTCCTTCCATCCTCAAAAACGGTTGTTTGAAATTTCACGTTTCATTATTATCAACTTATTTTTTATAATATAATATACGTGTTGTTCGGCAACAATGACCGAATATTCTGGTTGAAATAATCAGTACTGAATGAAACTAACGAATCTTAAACTTTCCTTTTATTTATTATTTTTAAAAGTTCGAAGCTCTGACTTATTATTATACATCCCGCAAAATATATTAAATTTTCAACGAATTATTTTTTCCGACGCATTATATTTTCGAATTTTGACCTTTGAACTAAAAAAATGCCATGGTAGCATATTTTCAATCAATAATGTTATTTTTGTAATTTTGCTTTTTTCAGACCAGCAGCTTCTCAACTGTAGTTTCTTCTATTTAATGTCTTTTGGTTCAGTGTATATTATACGCAAATAATAGGTTTATTGTAATCTGTTGGAGTTAACACTACATTCTTTTTTGCCATTTAAACATTATGCAGAATTACATGTATAAACGTGGCGGTCATCGGTGACCTGGGTTCAAGGTAGCGAGACAGCTTGTATTGATCACGTGTCTGTCAACACTGAGGTTGCGTGTTCGACCGTTAATTGCTAGAACTCCGATTTAAGAATTCATATCGAAGGTCGGGGTTATCTCTGGGTACTCCGGCTTTCTCACCCAATAAAAACTGGAGCCACGATATAGCTGAAAATTTGCTGATCGTGGCGTTAAACTTAACGACTCGGCTTTTTAATCCACGTAAACAATGAGCTCGAAGAAATCAATTTGTTTCTTATGATTCACATCTGTGACATAGAGCGTTTCAATTATACAAACAGGTGTGAATTTCATGAATTACATTGTCAGGGCAAATCCAGAAGTGATTAGATGTGGCGTAGTAATATTGGCAAGGAGTAAGGGTCGCATAAGGCCCCAGTGGGTTAATGGCTATGCTCTTTTGGGGGGTCTGGGGATGCTCCCGTAAGCTGACATGAAAAGGATGTTTTTTTTCTTTCTGTACTACTTTGTGCAGCTTATCCTCATCGATTTATAAGTATAACCGATAACATTTTGAAAGTACGATAAAACCCATATTTAATCCCTCTCTCGTACCCCCGGCACCCCTGTCACGTGATTTTTATGGCAAGAACAAACCTAGTAAGAATTGATTTTTTTCATAAAGGGGCACGCACTTCATTTTTAGGCCTTACACGAAAGGGCTTTACCAAAAAACTCGTAAATTTGCACAACAGAGGCATCGCCTCTCCACCTCGGGTGCAGGTCAACTCGTACCTCGACCAACTCGTACCCAACCAACTCGTACCTCAACCAACTCGTACCTTTGCATTTTAATATAGTAAATTTAGAATGTTCTAAATTAGTTCTAAATAAAAATATATATTGTATATTAAATAAAAATATATTAAAATATTCGAACCTTTTACAATTATTTTGCAGTTTTTTTAAAATACAAAGTCAATGCATTTTTTTATTTGAATTTCAAATGTCAACAACCGTTATGAACAACTATCTTGAGGCTTTGGTACACGAACAGATTATGCTATTTAAACAATAAATTACAAAGAAAGGGATCCAATTGTCCTTTAATAACAACGGCTTATTTTTCGGTTTATTCGCGTTTCTCCAACATTGTCACTTCGACTAGAACAACAACTAATGTATACCTAATAATTTCAAATTTTAACTAAAAATATCGAATGCCACAAGACTGTAAAAACTGATAAAGTTAAAAGCAAAGACAACAACTATTTTCCATAATCCAATCACAGTTTGAAATTGAATGCGATGACAATATACAATCAAAGCGAAATTTATGATGAATTTTAATTTGCCATGGACTCTGTGTGTAATATGTTCGCGTGCAGTTCGTATTTGCGACAATATCCATTAATCATCAACACAATCTCCTGTGACTCTCGCATTTCATTGACTCGCAGAACATGCATTGGTACAGTCCGTAACAACATAGGCGAAGCAAGCGTTTTTACCTACGGCTGGTACGGTACCGACCGTACCACTGTAAATTGCTGTTTTTTTTTCTTGTAAGTAAAATAAAAAATGATAAAATTTCATAACATATACTTTTTAATTGTTGAAACGTATATGATAAATCTAATTGTTACGATCTCGAGTGCAATTTGGTAAGTGATAAATAATAGCACGTGGATTGTAAGTGTATTAGTGATGTTCAATAAATATGATAATAAATATTAAAAGTTTATTTGTTTACTTTAACATAATTTCAGCCATTTTCAGATTCTGTCCTTTTTCATTCTACCAAATAATGCAAAGGTACGAGTTGGTAGGGTACGAGTTGACTAGGATTCTCCACCTCGACCCTTCTATATTGGTATGTTGTCGCCATTTTTTTCATGCATTGCACGTACACGTTGGGGCTAGATGGTCCATTGATTAAGATAGTTAGTCTACTACTGATTACATCCCAGTAATCACTGAAGGTGCGAGTTCGAGTCTCACTGCTGAGAGGGTGTACTCGACTCCAATCTTAATTGACAAGAATTGCCAGTTTTACAACCGATGGTCGGAAGGTTTCTCCAAATGCTCCGGCATCCTCCACACAAATACACACGCGACGTTTACTCATTTATATGCAATATATGTAAATAGTCCAAACAATTTGTTTAACATAACAACATGTGGTTTAGCATTATGGGACGGCTTGCTTTATTGTTTACAATTGAAAATTGTTTTAAATGTATTTTGAATTAAGGAGAGTTTGTTTGTTTGCTTGATGGTGTTTAACGCCACTTTTAGCAATTTTTCAGCTATATCATGGCTTCTAGTTTTTATTCGGGAAGGAAGCTGGAGTACCCGGAGAAATCCCCGACCTGCGGTAGGAAAACTGGCAATCCTTTTCAATTAAGATTGGCGTCAAGTACATCCCGCCTGCAGTGAGAATCTAACCCATAATCTCAGTGTTGACAGACCACGTGATCAATAGTAGACGAACTACCTTGACCACTCGGCCACCGAGGCCCCCAAACTTCGACAAACAAAATGTCCGTTGGATTCATGATCGAATATTCTAACTTTTCTGATATGACTTATCTCTTTTGAGTCCACACCAGGTGTAAAACGATGAATACTGCTAATCAATGGCACGCTTCATGGTGCAGTCATAGTAAGAATTTTTACATATTTTATCGACGTCACAGTCAACTTTGTGTCCTAAATTTCCGACATATCAGTGTATCCTGTTACTCTATATGTCGAACAAGAATCGAAATAATTCATTTAGGGTAATAATATATACTAATTTTACCACGAGTTAGCCCTTTATGCCAACATTGTATATAAAATATTTGGCATAAGGAACAGACCATTTAACTTGAAGGGGGGGGGGGGGCCTTGGTTTTTTGTTTTGGTCAGAAAATTTTTTTCCGCGGACAAAATATTTATTTTTTGAAGGCGTCGCGACAGAATATTTTTTTCATTATTAGCATTAATTTATATAGCAGAAATCCTTCCTCAGAATATTTTTTTTCTTACCCTTTGCTTCCAAAATATTTTTTTCATCAAAAATCATTTTCAGAATATTTTTTAGGAAAAAAACAAGGCCCCCCCCCTTGGAAGTTAAATGGTCGGTCCCTAAAGGGTCAACCTGTGGTACAGTCAATATATTAGTGCCCCGCAGCAAACGACATTAGTAAAGGACATTAAAAATCACGATCATCACACATTCAGATTGATATGTATACAAAATAAATGACATGGAACTGCAGGGCTCACGTGTGTTTTCATTTGATACTATAATTTATCATCAATTATTATGAATTACTCTCGGGGTCGTTCGAACTCCTAAATAACTAGGTGAAAATATCTTTCAAGGGTTAAAGTCCTTTTCTGGATCATTAAAGTTCAACTAATGTTTTCGGGTCATAAGAATATAGCGTCCTAAAAGTCGACCACTAGTTTATTTCAGCTACAACGAAAAGAAGATATGTGTAGTTTTTTATAAATAAATAAAATTCAAACAAATAAAACTTTCGTAACTCTCGATGATCTCTCGGAACGATGAACGAGAAAAAATGGATTCTTTAGCTGAAAGAATGAACAATCTGGTCATTACTGGTTTAAATGTAGATTGATTTTTGACAAGTACATAATTGTTAACAGTCGCTGTCACATTGAATGCGTAAAAGATAAATAAAAAAATGGGGGAGCGGAAGGGAGCTGGCAGGGGGTGTTATCGAGTCCAAGCAGTATGACTGCAAAAAAACTAAATTAAATAAATATAAATATCATGTTCAATACCCCTCTCAACACCTTGTACGTTTTGAACAATACATGTATAAATTGTACATGAATTTGAAAAAAACTTCTATAATACCTTCCCTGCATGATAAGAAAATCGATAGCTCGTACCTTCAAGATCCATGATGCATGAAACACAGCATTATAATTGTTATGTAATTTTAAATCTTTAGAAAAACAGTTCATGCACGATTGGAAATTGATAAAAAAAAATGCTACATTATTCTTTCGTGGGTAAGGGAACCAGGTATGTCAGTTTTGGACATAACTTTTTGTACTCCCAAGAAGACGGATAAAATCTTGTCGGTCATGGACCTAGTCAATAACAGTGTCAGTTAATACAAAGTATCAGGTCATAAAAGTCAAACGGTTTATAAATAGTGTTTATTGATTTATTGATTCTTCAGTTAGTAAACTGGAACTAAAATGCAAAATGTTCGTCGCTGTAAATGTATGGCACGCAAAGGTAACATTACTAACATCTCTCGGGAAGCAAGCAATTAATTTGTATAAGTTGAAGGGCTGGAAGGCATTTGAAAAGTCAGGCACTCAAAGGTAACATTACTTACCGCTCTAAGGGAGCAATCAATAAATTTGTATATGTTAAAGGGCTAGGAAGACATCTAAAAAGTCAGGTAAAGGCACTAGAAGGTAATTACTTCATGCATTACTTACATCTCTACGGGAGCAACCAATAAATTTATAGAGATTAAATGGCTAGGAAGACATTTAAAATGTCAGTCAAAATTTGGAAAAAATATCCAGAATACTCCACAGCTGAATAAAATTAAAGACTGGATTAAAATGTCAACGACGGGATCAATATGATAAAGGCGGGATCAATATGTCAAAGGCGGGATCAATTTGTCAAAGACGGGATCAATTTGTCAAATCACGATATCGTGATAAGGAACTAAGTGCATAAATGCGCAATCAATTTATTACAGGAAAACAGTTAATATGCTTGCGAAAGTCAAACTAATCGTTATTTAACTATTAATCGTTTATCAGAAATACACAAGCATTAAACACAATTGATAACGTAAATTAACGCGTTTATTTTGCGTTAACGACAAACGTTCCTTAATACACTTTATGTGTTAATGTTATTTTGACGTGCCATATATTTACAATATTTATTAATTATTTTCGTGGTTTAAATTCTGGTTAACCAGTTTATTATACCAGGATCTTAAAGAAGGAATCTTGAGAACAATCTATAAAATGTAATGATTTTATTACTCATAGAATTTTACAGTATATGATTTAAGAAAAAAATTAAATAGTATAAAACGGACAGTCGTGGAGAAATTGTTACCTTAACTGTAAAACGTTCTATTCAAATTACAACAAATGTATTTTTGACTTCTTAAATATTTTAAATAAACTTTTGAACTTATTAGGGACAGACCATTTAACTTGAAGGGGGTCCTTGGTTTTTTGTTTTGGTCAGAAAATAATTTATTTAGTTTTTGAAGGCGTTGCGACAGAATATTTTTTTACTTACCCTCTGATTCAAAAATATTTTTTTCATCAAAAATCATTTTCAAAATATTTTTTAGGGAAAACCCCAATGCCCCCCCCCCCCCCAACTGCAAGTTAAATGGTCGGTCCCTTACTGAGACAAAACTGCCGGTATTAGGGTGTGTGGGATTTTATCCAACCACCATCGTCGGAAACACACGTCCGGTCACGTTTTCGCTTTGCGACTACTGTTTAACGATGTCCACCCATAAAAACTCTAGGCAGCTAGGCACCACCAACTAGGGGCGTGCTTTATGACGTCATCGGAAGTGATATAGACTTTACCCATTGTGAGTCGCAACTTGAAGCTTCCTAAACCACGAGTCATCAGGATGATCCATCGCGCGTGCCCCACCTCTAAGTATAGGTCGTTATTTGGTCAAAACGGAATTAGGTTCCAATACCACACAACCTTCTACTACTGCCAGGGTTTCCAGTGTTCGATCCATAACGCCGCCCAGCTCTCCATCTGGCGGATAGAAGATGCCTTTTCTATGGATAATGGTTTGATAGTACTAAAACCTGATGCAAAACCGTGGGGGGTAACTTGTTTAAACAATGTCACGCTCCTTTCACAATAAAGACTCCTTTTGTAGATTTCGAAAAGAAGCCTCGTTGTACAATATGTTTAATTCTCCATCCCTACCTAAAACTCCGGGCTTTTTATGGCTTTTCAATTTTGTCCACTCTTTTCACTTTATTGTTTATTAACTTGTTCTCGTCCTAAATTTGCTAAAACACTGCTCGCTGGACGTTAAGCATAACATACTTTATCGCAATATTACACCCAGAAGGGCCAAGACAATATTAACACATAACTTAAATGCATAAAGGACTGGTCAACATTTATTGGGTTGTTGGGACAGGTGCAAAATGTAATAGGACCACATATACTTTTTTATGCTGGCATATACATGGGACTACAAGTTTTGCTAGTTTCAGCGCTGATAGGATTTTTTTGTCATAACAATATCATGAATGAAATTTTTCTGACGTCTAATTAAAAACCAACATACTGTAATCGCATAATTTGTTTAACATAAATACGGGATGTAAATTATTCACTAGATAGGAAACCCATTCCATATTTTTATAACACATCTGAAGTAGGACAGCAATTTTTTGTATTTTAAAGAGATAGGACATAGCCTTTTGTGCATTTGTCCAAACCCCCATTTAATAATGAACGGTCCCTAACACAAAATGAAATTGAGTAAACAATGACCAATTGTTACGATAATACGTATACATGTTTTTATTGAATTGTGCTTGTAGTGATACTCAGCATTAACTGACATGGGTCTGTTTCTCAACACTACTGTTTGTTGTATAAAGTCACATAAATCAGTCAAAAACTCATTTTTAGGGTTAAGCTTCCGGCTTCCTCCCCAATAAAAACTTAACGCCATGATATAGCTGAAAAATTGCTGAAATCGGCGTTAAACACCATTCAAAACAAAACAAAAGAATGAGAAAATATGATTAGAGCATCGGCAAAGCTAAAACTAGATAAAGACTTGTCATTAACCACAGAACCTCAGACAGCATATTTATTGTCAAAACCTCACTAAAGAAATATATAAACAAAGAAAAAAAGAAAGTATTTGGATGTTTCATTGATCTTAAAAAAGCATTTAATTCTGTGTGGAGAAATAGGCTTCTGTATAAACTTGTTCAAAATAAAAAAATAGGATATAAAATATATAATGTGATTAAAAATATGTATAGCAAAACTGTAGCTTCAGTTAAATCGCACAATTGTATATCTGATAATATCCTTATAGATTGAGGCATAAAACAAAAAGACAATTTAAGTTCCTTGTTATTGAATATTTATACCAATGATATTCCAAGTGTATTTGATACTAACTGTAGGCCAGTTTCACTCAAAGATATGTCTTTAAATTGTCTTATGTTTGCTGATGACACACTACTTTTGTCAGAATCACCTGATGGACTACAAAAATCTATTAATAGACTACATCAGTACTGTGAGAATTGGCAAATTTCAATAAATGCCAACAAAACTAAAATTATGATATTTCAACAAAAAAATATTTTGAATACAAAAGATGATTTCTATTTAGGCACAGAAAAATTGGGAAAAGTATTAAAGTACAAATATTTAGGGAACATCATAGAAGCCTCTGGAAGATCTCACTAGACCCACTTTGAATTATCAAAAAAAGGAAACAAAGTCATGTTTGGAATTTATAGATTATTTACGTTTTATGAAATGAGCTGTGTTTTCTCGTCCATATCTCATCGAAGGGCGACAGCCCTGAGATGAGATGACGAGAAAATGCATCGAGTTTCATAAAACGTAAAATAATCTGTTTATCGCTGTTTTGTAACATTGTGACGTCACAGTGTTTACTTAACGACGTCTTGACAGCGAGCTGAGATGGGCCCATCTCAAGCTAGTAGAGTGAGATGGAATAATATCGCACACAAAGATCAAAGGAAAATACTGCAAAATAGCGATAAGTTTAAATATCTACAACCCTTAGACAATATTTCAATAAATATCTTTAACAAGTTATTTGATTAACTTGTTAAACCAATCTTAATGTATAACTCTGAAATTTGGTACATGGACTTCTATGAAAAAATTATTAAAGAATCTAAACGAGGAGAAGGAAATAATTTTGATCAAATTTAATTAAAAAATACTAGTTTCGTTGAAAACGTAAATCTAAAATTTTGTAAATACACATTAGGTTTGAGCAAACAGCCTGTAAACATAGCAGCTAGAGCTGAATTAGCTCAATATCCTGTAGATACATTTATTAGTATTAAAATACAGTCAATCAAATACCTAATAAGACTTCTACACCATAGTAATCCTTTGGTAGATGATGCATTCTTATTATCACAGTCCCTTCATAATAAAGGTATATACTCCTGGTTTTCTTATGTACATAATATATGCAGTTCAAATAATATGGAAATAGAAGAACTAAAAAATATTAACTATAATAAAAGCTTGACTTATTTTAAAGACATTAAACACAAATTTTAAAGATAACTATGTAAAATGCTTCTTTCAAAAACTAAAAAAACTTACATCAGAAAATAAAATATATTTTTATAGTAAAATTAAAACTGAATATAACATAGATGAATATTTATTAAAAACAAACTTTGTTAACAGAAGAAATATAATTTCCTTGTCACTATGTACAATGTGTACTAACAATGTATTAGAAGATGAAATTCACTACTTTTTCCATTGTCCGAAATACTCGGATATAAGAAAAAATTTAGAAAATAACATTAAAATTGGTTATGAAAATGATATAAATAAATATATAAATATAATGTCTTTTTGGAGTCATTTGCAGTTTGTTGTTACATTTATTAAAAAGTCTTTAATACTGAGGAAAGTGGACTTGTGGATTGCATGATTCTACTATATGATCTGTTGTTAATTTTTATGTATGTATGGCCTTCAACCCCTTACCGTGTATAGCTGTGCTTTCATTAAATAAATAATTAGACTCAGTTGATGCCAAATATGATCAAATATATCATGTAAGTCATTAATAAAACTATTAAACAATGTGGGGCTAACTATTGTGATTTCCCTTTGGTTGTAATTATCTTCAGTATTGATTATTTCTAAAAATCTGTGATTCCTGTTTTTCAATTTAAAATGCATTTTTATTCAATTCCTCTATTTGTCTCAGAAAAGATTTCAAAACCTATTTGTAGCAAACTATATTTGAAATAAACTCTTTGCACCATTTATTACCGCCAAATTATTTTTGTTCATACTTCATTGATTATTTCGATAAATCTGTGAATTTACACTAAATTAAAGTATTCTACTAGAATAACACAAGAAAATGTTTTTCAATAAAGGGCCAAAATTGGTACTTAGTGAAACCTAGTCCTTTGTTAACACGTTCTCCATGTGTTTGGGTATTTGTCTTACTGCACTATTAAATAAAAGTTCTTTACAATTGATCTACATGTTATAGCTTTATTAGACAAACAGTGAATAAATGAATCAATTCCTATTTTACTAACAACTCTTGTATTTCATTAATATTGCATGCATTTTTAAATATCTGCAAACAAGTTAAGTTTTAAGTATGATAAAAGTACAAGGCTATTATCCTGGTATCAATTATTTTCAGTGCATGGACTAACTGACTTGTTCGGTACACCTGCACCAGATGGGTTAGTACACCTGCACTAGACCGACTCTCTGGGTTAGAATACTTGCAATATAATAGCTACCACGGTAATTTAGTACACCGCACAAGACAATAGATCGCTAGGGTTCGTATCTATCGACTGGAGATAATTAACAGTCAGATGTCACTTGGAGATAATCTACAGTCAGATGTCCCTTAGAGATAATCTACAGTAGGATGTCACTTGGAGATAATCTACAGTCAGATGACACTTGGAGATAATCTACAGTCAGATGTCCCTTAGAGATAATCTACAGTCAGATGTCCCTTAGAGATAATCTACAGTCAGATGTCCCTTAGAGATAATCTACAGTAGGATGTCACTTGGAGATAATCTACAGTCAGATGACACTTGGAGATAATCTACAGTCAGATGTCCCTTAGAGATAATCTACAGTCAGATGACACTTGGAGATAATCTACAGTCAGATGTCCCTTAGAGATAATCTACAGTCAGATGTCCCTTAGAGATAATCTACAGTCAGATGTCCCTTAGAGATAATCTACAGTCAGGTGTCCCTTAGAGATAATCTACAGTCAGATGTCCCTTAGAGATAATCTACAGTAGGATGTCACTTGGAGATAATTAACAGTCAGATGTCACTTGGAGATAATCTACAGTCAGATGTCACTTGGAGATAATCTACAGTCAGATGACACTTGGAGATAATCTACAGTCAGATGTCCCTTAGAGATAATCTACAGTCAGATGTCACTTGGAGATAATCTACAGTCAGATGTCCCTTAGAGATAATCTACAGTCAGATGTCCCTTAGAGATAATCTACAGTCAGATGTCACTTGGAGATAATCTACAGTCAGATGTCCCTTAGAGATAATCTACAGTCAGATGACACTTGGAGATAATCTACAGTCAGATGTCCCTTAGAGATAATCTACAGTCAGATGTCACTTGGAGATAATCTACAGTCAGATGTCCCTTAGAGATAATCTACAGTCAGATGTCCCTTAGAGATAATCTACAGTCAGATGTCACTTGGAGATAATCTACAGTCAGATGTCCCTTAGAGATAATCTACAGTCAGATGTCACTTGGAGATAATCTACAGTAGGATGTCACTTGGAGATAATCTACAGTCAGATGTCACTTGGAGATAATCTACAGTCAGATGTCACTTGGAGATAATCTACAGTCAGATGTCACTTGGAGATAATCTACAGTCAGATGTCACTTGGAGATAATCTACAGTCAGATGTCACTTGGAGATAATCTACAGTCAGATGTCACTTGGAGATTATCTACAGTCAGATGTCCCTTAGAGATAATCTACAGTCAGATGTCACTTGGAGATAATCTACAGTCAGATGTCCCTTAGAGATAATCTACAGTCAGATGTCCCTTAGAGATAATCTACAGTCAGATGACACTTGGAGATAATCTACAGTAGGATGTCACTTGGAGATAATCTACAGTCAGATGTCCCTTAGAGATAATCTACAGTCAGATGACACTTGGAGATAATCTACAGTCAGATGTCCCTTAGAGATAATCTACAGTCAGATGTCACTTGGAGATAATCTACAGTCAGATGTCCCTTAGAGATAATCTACAGACAGATGTCCCTTAGAGATAATCTACAGTCAGATGTCACTTAGAGATAATCTACAGTAGGATGTCACTTGGAGATAATCTACAGTCAGATGTCACTTGGAGATAATCTACAGTCAGATGACACTTAGAGATAATCTACAGTAGGATGTCACTTGGAGATAATCTACAGTCAGATGACACTTGGAGATAATCTACAGTCAGATGTCCCTTAGAGATAATCTACAGTCAGATGTCACTTGGAGATAATCTACAGCCAGATGTCCCTTAGAGATAATCTACAGTCAGATGTCCCTTAGAGATAATCTACAGTCAGATGTCACTTAGAGATAATCTACAGTCAGATGTCACTTAGAGATAATCTACAGTCAGATGTCCCTTAGAGATAATCTACAGTCAGATGACACTTGGAGATAATCTACAGTCAGATGTCACTTGGAGATAATCTACAGTCAGATGTCACTTGGAGATAATCTACAGTCAGATGTCCCTTAGAGATAATCTACAGTCAGATGTCACTTGGAGATAATCTACAGTCAGATGTCCCTTAGAGATAATCTACAGTCAGATGTCCCTTAGAGATAATCTACAGTCAGATGTCACTTAGAGATAATCTACAGTCAGATGTCACTTGGAGATAATCTACAGTAGGATGTCACTTGGAGATAATCTACAGTCAGATGACACTTGGAGATAATCTACAGTCAGATGTCACTTAGAGATAATCTACAGTCAGATGTCACTTGGAGATAATCTACAGTCAGATGTCCCTTAGAGATAATCTACAGTCAGATGTCCCTTAGAGATAATCTACAGTCAGATGTCACTTAGAGATAATCTACAGTCAGATGTCACTTGGAGATAATCTACAGTAGGATGTCACTTGGAGATAATCTACAGTCAGATGTCCCTTAGAGATAATCTACAGTCAGATGAAACTTAGAGATAATCTACAGTCAGATGTCCCTTAGAGATAATCTACAGTCAGATGTCCCTTAGAGATAATCTACAGTCAGATGTCACTTGGAGATAATCTACAGTCAGATGTCCCTTAGAGATAATCTACAGTCAGATGTCCCTTAGAGATAATCTACAGTCAGATGTCACTTAGAGATAATCTACAGTAGGATGTCACTTGGAGATAATCTACAGTCAGATGTCACTTGGAGATAATCTACAGTCAGATGTCACTTGGAGATAATCTACAGTCAGATGTCCCTTAGAGATAATCTACAGTCAGATGTCCCTTAGAGATAATCTACAGTCAGATGTCACTTAAAGATAATCTACAGTAGGATGTCACTTGGAGATAATCTACAGTCAGATGTCACTTGGAGATAATCTACAGTCAGATGTCCCTTAGAGATAATCTACAGTCAGATGTCACTTAGAGATAATCTACAGTAGGATGTCACTTGGAGATAATCTACAGTCAGATGTCCCTTAGAGATAATCTACAGTCAGATGTCCCTTAGAGATAATCTACAGTCAGATGTCCCTTAGAGATAATCTACAGTCAGATGTCACTTGGAGATAATCTACAGTCAGATGTCCCTTAGAGATAATCTACAGTAGGATGTCACTTGGAGATAATCTACAGTCAGATGTCACTTGGAGATAATCTACAGTCAGATGTCACTTGGAGATAATCTACAGTCAGATGTCACTTGGGGATAATCTACAGTCAGATGTCACTTGGAGATAATCTGTCACTTGGAGACGATCAGATCTCAGATGTCATTTTGAGATAATCTTTTAGACACACAAATGATGAAAAATATATATGCGTTGTTCCTTACAATTCAACGATTGATTGGGGCCTCGGTGGCCGAGTGGTTAAGGTAGTTCGTTTGCGATTGAGACAATCCACTGTCAGAATGTCACATGGAGACAATCCACTGTCAGATGTCACGTGGAGATACTAGTAATCAACTGTCAACTGTCACTTGAAGACAATCCACTGTCAGATGTCATTTACAGACAATCCACTGTGAGATATGTCACTTAAAGACACTCCACTTTCAGATGTCACTTGGAGATAGTCACTCGGAGACAATCTAGTCAGTTGGATATAGTCACTCGGAGACGATCCAATGTCAGATATGTTGCTCGGAGATAATTCACAGTAAGTTGTGTCACTCGTATAAAATCCTTTGGCTGTCTGCTCTACCAGGTAACAGTGGCCCGGGATAAGTCCTTGAAGAAAGCCCCCTCCAAGATGATAGAAAATATTTGAAAAATTGAATAATTTATGACCACTGGTGCACACTAAGCTATATTATTGAATACGAGACTATCCTTAGCCATATTATCAAAAGTAAGAGTGGTGATGGAGTTGCTTACTTGTCAACAATGACATTGTGCGTTTTGGCCAGACTTCTGGAAGGGTGTGCTTATCTCATCCTAGATTAACAAGGAAAAGCCAGTGTTCCTGCAGTATAGGTAGAGAGAGGATATTCGTGCCATTCCTTCAGCCTCCTATCCCATCACTAAGAAAAAATTAGAGATAGGATATTCGTGCCATTCCTTCAGCCTCCTATCCCATCACAAAGAAAAGGGGAGAAACAAAACTGTCTGTTTATTCAGTTTTAACCCAACGTTCAGCAGTTTTTAGTAATATTTAAATGAAAACTACAAGCGAACTAAGGATTATGTGCCTTTTATGACAATCAAATATTATTCCTTTCACTATTTATTATGTATTTCCAGAAATCCAATAAAGAAATCAATTCCCTTTATTAAGAACTCATGTTCGTTTGATCTGTCGTGAGTGTAAGTTTAAAATATGATAACAAATCAAGGCTAATTTGTCTTTATGCCATTTATTTTAAGTGCACATACTTAATGGCTTGGTCAGTACAGCTGCACCAAACCCAACCCGATGGGTTAGTACATCCGCACCAGACAAACTCGCTAGGTCAGTACACCTGCACCAGACCGATTCGCTGGTTAGAATACTCGCAACCAGACCGACTCGATAGGTTAGTACACCTGCACCAGACTGACTCGCTAGGTTAGTACACCTGCATCAGACCGATTCGCTGGTTAGAATACTCGCAACCAGACCGACTCGATAGGTTAGTTCACCTGCACCAGACTGACTCGCTAGGTTAGTACACCTGCACCAGACCGACTCTCTGGATTAGAATACTCGCACCTGAGAATAAGCTGGGTTAGTTCATCCGCACCAGACAAACTCGCTAGGTTAAATGTTAGAAAATATTTGAAAAATTAAATAGACCTTCAGCCCCCCCCCCCCCCCCCAAAAAAAAAAAAACACAAACAAAAGAGAGAGAAAAAAAACTGGACGCCGACGGCATGATATATCTGACAAATTGCTGAATATGGCGTTAAAACCCATTAAAACAAACAAACAAGCAATAATTATGATTTCATTCAGCATTCATATCGGGACTGATAAAGGTCATTTTTCATTTCAGCGTATGAGATTTTTTGTAGACAATATTGAATTATACTTACTGCTTTTAGTGGTGCATGCTTCGTTATGTGAATACACAATAAATTAAAATTAAAAATAAAACACGTGTAAAAAGGATGATATGTGTAGTTGCAATCGTCCAATTCAGCAACATTACAAATTATACTTGTCTAGATCGATTTTAATTTATAACAGGTACGGTCACACCTGACACACAAAACTGGTTAGAACCAGACAGAAGAGAATTGAATCGTAGAATATATAGAGAATTACGCATGACCTTTGTTCCTACTGTCCTATTTCAGCTCAAGACTCCATATTAGTAGGGGGCGGGGGTCAATGATACCAGGTCAAATTTGGGAAAGGTTAGGTATTGTTCATTTTATCGTGTACTTTAAACACGAAAACTGTATAAATATTCTGGTCATCGGACATGTGCAAAATATGCAATGTTTATGAAAAGTATATGACATAGTCTTAAAGTATATGACATACCGACTTTTTCACCTTGGCCTGATAACTAACAGCTTAGATAAGTTTTAAATTTCGACCTATTTTATAGAAATATATACTAAGTACATGTAAGTAGTATTTGCTAAAACTTCTGCTAAGAAACCATATATACTATAAGTTGCTTTATTATTTTTCATATTTTTACTTTATATTAAAAATTAGCAGGTTAAAAATTACAAATATACCTTTCTCTCATTATTCTAAAACTTGAAAGATTTGAGACAGTAAAACCAACATTCTACGTAAGCAATCATTCCCGTCTCGCATGCGAGACGGGATAAATAATCAAAAGCTAAACAGCGGAAACCAGTCGTATCTCAAGGATAACAGATAAACAATGCTGTGTCTTGATTGGCTGCTAAATCGGGAGATAGTTGCCGATTGGAAAACAAATAAGCAGAGCTAAGTTAGGGATGAAAACCCGGCATAATTACGGGGCGGTAGCAATCATAATAGGCTAAATCGGGAGACAGCTGTCTTGTCTTGTTCAGGTAACTACCGCCGTTAGTCGGCGCACTCTATCCCCTGGATAGATATATGTGGTGCACATCATTGCATGTGTATGGTGTATATAGTCACAGTGAGAATACGAATAGTTGACGGAGTCAGGTGAACATTTATGTACAGTGTTAGTGTATGTTTATAATACAGTTAGGCATCCACATATAAGTTATTTAAATGTAGAGTTATTAAACTCAGTCTACAATTACTACTTTGTCGTAAAAGCACTAAAAGCACTACAAGGCAAGAAGCAGCATTATACGTAAAATATCAAGCACTAGTCATAAATGCACTAAAATGTTTAAATATTGTTAATCTAAAATTTTACTTTCTGATATCAAAAAGGGCATGTATAGCAGTTTCTAAAACTATAAAAGCTGCTAAAACACGATGCTTGAGTTAAAACGATAAGATGCACTTGGTCAAGCGTGGAGTCAAAATAAAATTCATAGATATATATACAAGAAGGGTATCATCACTATTGCCTTTTTTCTTTTAAAAACACTAAAAGCTTCGGATTATACATAGTTTATATATTTATAGAATCCTGCCCCCCCCCTCCTTTAACTGTCTCATCCTTTCCATATGTAGGTTATAGCACATGTTCCTGGTTAGTTCCTCCAGCTCTATATAACCTTGTTTTTTCAGCTTACTGATATACGGCATCTGTTGGTTTGTACAGTCTAGTATGAGTTGAAGTAGGTTGTTTTGGGTGACAAACTCTTGGTAAACATCGTTTCTGAGGTTATCTAGGTAGCTTTTGATATGTCGGAGATGCCTTCTCCGAACGTTTTCCAGCTTTGGACACTTGAGAATAAAATGTTGTAGATCATCTGGCTCATCTCCGCATAGGCAGCATATAGTTTTGATATAACTATCTCCATACTTTTTTCTTGTTGTATTAAACAGGTATGTTTGAGTTACAAGCTGATCTTCAAATAATCACAAGTAAAAATAATTACAATTGTTCATGTAATATCGTGAATACAGTTCGCGACAGATCTTGACTTCTGCCGCTCTTATTTTTCTATGTACATTTTCTGCGCCTTCCCAAATATTATGTGGTTGTGACATCGGGTTTTTCTGTAATTGGAGGTATTAAAGGGTTGACTTCTTAGCTATATCTTCCTCACATTGTTGAGACCAGTATAATTTTTGTGCCTTCCTTACTTCTTTTTTTTCCACGCCTTTTTTGATCTAGGGTTTTTCATTAGTTCAGGTATTGTCTCCATTCCATATTTCTCTAAAACTAGTTCAGCCCTTTCTGTAAAAAGTTCGTTGCTATTTCTATTGAAGCAATGTTGTCTAATTAAGATATTATACTCTGCTGATGATGGGCATCTGATTATATTCTTAAGGAGTGACAGTATATTATTAAGATCTATATACATCTGTATTGGAATTGCACCAACGAATAGGTAAACTGCAGTATTTGAGGTTTTGTTTGGAAGGCCTCAAGATTTTCCTCTGCATCTTTTCTAGTTGTTCTAATTTCATATTGCCTACATTTCATTATCTCAAGCCCATATATCATTCCTGCTAGTCCAAACCAAACTTAAAATACTCAACAAATAAGCAGAGCTAAGTTAGTGATGAAAACCCCGCATAACATTGCGGTAGCAATAATAATAGGCCGACCGCCGTTCGTTGCCACTCAAGAAAAGCCGAGCGATCACGAATCGGTTACGATAAAAAAAGAAAAAAAATATGCAAGATAATGGGAATTTAACTGTTTTAAAAGGAAAGTCGCATTGAATTGTGTATGTTTATCATAAAATGTGTATCATAAAACTTAAACGGAAAAAAACGGAAAAACAAGTGAGAAAAGGAGAACAATTTTAATCTTTTCCTGCTTACTGACAAGGTTCACATCAACTATCTTATCGCGTAGAATGATGCATCTAGAGATGCTTAGCATAGTGCATGCTTCATATGCTGACTCTGACCTATATTTTGCGGTTGCCTGATTTGGCTATCTAAACACATTGTGTATAATGAAGTGATGTTAATAATAACAATACATAATAACATTAAAAAACAGTACGTATTTTTGTCCACGAAAAATAAAGCTTAGAGACGGCTAGCTTTTTAGGAAAGCTAATACTTGTTGAATAAATAACTGTTCAGATACGCTGCCCATTTGCAGGGTCAATTTCCGGAACGGATATGAAATCTGCTCATTCTATGTTTATAATAATTAAATGGTAATGTTAGCAAATTCACAGTAATTCGAAATATTCATCTTTTACTATTTAAACCAGTCCTAGTACATGATTAAATCAGTGTGTACGTGGTCGTATACTGACCATAAGCCTCGCAATAAGTGGTAGAATTTCTTGAAATGATTTATTAAACAATCATGATGTTTATTTAATATCGACCGTTCTAAAATTAAAATCAAATTTCAGTGTTGTTCCGAAGTCCCAAAAATGTGAAGAAATTATAAAGACTTTATCATATCTGTTAATTTTTTAACGAACTTCAGAGGGATATAACGTCTTAAACTAGTTTTATAACGAGAAATTACTTAGTCACTCCAGGTTTGTTTTGATATTATTACATTATTGTTAGCATGCAGTCTGAGAACATTTTGATGTATAAAGAGGAGACAACCCGAATTAAACTATAATAACCGACATTAAGTCCATTTGATCCGGAAGGGAAAGAAAATCCTAATCCAAGTCCGAATTTTACTGTTGTTATAGTCCGAAGTTAGTTTTGTGATTTGTCGGATTAACAAAAAAAATAGAGGGTACGATTATTCGTTTAATCGTTCTAATCCTAATCCATGCGTGTCATTCAGATTTGTAATACCATGGAAACACACACACATACAGAAAAGTATGATACAAATTAAAATAATTATCGGTATTTTGTAGTATTTGATCTGTATGTGCGGTATTATTCAATCCCATTGTATATTAAATACACAAACAAAGTTATATTTAATTACTAATTGCTTTGCAAAATGTCATATTCATATTCACATATTATCAGTATTATTGTGTTATGTGTGGTTGTCTTGTTATAAATAATAATTGGTTTTTTTGCCCCCTCGTGGACCTGATTAGGCTTAATAAAGTTATCTACTTATCATTCTACTAGTCAGATATAAAGAAGCTAACACCGGAGAGAGGGCAAGACCGGAAAATCACCGACAGCCAAGTGAAATGATTACTGGTCTCGAACCAGGCTTTGCCGAGTTGGAGACCGAAAGAAATCTTTCACGCGAGTGTCTGAGATTTTACTAGCTACAATAATGTAGCTCCTTTTGTTTTTTTTTCATGGGCGGAGCTACAAAGAGGTCCCATTACTCGTAATGGAGCAAAAACACACTTGAGATTTATACATATTTTCAGCTATTAAATGCTATTTGTGTTCAGATACTAGAAAACGCTATCATAAAAGAATCAAAAAGGAATTTTTACCAGTTATCTCCATTCCACAAATTACTTTGGACATTCAACTGTGAAAATATAACCATTCTAAACTCCATTTGTAAATTCCTCTTGGAGTCTAAGTTAACATAGATCTTATTAGTATTTATATACTTGATATATAAATTGTATTGTCAATTGTAATAATTTCTTTTTTTTTATAACTCGTACAATGTATATGCTTCTGAATCATTATTGTATTGTCATTGCCCCTTGAGGGTCCATAATTGGTCAATGAACTTGTATTCTTGTATTCTTGTGTTCAATTTATATTTTTTCCTACAATGTCTAATTAAATAATTTTAACACTTTTTCGTAATCATGGCATTGTTGACAAAATTGAAATTGTGGAGTGTAGAATTGTAGAATCATATCGGTAAAAATTTGATCCCAGCTAATGCAATAAAGCCGGAAAAAACTTGATCCGGATGAATTTTTACCAAATCGATTAAGATATTACGCACTAACGGAATTCAAATTTTGACAACAATGCCATGATTACGAATAAAGTGTAAAACTAACGAATTAGGTGTTGTAGAATTATCAGTTAAACTTGAAAGACATTACAAAGTATGTAGCCACGTGTATGTAGCAATTTAGGGATACAGTTTAATAGCGTATTATATGCATAAAACCCCCAGGTGTGAATCACTCCTGGTTTGCTCCATTACGAGTAATGGGACCTCTTTGTAGCTCCGTCCATAAAAAAAGGAGCTACATTATTGTAGCTAAGATTTTACCCTCTTGTCCTTCCACCGGTATTTGAATCTATTACTCATTACTTTATCAGGAATATGTCAAAAGTTATCTACCCTGAAAGTAATCTTCAGTGTACATTTTTTGCTGAACGTGTTTGTTTTAATCATGTGTATTGCCATAATATTCTGGCATAAATTTAGTGGTGGAAGGTCAGATATGTTGCTTTTATGTTCATATTTAAAGGGGTAGAGTAAAAAAACATAACTAAAGCAAATATTAAATGTTTTTTAAATATTAAATTGCTGAACGGACAGCTGATGTCTCAAAATACATTTTTACGGGAAAAGGAGCCTGAAATTTAAGCTCGCCCACGGGTTGAGACAGAGATATTTCAACTGGCTAATAATAGGAACCAAGCTGTCTTATTAGTGAGAAATAAAGAATCTAACACCGGTGGGAGGGCAGGACGGAAAATAAGACGCCTTAGTGAAAAAATGTATGGTCTCGAACGATGCTCGGCTCTTGTTTGCTCGTGCATGGAAGATCACCTTGTCCTTTCTATGTAGACTGAACTTGATCTTACCTCGCTGTAAAGACGTCCTTAAGTAAATAACGTGATTTCACAATGCTACAAAACAGCGATCAACAGATAATATACGTGTTTTAAACTCGATGCATTTTCTCGTCATCTCTACTTAGGGCTGTCGGCCTTCAAATAAATAGTATATATCACATGTGGAAAGGCGTGACAAGAAAATCTCAAACCCAAGGGCAAAGATATATTTTCCATCCGAGGCTCTGTACATACTGTTCATTAAGTATGGAAGTGTAACGTGAAGAAAAACTTTATTGATAGTTTACAAAATTCACTTTTAAGTTATCTTAGCTGTAGTAGATAGTAGTTTTTAATTGCTGCGGAAGATGAACGAAAAATCTTGAGACGTAAATAAATTTTCATCCGGGATATTAAACTTATTAAAAATGCCTTCAGTGTTGGACTTGAAGTAGATAGTATTTCAGATAGAACTATGAAAAGTATTAAAAAACAAATAGTTTATGGTAGAAATCCCGCCTAAACGTGTTACAGGAGAGACAACTGTGATTATTATGTCCCTAAAACGAAGTTTTTGTGGTTTCTAATTCTTTCCATTGAATCTTGTCCGCTCGCTTTCTTTAAATGCGATGTCTGATCGACACGTACGTCGGGCTCACCTAAAATGTGTAATCAAGTTTTAATCTTCGTTTGGGAGACATATGGAGTTGACCTACAAACACTGAGTATTACTAGTAAAAAAATGCATGAACTGCGTTTAGAGAAAAACATCTTTTTATTTGCTGAAAAGGGAGGGTATTCGTTACAAAAATATGTCTTCCAGTCAGATTACATATCCCCTAAAAATTGTTATGACAATTACTTGATTAAATATAAAGAAGTAATTATTTCTATGTTTTCTTGATAAGTTTATTAAAAGTTTGTTTATCTCATAAACAAAGGTAAATTGCTTTTTTCTTATTAAATCTAATGGATCTTTAAAAATTGTAAAATACAGAAATTTAGAAATTAACCAACAAGGTAACCACAGACCAAATAGAAAAACGTTGCCACAGACCACAAAGAAAAATGTACATGTATATATAAATGATAAAATTTGGCAATTAACCAACAATTTAACACAGACCAAAAAGACAAGCGTACATATAATTGACTAAATTTAGAAATTTACCAACAATGTAACCACAGACCACGACGACAAATGTACAGATAGAAATTAACCAACAATGTAACCACAGACCACGACGACAAATGTACAGATAGAAATTAACCAACAATTTAACCACAGATCACGACGACATATGTACAGATAGAAATTAACCAACAATTTAACCACAGATCACGACGACATATGTACAGATAGAAATTAACCAACAATATAACCACAGATCACGACGACAAATGTACAAATAGAAATTAACCAACAAGTTAACCACAGATCACGACGACAAATGTACAGATAGAAATTAACCAACAATTTAACCACAGATCACGACGACATATGTACAGATAGAAATTAACCAACAATATAACCACAGATCACGACGACAAATGTACAAATAGAAATTAACCAACAATTTAACCACAGATCACGACGACAAATGTACAGATAGAAATTAACCAACAATGTAACCACAGATCACGACGACAAAAGTACAGATAGAAATTAACCAACAATTTAACCACAGATCACGACGACAAATGTACAAATAGAAATTAACCAACAATTTAACCACAGATCACGACGACAAATGTACAGATAGAAATTAACCAACAATTTAACCACAGATCACGACGACATATGTACAGATAGAAATTAACCAACAATATAACCACAGATCACGACGACAAATGTACAAATAGAAATTAACCAACAATGTAACCACAGATCACGACGACAAATGTACAGATAGAAATTAACCAACAATTTAACCACAGATCACGACGACAAATGTACAGATAGAAATTAACCAACAATGTAACCACAGATCACGACGACAAAAGTACAGATAGAAATTAACCAACAATGTAACCACAGATCACGACGACAAAAGTACAGATAGAAATTAACCAACAATGTAACCACAGATCACGACGACAAATGTACAGATAGAAATTCAATGTAACCACAGACCACGACGACAAAAGTACAGATAGAAATTAACCAACAATGTAACCACAGATCACGACGACAAATGTACAGATAGAAATTCAATGTAACCACAGACCACGACGACAAAAGTACAGATAGAAATTAACCAACAATGTAACCACAGATCACGACGACAAATGTACAGATAGAAATTCAATGTAACCACAGACCACGACGACAAATGTACAGATAGAAATTAACCAACAATTTAACCACAGATCACGACGACAAATGTACAGATAGAAATTAACCAACAATGTAACCACAGATCACGACGACAAAAGTACAGATAGAAATTAACCAACAATTTAACCACAGATCACGACGACAAATGTACAGATAGAAATTAACCAACAATTTAACTACAGACCACGACGACAAATGTACAGATAGAAATTAACCAACAATGTAACCACAGATCACGAAGACAAATGTACAGATAGAAATTAACCAACAATGTAACCACAGATCACGACGACAAATGTACAGATAGAAATTAACCAACAATGTAACTACAGATCACGACGACAAATGTACAGATAGAAATTAACCAACAATGTAACCACAGATCATGACGACATATGTACAGATATAAATTAACCAACAATGTAACCACAGATCACGACGACAAATGTACAGATAGAAATTAACCAACAATGCAACCACAGATCACGACGACAAAAGTACAGATAGAAATTAACCAACAATGTAACCACAGATCACGACGACATATGTACAGATATAAATTAACCAACAATGTAACCACAGATCACGACGACAAATGTACAGATAGAAATTAACAAACAATGTAACCACAGATCACGACGACAAATGTACAGATATAAATTAACCAACAATGTAACCACAGATCACGAAGACAAATGTACAGATAGAAATTAACCAACAATGTAACCACAGATCACGACGACAAATGTACAGATAGAAATTAACCAACAATGTAACCACAGATCACGACGACAAATGTACAGATAGAAATTAACCAACAATGTAACCACAGATCACGACGACAAATGTACAGATAGAAATTCACCAACAATTTAACCACAGATCACGAAGACAAATGTACAGATAGAAATTCAATGTAACCACAGATCACGAAGACAAATGTACAGATAGAAATTAACCAACAATGTAACCAATGACCACGAAGACAAATGTACAGATAGAAATTAACCAACAATGTAACCACAGATCACGACGACAAATGTACAGATAGAAATTAACCAACAATGTAACCACAGATCACGACGACAAATGTACAGATAGAAATTCACCAACAATTTAACCACAGATCACGAAGACAAATGTACAGATAGAAATTCAATGTAACCACAGATCACATAGACAAATGTACAGATAGAAATTAACCAACAATGTAACCAATGACCACGAAGACAAATGTACAGATAGAAATTAACCAACAATGTAACCACAGATCACGACGACAAATGTACAGATAGAAATTAACCAACAATGTAACCACAGATCACGACGACAAATGTACAGATAGAAATTAACCAACAATGTAACCACAGATCACGACGACAAATGTACAGATAGAAATTAACCAACAATGTAACCACAGATCACGGCGACAAATGTACAGATAGAAATTAACCAACAATTTAACCACAGATCACGAAGACAATTGTGCGGTTAGAAATTTATCAATAATTGAACCACATCCCACGAAGAAGACAAATGCGTTAATTTACACGCTCAACAAATAAGTAACATTAAAACATTCGAGGTCCTGGACCTGGTAGAGCTGGTAGACATAGGACTTTAGTTTAATCATATTTATTGTCAAACATATACAAAAGGATTGGGCACAAGTTATAACAACTTACAGGGCCTTTTCCATACAATAATAATAATACACATCATGATAATCAAGATGACATCAATTACTATTAAGTACACAGTCAAATAATTAAGTTTAAGCAAATACGACAGAACGAAAAATACAAAAGAGCAAAAGAAAAAAGAAAAAAGTAGGAAAGATGTTAATAAAAAAGTAAGATGTAAATATAAAGTGAGCATGGGTACATTTGAAGAAAAAAAGAGTTTGAAATGCACTGCTAATGTTTATTTATTCTAAAATGCTTTGTCTTTTGATGTAGCTATGAACGTTTCGAAAAAGAACTTTGTTCTGTTCAATGCTAAGCGTTTAATTGCCAAAAAGAATATTTTCAATAGAAAAAGTTACAAATTGAGTATTTCTCATAAGTTCCACACGAAAGTTAAGATATAAACTTTATACTTTCATATTCTGATGACATGCATTGGTTATTTAAGGAATAATTCAAATTTCTGGACAGGTTATACGATATCATATGGTTTGGGTCTGTTGACGCCTAATAAACCGCGAAGTTCAGAAATTTGAAATATTCCTTATAATTTAATTTAAACTGTAAATCTTGACAATTTCAACGTTAAAAACAGCAATGACGTCATAGAACTATTTGAATTTAAACGGCGTAAAAACCCATATTATACCATATAACGGCGCGGGACCAACGCAAGTTATATGGTATAATATGGGTTTTCTACATTTGAACTGGGAAATCAGACCACAACTTACAAAGCAAATTAAATTATTTATGGTTAATAACAAAGAGTTAATAAAAACACAAAATTTATTTAATGTACACGGGAAACGTGGCTTGCACGGATTAAACAATTAACAAATACAAAAATAAGAAGTCAGGTCTAAGTACCATCCAAATGCGCTTTATCAGCGTGAAGTTTTATTAGCAGAAAAAGCGCGAAAAACCCCATAGCTTCGTCAGGGAAACTGCCAGTGGGTGTCGTTTAAGGTTAGAATGGAGCAAACCCTGGCCACAGTAAGGTTCGAACTGCAAACCTAAGAGCTGGCGATCAAATGTAAAGACATACTACCTTAATACATATATAGCATAGACTACGGTTGTTTTTCTTTTGCTAAAAAGCTGTGTTAACAATTAAAAATCTACATAGCGTATATGGTTCTAATGTTTGGAAAGTAAAAATTTAATCAAATAATTATAATTATAAAAGCATAATTTGCTTAACTTTTATACGGTTCCTATATAGACAATCTTTGACACAATCTGTGCAAGTGTGAGGATCAGATACCCCCTTTCTTCAGTTTCTTCACGTGAAGAGAGGGAGACCTGATCGTAACACTTGTATAGCAAAGATGATAGCTCACTGACAACCTATTGTCGCATAGACAAAACTAGGTTTGATAAGATATATGTGTCATTTGATTTAAAAAATTTAGTCAAAATGAATGCTTATTATCTGTGTTGTTTGGTTTGTTTGATTGGCGTGTTTATAGGGCTGTCTTTTGCAATCTAATTAAAATTATATCTTCATTTGGCTCTCCCGCCGTGACAATAGCAAAAAGGGGGGAGCCAAGTGAAGATATACTTTTAATTAGATTGCAAAAGAAGCACAGAAAAACACTCATAGGCTGGGAACCTGTTAGTCCTAGGACAATTTCTGCAAAATTTAAAAGAACAAACAAGAGGATATTTCTTAATAGTATCCAATGTTACGCACCAACGAATGATGCTGAAGAAGAAACAAGAGAGCAATACTACCAGCTTCTAGAGAAAACCATCAGGAAATGCAATAGAAAGGATGTTACCTTTTTAATGGGAGATATGAACGCCAAAGTAGGCACTGATGACACTGGTTTTGAAGTAATTATGGGTAAAAGAGGAATACGTCTTATGAATGAGAATGGAGAACTTTTTTGCAAATTGTTGTGCTACACATGGTTTGGTCAGTGGAGGAACCATCTTCCCACACAAACCATGCTATCTGCCTACATGTGTATCTCCCGATTTAAAGACAGAAAACCAAATAAACCACATATGCATCTCTAGGAAATTTCGAAGAAGCCTGCCGGATGTGAGAGTTAAAAGAGGTGCCGATTCAGCATCTGATCATCGTCTCCTTGTCGCAAAAATCAAACTGATGCTAAAGAAACATCAAGTAGCTTCATTAGTAGGAATACGCTATGATGTAAAAAAAGTTAAAAGATACAGAAAAACTATCTGAATTTAAGCTCGAACTCGGAAACCGTTTCAATGTACTTCAGAACAGCGAAGAAGCTACCACCTCAATAGAAAAATACTGGGAACAAGTAAAGGCTGCAATAACATCTGCCAGTGAAACAACTTTTGGGCGTATGACAAAAACATAAGGAATGGATTTCACATGAAACACCCATTAAAGTTGAGAGGAGAAAAAGGTGAAAAAGACTCTGAATAACTGCAGAACAAGATCAGCAAAACAAAAAACACAAGAGGAATACACAAGCTTACAAGGAGGTAACAAGCAGTGCTAGAAAAGATAAAAGAAACTGTGTCACAATCTTAACAGCTGAAGCAGAAGTAGCAGCTAGACAAAACAACATCAAAGCCCTGTATAATATAAGAGTACTGACCAACAAGTTCAGAAAAGGAAGTCTTCTTATTAAAGGTAGAAATGGTATAACATTAAAAACACCAGGAGAACAGATGAAAAGATGGGTCGAACATTTTAGCTCTGTACTCAATCAACAATCATCAATATAAAAGGCTGACATACCACCTGCAGCCTTGACAATCGATTGTAGTAGACCCAGTAAAGCTGAAATAGCCAAAGCTATCTAACTCCTGAAGAACAACAAGTCTCCTGGACCAGACAATATTCCAGCAGAAATCCTCAAAGCAGAAATCAACACAACATCTGAGATGTTATATAAATTAATTGCCATGCGCTGGGAGGAAGACAAAGTACCAATGGACTGGAAAGAGGGGAATTTGGTCAAGTTAGCTAAACAAGGAGACCTAAGCCTGTGTGATACTACAGAAGTATAATGCTACTATCAGTACCTGGGAAATTCCTAAACAAAGTGATGTTACAGAGGATGAAAAATGCTGTTGACTCCAAGCTAAGAGACAACCAAAATAGATCATGTGCTGACCAAATTGCAACATTACGAATCCTACAAGCACAAGAGTTCCATTCTTCAATCTACACAGTGTTCATTGACAGAGAAGTAATGTGGCAATTCTATGAAACACTATGGAATTCATGAGAAGTATGTTTCCATCATTAAAAATACCTACTCAGGAACGCAAAGTAGAATTTTACTTGAAGGCAAACTTACTGAACCATTTGAAATAACAACAGGTGTAAGACCATCTTCGCTAGCCAAGGGTTACGATCCGATACTCTTATCGATATGTCATCTTCGCTAGCCAAGTGTTACGTTCAGGTCCCCCCTCTCTTCACGAGTATCGGATCGTAACCCTTGGCTAGCGAAGATGGTGTAAGACAGGGTTGTTTACTATCACCTCTGCAAACACGAACAACCAAATTAGTTTGCATGTTAACACAACATCCCTATAGGAAGTAGAGTCCTTTGTCTACCTTCGAAGCATTGTTGATAGCATAAGTGGCTCAGAGCTTGACATTAAAGTCAGGAATGGAAAAGCAAGAACTGCATTTAAGATGAAGGAAGCCATTTTGAGAGCTGGAAACATCTCACGCATTACGAAGATAAAGTTTATCAATTCCAATGTAAAAACCATCTTACTCTACGGCTGCGAAACCTGTAAAATCACTTATCAAGCTGCAGGTTTTCATAAACAACTGCATGTGGCGAATAATAAACATCAGATGGCCAGAAAAGATCAAGAACTTCGAACTATAGGTAAGAACCAACCAGATCCCAGTAGAACAGGACATCAAGAAAAAGAAATGGAGATGAATAGGCCATACACTAAGAAAACCCACCAATTCCATCACACGAGAAGATTTGCAATTGAATCCACAGGGTAAAAGGAGAGTTGGACGGCCTAGGAATACACGGAGAAGAAACACAACCCAAGAGATGGAAACCCAGGGATACAAATAGCAAGAGCTAGTAAGACTGGTCCAAAACAGTACAGAAGGGAGGCGTATCATCAGTGGCATATGTACCACCTAGGTACAAAAGGCCTAAGTAAGTATCCAAAGTGAAGGTAATAACAAAATACCGAACACCAAGTAATTTTGAAAAAGACAAAATCCAAAAGTCTTATTAACTTTCAACACAAGATAAAGTAGCTTCATCAGGGGTCCTGGCTTGGTACACGCAAACCTCCATCTTCCATTTGTGTGCGAGTTGGTGTGTTAATGAAAATGTTTGGGCATCATATATCAGCACAACCACCAAGCACTGAATTCTAAAATCAAGACATCTGTCTACGTCATACTGTGTTTAGTAACAACAAAGGCGTCAACAAATGTTTACAAAATACATCACCATCACAATCACTACAATGTACTAACTATACTATCTAAATGATGTGCTGAGATAAAGTCTGCAAGTAGAAAAATATAGACAAACAAACAAAATACCGTTAGTATTAAAATAATTAAATACATCAGACAGTCACTACTGCGAAAGATTGATTGATTGATTGATTGATTGATTGATTGATTGATTGATTGATTGATTGATTGATTGATTGATTGATTGATTGATATCAAGCAGTACTTCAACTATATTCAGGACGAGAAAACGTCAGCAATACAAAAATCATTTCGAAAAGGAAATAAATCAAGGGTCGAAAATACTGCCTTTTGAAAAGTCTGAAGTATTAGATAGTTGGTTTTAGGGTTTAACTCTTTTTTTAATAATACATTCCCGATATTAAATATTTATATATTGCCTATTAAATGGCATATAAGGACAAAATAGTGTTCCGTGTTATAGCTTTACCCAACTGGCAACTGTTAAATATGTTATAGGTGTTCCGATTTGGTTTAAAAGTTTTTTCAATTTGTTTTATTTAAAATTTCATCATATGCTGTAAAGGGTTGCAAATGTAGACGATTGTGACAGGCAAGAAATAATCATCTTGATTATAATATCTCAACTTTGAGAAGAGTACTTTAATTTAAAAAAAGCAAATTTTGGAAAGACAAATGTTTACCAATAAAAATACATTGATCATAGTCACGTGGTTCTGTGGGGGAAAATGTGAATGTAAGATCGGCAGTTATCGCGTCCTCGGAAAATCAAAGAAAACCATACCGACAAGTTACAATTTCTATTGATTTAATTTTACTGGAATTAAAATTGTTTCAAAAGATTTGCAATTAAATGTATTTCAAACGTCAAACTAGCATTCATGTGCATAAACATTGCTGAGAACTTTATACAATTTTCAGAATTTAAAATATAAAATTAAAAAAAACCAATAAGAAGAAGAGTCTTATTTTTCAAAACAATTTATGAGATTATTAACTTCTATGATGTTGATGACCTTTATTCGAACGTAACTGAATTTTTTTCTTTTGTATTATTATATATATAACTTGCTTCGTTAAAATAGCTTAACATCAAAATTTTTAAATTTTGAATTAAATAAAAATCTATATCTTTTGTGCTTTTTTTTATTATTGAGAAATTTCTTTTCCCTACTTATTTCTACGACATTTTTCGCTGATCCAGACATCAATTTTTTTAAATAACATGCCTATTTGAAAATCTAATTTTTTTTATATAAAAATCATAATCTAAATTTGCATTTTAGCGGCTTAATATGCGAGTCTAATTGGTCTTTCATTATTACCTTTCATCAAAGTTCAGTGTCAGGTAATAAATAAACAAGGCACATCTAATATACAATTACATCACAGAAATATCTCTGTGCCCCCCCCCCTTTTAAAACCATCACTACCACACAGGAAGCATTCACGGGAGTTTGGGATTTCGAAACCGTCAATAAACAAAACCCAGGGAAATTAAATTTAATGTTCAAGATTGACTAATTTTCTACGTAAAGGTTCCATTTTCTACATTATAAATTATGAAATAATCCAGAAATAAGATCAAGGCTTTCTGGATGAGGGTCACAAGCGCGTTAAACAAAATCTAAAAATTGACCTTTATTATCAAATTATCTAAGTAACTAATAAAAGAAACAGAAAAATACATTTTATCATGTTAAAATAAGAATGCATAAACAAATTACGAAGCTTACCATATAAATCATGAAATAATCCAAGAAATACAATTGAAGCGATGAAATACATTACGTAATATAACATAAAAAAATTTTAAAATGCCTTTTTCGTACCAAATTAAATAACTAATAAATAAAAGAAAAGTAAGTATATACATTTTATTATGTCAAGAATAGAATGCATTAATAAAAATACCAGGCTTACCCTATAGATAGTAAAATAATCCAAATAAAAATTGAAGCGGATCTATTCATACTACCGAGATAGCGCGCATTAATATGCAATTTTGTACATCTTTACTTCTTATTAGATCGGGACAACAAAATGTATTTTAAAGCTTGAAGGATTTAACAAATGCGAAAACTGTAAATGAAATATTTTTTTTAATATTAAAATTAGCCATTTTATTACTTACAACGTGAACTATATTGTAGAGTATGGTTTTTCACCTAACTACTCAATCGTACCCGAAAACAATTATATATCTTTAGAGATAATAAGAAGAGATCGAACATATGAAAACAGTATGTAGTGAAATATGCGAGCATCATAACCCATTCAAACATTTACTTATGGTCATCCTTAAAAGTCTTACTTCTAAAAGCTTTTGAGATCTGTTAAATACGTTCATGTAGTCATGTTTGTAATTTAAATTTTGAAATATAATAAAACATCATTAAAAAGTGTCTGGGACCTTATTTCACATTTAAGTCTGTCAGTTTTTATTTGGTTAGACAAAGTTTGAATCCAAGACGTACGTGACGTGAATCTAAGCTGACGCGGGATGCGCACACGTTGATGCGCATTACATAACTTTGGCGCATGTGTCTGTCAGCTAAACACTGCTGCATTTAGCATAAGGTTTTAGAATTTTTGTGATTTACAATATCTTAATCATTTGGATTTCAAATATTGTTTGGGTTTGAAACGCTCGTCTGTTGTATTACAGTCCGTTAATTTTGGTATCTTTGATATTTTATTTTACTCAATAAAACAATGATATCGAATAGAATGCAAAAAAAGAAGAATTTAATTTGTTACGAAGTTCAGAGTTTTTTCAGTGGACGCTAATACTCGTCTTCCTTTCCCAATAGAACGAAAATCGTACCCTCGCTTTTTTCGGAACCGGATTATAACGGCAGAAAAATTCGGCCTACTTTCCAATGCAATAACGAACGTCACACATTGATAAACTTAAAAAATGCGAGTGTGTCGTAAAACCAAGAGATAAAAACAAAACAATAATAATATAAAACACATTTAAAATTACAAAATGGCCTGTAAATTTTGGTTTAACCTTGCAAGGGTTATACAAAAAAATATCATCCACAGAAAAGAATATACGATTTATTTATTGTTCCTTAGCGCCCTACGAGCAATATTTTAGCTATATTACAGTCAAAAGCAAGAAAACAAACAAAGACAGTCATTTGGGGAAATGGGATGAAATAATGACTTCCAGCAGAAAAGAATGGTGTATTTGGTAGAGACGGATATTTAAGATTTTTTAGTGTGGTTGTAAACGGTCAATATATGAGTGGACAACCTCCCCTATCCGTCACATGTTGACCCTTATAGTACCCGTGGTAAGAATATAAGATAGGAACTTAATGTAGTTTGACGTAGAACATTGTACCAATCACACTGTTATTAACAATCTTACCTAAGTTTCATAGCATACCACAATAGTAAAGCTACAACATATACTTAGGTAGCTCGCAGTTAGCTCAATTCCATCCTTAATTGCTAATTTTTCTGAAGGTTATGGGCTCTCACTGGCAATTCCACAGCTCTTAGCCAATGCAAAGTAGACATGACATAGTTGAAGGCTTGCTTAAGTGGCGTACATCACTAAGTTGAAACGAACAAAGAACAAAACAAACTTTATACCGGGCTTACTTTTTCTAATAAGCGAGCTATACATAACCATGCTCTACATATTTAAATTGTTCAGGCATAGAAATAATGAACATGATTATGATCGTATGGACAGACATCCTTTCACAGCACAGGATCTACCAGGAAACTACGTTTTGCGTCAATCGGAGCATTTTTCAATTTTTTAGGCCATCTTTGATTCAAAATGGCCACCCCACCATAGAAAGTCGACATGTGCGTCATACATGTATCGGTATAACATACTCCACTTATATACCAATTTTCAATAATATCCGTTAACTTTTGGATTTTTAAGGATTTTTTGCATTTTCAAAATGGCCGATCTATTTTAGGGTACAACAATTGAATATTAGATTCCACTGGACTGCGCGTTCTGTGTTTGGAGGGAAACTGTACTTGCAGTACTAAAACGACCGTATTTTTAAAATTATTAATGAGTACTGTTGCGATTGACCCGAATGTTTTTTTATACCAGTTAAAACACGCAAAATTCTATTCACGTAATAATAATAAATTTGCCATACTGCTAAATATAAAACTGACGAAATCCTTACACTTACGATCGTTACCTAACATTAACAGTTTTACACTGAGTCTATGAGAAAATAGGGAGGCAAACAGTATAACTGAGTGAAATCAATCATAAGTAAATTAAAACGAGGCTAAAGATGCTATGTAGCTTTTTTTTGTCGACTTTTTTTGTACTAAAAATCCCTTTAAAGCTATAATTATATTATCAACAATTATATCACAAACAAATACAACTGGAGTCTCATTTTCCAAAGGCAGTGGCATGTGTAGATTTTCAGATACGTCCATTTAGATTTAGTGGTTTTAAGCGAAGCTCGAACTGCTCCTGTGCAGCTTCTGTATATTTATTATCAACATCAGACGATATCACAAACAAATATTACTGGAATCTCATTTTCCGAAGGCAATGGCATATGCAGATTTTCCGACACGTCCATATACATAAGTGGTTCTTTAGCGGAAGCTCTAACTGCGCCTGTGCAGCTTTTGTATATCGTTGGATAAATACCAGGTACGACACATCTCGGGCTGCAGACCTTACCACAAGAATCATACGCAGACAAAAATACCTCTGATGAGTCATTAGATGGTTTTTTCACTCCAATATAAGTTGTTATAGGACTGTTACCTATTAGCAAACTATAGTCCTTGTATTTTCCAAAATAATTTAAACCATTTGCTTGCAGGTGAATTTTATTATCCAATTCGTTAGGTCGACACATGTCATTTATTCCCAAATCTGCTTGCAGTTGCTTGCTTGATCCAGGTTCTAAACTTTGAATTGAATTAGTGTTATTATTATCATTAAACAAAATCTTTACAGGAATAAAAGCCCATTTTTGGAAATTTACTTGACCATCCAAGAAATATGTATTTTCCATGTTTGGTTTCCAGTCTGTCGTCCTGCTTTGAATATTTGTTTCTTTCAGACTTCTCCGCCCTCTCGAATGCCAGAAATATTTATTCATAGTAATAGAATCGTCTCTTGTTCGAATATCCCTCATATATTGTGGAAATGGTGTGAATTTTGATTGACTATTTTTTAATTGTGGCACAAAGTACGGATATATAATAGGTCTAAAATAAGTTGGTCTATATGAAACTTTTACTTGTGGAATATATTGATTACTTGGCGGTGAATTGCCAATATTTTTATTACCTTGAGATGCTAAGTTGTTTAAGTCTCCGGCATGGATGAATGAATTTCTGTCTACTAAATTTTGTGATCGTTCAGGTCCGTCAAAAATACCCCTATCATTAGCAAACAAGGGGATAGACCCATACGAATCATCTTCGACGTAATCTCCCAGCGCTAATGAATATTTACTATGTTGCTTCTTCTTCTGAATTGTTAAAGAGTCGCCTCTGACACGATCATCCCTCATGTATTCATCGAAAACATTACCTCGTCTCCTGCCATTGACCTGCTCTGTCAGTCTGTTGGCTATTTCAGTTGCCTCCACTCGATCTCCTGCATATTCTGTAGGATTCCTAACTTTGCTTATGCAGACTCCGCGACCAACATGACACGTTAAATCCACACCGTGTCCACATCTGGGACATTCAGGATGAGGCTCATATTTAACCAGATTTGCAATTCTTTCGGAATATCCATCACGATTGTAAAATCCAAACAATCCAACTGATGGGTCGTTAGCTCCTTGGAATGTAACGTTTTCCGGAGGTTCCGGAATGTCAATGACGGGGTCAATTCCCCGTTGGCGTTGTGTGTAACGAAACTTTTCCCAGATATAGTCCACAAAACAATGATGTGTCCAAAACAGAGGATCGTGGGGACTGAATTCCTGTGTATTCATCTGACCATCTACCCAATTATGAATTGAATTGTGTTGTCCTTCTAGACTAACCCTTTCTTCTGCGGTTGGTTCTAAGATGTGTTTTAATTGACTTCTGCTCAAAATTTGATTTAAACTTCGTTTATTAAATAGTGACCCATCGCTTCCAATATTTCTAATCAACGGCCCGCTTGGTGTTTCGAAATTTGCAAACGGGCCAGTTTTGACTCTTCCAAACCCGTTGCCAAAGTATCGGTCTGTCCATAAAATTGCCTCGGTGGGGTCGTCCAATTCATAATCAATAGAAGAGTCCCAATAAGGAATTGGAACACCCAATGCTGTTTCAAATCTGTAAAAGAATGCAACAGTTCCGGCTTTTATTATATTTCGTTTAAAGATACTAAACTGGGTCACTCTGTCGTGAATCTTTGTAGCGAATTCCATATTTCCAAAAGTTATAAATAATACAAATAAAATTCTTTAACATTTTCAACTCTCAATATCGGAATTCTAACAGGTTGCCGTCAGTTTAACGCATTTCTAAAATTTATCGGGTGTTATTTTACAATACGTCGTTTTCTAGATATAATCGCTCTCGTTAAAAGGAGGTGAAAATTGCAGTGCCGATCACGTGATTTAATAAAAAATTTAGGGCACTTTTATTGGAAAGCGGCAACATTTGAAACGAGATGGGGCGGATTAAGAAAGAGAATGCAAAAACTAAACTTGTGCTGCGTTGTGCCTGGGTGCAAAGCTCAAATTAAACATAATTTTATGGAAGAGATCGAGTTTTATGCAGTTTTATGTCGTTCACACGACGTTAAATGACGGTGCGTTGAGGAAATTGCCCTAAATAAAATCACGTGATAAGATACAACTAACTACCTATCTTGAAAACGGCGTATTGATATGAGTTACTAGTATTTTTCGTTCCTCCTAATCTGGAGGAGGTAAGAACGACAACTCTCTTCTTAAGAAAATTTTGAGCACTTTCAATGCATACTACATGTTATATGTATGGTATTAACAAATTCACTAAATATACTCAAAATATTCGTACATTTTACATGAATTTAAGTAATTTTACTTACATCAACAAGAAGAGTCTGTGCCACGACAGGAAATTTGGTCCAAAGTGTGCCGAGTTTAGTGCAGTCATATGTATATCTGCTATGATGTCGTATCTACTGCGGCCATTTGGTCCAATCTGCATTCATAATTAGTAGTTAATAATAATTTATATTTACCAGTGCGAGATTTATGTATTCATTTCTTTTTAGTTATTTGGCACCCAGAGGTATTAGACCCTATTTGGGGCGAAATATAATAAGAAAACGAAACACGATACAAAATGAGGCGAAATGTAGCAAGAAACGTTCTCTGACCAAATTTCGTTCCAAATGATGGGGTCAAATTCCTGCGCTACACCTATTTTCCTATATCAATTACTTTTTTTTTATTCTGATGCGGTTTCAATGGACGCCATGGTTGTGGACCTCTAACAATGCAATTTGGAAATAAACAGATGATATGGGTCTATCAGATTGGAAGAGCAGGAAAAGGGTTTATTGTTTGATTCTTATATTTGTAATAAAAATCTGCATTTAAGTAATATTAATACATGGTATTCTAGCATATTGTATATTATGAATGTGTTACAGTTACCAAACCTTAAAATGAAACTTTGTACAATAAGTAAACTAGTTAGACAAAAATTGATAAATAGTTTTAACACATATTGGAATAAAGAAAAGATAAATTTAGTTTTTTTCAAATAAAGGGAAATCAGATATTTATTTTAGTCTTAAAAGCTGCTTTGGGAAAGAAAAGTATTTATTTATAACAGATTTTTCTATAAGGCAATCTATTTGTAAACTAATGATCAGTGCACATCCACTTAATATTGAAGCTGGGAGATATAAAAACTTACCAAGGTCAGACAGAAAATGCACCAAATGTAGTAATGAAGATATTGAAGATGAAAAACATTTTATGATAGATTGTATTTTTTATGAAAATTATAGAAACCTTTTTTTGAAAGCATATCTCATTATAACCAGAATTTTAAAAATATGAGTAATGAAGATAAATTCATATGGCTCCTTACTAATGAGGATGAAAGAATTTTAAAAGAATTGGGTCTTTTTATAAAAATGTGCCTACAATATAGAGGTTAAAATTAGACATCACAAATTATTATTATTATTGTTAACATGATATATTTGTAACAACACATATTTTAAGGTGCTCTGACCTGTCCCGTGTTCAATTATATATATTGTATAATTATCATAATCATTGTATCTGATTTTTTGCCCCTTGAGGGCCCTTGATTGGAAATAAAGCCATTCTATTCTATCCCATCCCATACTTAAACCTATATCAACCCTCGTGTGAGGTCTCGGGTTGATATGGGTGTCTCGGGGTTTGTTATGGATGTGATATAAAAAGACCCGTATGATATTCTATATATAACGAGTTTCTTAGTCGTTATAACGAGTTAAAAAATAAAACATAACCCTGACACTAATGGGCTTCAATACAAGACAGATTTTTACAAATTCTACAATGGCGTTTGTTTGATACCTTGTAATTTGTAGTTTTCTATTTAGAAAATAAAACTTCCGTCAAGTTTTGTAGATTTACACATTTTTCAATACGATCTCACACGAAAGTTAATAATATATATAGGCTTACAGTTCTTAACAGGGGCCTCAGAGGCCGAATGGTTAAGATTGATCACGTGGTCTGTCAACAGTGAGGTTGTGGGTTCGAGTCTCACTGCTGGAAGGGTGTATTCGACTCCAATCCTAATTGACAAGGATTACTTGTTTTCCTACCGAAGGTCGGGGGTCCGGCTTCCTCCCCAATAAAGCCCCCCCCCCCCTCAATAAAAACTTAACGTCATGAAATAGCTGAAAAATTGCTGAAAGTGGCGTGAAACATCATTCAAACAAACAAACAATAAATTCTCAACACGACGTCCTTTTGTTTATACGATCTCAAACGAAAGTGTTCTTTATATAGGCTTTGATTTAAATATTTCTCAATACGACTTCCTTATGTGACGTCAACCTTAATTTATTAAAACAGACTGCCAATAAATTAATAGAAATACACATCTATATAATGTCATTTAATGGTTACAGGTGTTCATCAAAGAACAATAAAATTATAAATTATTCTACTCGCAAAACTACAACAACGACTGTCACTAATATTTCATCATACGTCATCGCTGCTTCTACCGACAAATGTCCACATTATTTTGGGGAAAAAAAACAAAACAAACAAACAAAAACCCTTACAAATACAGACGAGAGATAAAGGAACGTTTAAACAGTACCATAGTTATCATTTCTGATGTTCTCATTGGTCCATATCGGTTAAAGTTACATAATATAAAAAATATATTTTGTGTTTATTATATATGTTTAAATTGTCAATGTTTATTTGTATTGCTTGACCCGAGTGCAAATTGAATGAATAAATTAATACTAACTTCTTTAAACTTCAGTCTTCTCACAGCTTTTGCATAGTCATCCCAGTACTGGTGCCCCGCCGATCTTATCTCGCGACGGTACCTTTTTTGAACTGGAATACTTCTTCTTGATCTGTGTTGAAGATTTGTAGACTGTTCTGCTTCGGAAAAAACTTTATGTAAAAGGGATTGAATGTATCTTCCCTCTTCTGCTGTCAAATTCGTTTTCCAATTATGAGGGGTTTCAGTTACCGCAAATTTACTAAGACACAAATTTTGTATGGTATGGAGAGGTGTTCCGGAGCCTTTGTTTAGGTCCATTTTGTAATTTATGCAGTCTTCCAGCGCATACGGCAATGGAATAGGCTCAATGAGTCCATGTGAAGTGCATATACATAGATATACTATGCCAAGCACAAACAGCATCTAAAAAGAATAAGTACATGTATAGTTTATAAATAACAATTAAGTCTTTCCAATAACTGATTTTCTGGTTTTGTGTTTTTGATTGTATATGTTTGTCTGAATCCTGATTTGTAATCGTTCCTTGACCTTCGGCTCTTGTTGTTCTGCATGTTGTTTTTTTTTTTTGCTATTTTTCGTAAAACACAAAATTTCTGGACAATTCAAACAAAAAACCACAACAAGAACATAATTGCCCGCATATTTTTACAAAAAATCTTTTTTTAAAAACAAAAATATGAAAAAAGTACATGTATCATCTTATTTGTAAGATTTTCACCATTGTTGTACATTTCAGGATTCTCTTTATACTAATGATAAACAAATGACTTGTCGCTTTTCATTACTGAAATAATATAACTATTAATTTGTTTATGCTAAGTTGCGCTTGCCTAAAATAACCTATTTTTTTGCATTCAAGAAACGTCTTTTATGGCAACAGATTAGCAAAACGGCCTAGATAAGCATGGTGCTATTTTCCCGTAATAATTTTAGGATTATCGTACACGCAGCAACAATAACATAAAAAGGGGAAGACAAGAAACAAATGTCTATTTTGACAAGTAAATAGGAAAATACCGTAATAATAATAATAATAACTTTATTCTCATCAACCAATATTACAGAGGTACAGAGAAATACTATATACAATATTTACAATATTACAATCGAAAACATCGTAAACATAGATAGACACTAATACAGTGTAATTAACAGACAGACAGTTAGTCAAGAAGACTCGTTTCTTTTATTAATAATTTTAATAAATTTACAGAGCTTGTAGAGTTTAACTTTGTTTTTGGTTATCATAGTTTCTTTAAACTTTAAAATATTTGGGTTTCGAAATAGATGTCCACTGATCAAATTGCTTCTTTCCTGAGACAATGCATTGCATTCTAGAATAATCAAAAGAACAACGTTTATGTATGAAATTACAAAGCTATGGCTGACAGAAAACTTCACAACAACAACAACGACCAAACAAAGGGTGAAATCAGTTGTTCCGGAAGGATGCACGTGATATCAGGTGTTCCGGAAGGATGGACGTGATATCAGGTGTTCCTGAAGGATGACAATTCTGCATCACTAGTGACACCTGCCCTGCTACTAATGGTGAAAATGTTTAATTACTTTCTCTTCTCGATGGAGATCTTGACAGATCTATCCTAGTACCTTTTTTGTCTCGAGATTTTAACAGATCTATGTATATATTTATATAATGTTTTCAAGCATACACCACGCCCTGAATATAGCTGACAGATTAGTATTGCCTGCTTGTCATAGATAATTATTGTATACTTGTTACAGATTAGTATCGTCTAATTGTTACAGATTAGTATCGTCTGCTTGTCACAGACGAGTATCATCCATATATCTTCTTCTTGTCACACACGAGTAGCGTCTGCTCGTCACAGACAAAGATCGTCTGCTTGTCACAGATTAGCATCGTCTGATTGTTACACTGTTTCAAATTTCAAAAAGTTGAGCTAAATAGGAAGAATCGTTCTTATTTAGATATATATTTGAAATATGCTTGCATTATTTAATATAATTTCTTTCCACAGTACTACACCCTAACGGGGTCAGATCATTATTCCGACAACCCATTATTCCGATAGCCCATTGCTCCGATAACCCATTGCTCCGACAACCCATTTAATCCGACAACCCATTACTCCGACAATGACAAAAACGTACAACTATTTGTATTAAATAAATAGTCTCTGGTAGTACTTCCCGTCCGCCATCGCCCGATGTATATCACTATTGTCCGGGTTTGCACATTAGGAACCGACCGACTTGGTTTTTTCCTAAAAACAATATTTTGAAAATGATTTTTGATGAAAAAAATATTTTGGAAGCAGAGGGTAAGAAATGAGATATTCTGAAGAAGGGGCAATCAAATGTCATAAGTCTGAAAAGGCCAAAACAAAATCGGTATGCATAAAAGTATCACAAAAAACAAACGACACAACATAGATCAACATACAAAAAAAGTCAAAACGAGAGTGAACTCAGGTTCTCCGGGAGAGAAAGCAGTTCCTGCTTGTGATGCGTATGCCGGCCACAGTAGTAGCTCATCGCAGTTTCATCCCCATCTATTGACCTTTACTAGACCACTTACATATCCAGATGTTTGTTATAAAAACATGTCTTCATAAATATATAAATTCTTTATTGCAAATTCTTTATTGCAATATATACGTTTTTTCTTTGTTTGAGAAATCGGCTGTCGGAGTATTGGGTTGTCGGTTTAATAGGTTGTCAGAGAAATGGGCTGTCGGAGTAATGCTACGCACCCCAACGCCTGGTGCTGGTTAAAGACAACACGCATTTTCTTTGTGTACCTGAGTTCAAGGTCAAAAAGTATTGTTTATATGTGAATCAATATAAAAAGATTTTAAATAATTTGCATCAATTAAACAAATTAAACTATATGTTTTCATGAAATGAGGGAAAGCAAGAGTTATCATTTTATAGTGAGGTCTTTTTTCTTAGTGGGTCATCATGTCGTGGTTTGACCAAAAATGAGGTCTTTGATGTAAACAACGCATTAATTAGTCAACATTTCAACACGACTCGCTAATACTATACTAATACAACACGCCATTATCATTTCCAAATACGAAAAACCCCAACATTTATAATATATTGAACATTAAATGTCGCCATTAGCGTCAGGTTTGGCAGAGATGCCATGTTCAAGCCATAATTATTGGCCTACAAAAAATATGTATATAAAACATGTCTAACATGTCTACATAATATGTGTATGTCACAATTTATTCCATTTTGGCACATAATAATAAAACATAACCATTAAAATAGAATTACATGACCTTTTCACGAAAAGTTGTTACCTGGGTCATATACCTTACTACTTTGTGTGAATGAATGACAGGTTGCATTGAAACACCCAAAAAGCTGGGGGGGGGGGGGGAGCCAAGGGCGTAGCTAGCCCGTGGGTATACTGAGGCAGGAGGTCAGCTGGTGACATTCTGGGATAATGTTTAATGTTATTTTTTTATTTTACCGAGGCAACTGCCTTGGTTGCCTCAACGGTAGCGAAACCCCTTGGGACTAAGTTACTATTTCTCATGACGCAGCTGTCGTGTTACTCAAGCTTTTGTCAGTGTAGACACGTCCCTGGATGGCGGAAGGATAAGCAGTCTATTTAACAAGACTAAAGTCAGAATACGTAAAGCCTGACAGAAAAGAATAGTCGTTGACGCATCATGCTCTAGGGACCTTCTAGAACGAATAATCGTAACCTCGCTTTTTTTGGGGGGGGGGGGGGGGTTAATCCGACAAATCACAAAACTAACTTCGGATTATAACGGCAGTAAAATTCGGCCTAGGGACCTTCATTTTAGCAGATGTAGAAAAAATGTAGGCACATTGTAGCAAGTTCAAGGCAACAATCACTGTCCATGCAAAATCACAAAGTTGTGGTCAAAACACCTGACCTATTGCGTCATTCCATGTCAAAAACATTGTTCTAACAACGCTTTTATTATTAATTTATTTTTCATACACGAATATGCGCATCGGTTGTAAACTGGTCTAGGTAGTTGGTCGTTGGTATACTAAATGAAGGTAGAGGAAACTGTCAAAAAGTCAATCAAGAAATCAAATTCCAAGAAATTGACAAACTTTAGAACCAACAACCAAAAATATAGTTACTACAGCAATTGTCCTGAATTGGTATAGGTATTTCAAAAAACTGAAATGTCTGGTTAAACCAGGTTTTACGGCATTCCAAACCTCCCGCTTCCTTTACTGTAGTGAGTGACTTGGTTTGTTGATGAAAGTGGATGTGTATTAAATTACTGGTCTGCCTATGCCTAGATATTTTTCCTTTCTGTTATGTGTTGTCATCGTGATAATTTTTCTTTTTATTTAGATTGCGAGGTTGTGTTGAGGTTACCTCCTCTGTATATACATACATTTCTGAGCTTCATAAAATTAAAATGCATTTGAAAGTCTAAAAACATTTTAGGAAGTTTGCTTTCCGAAATATCTACTGGCTTACTGCGGGCAAGAAGTCCTTGACTCCAATCCTAACTGACAAGGCTTGCAAGTTTTCCTACCGCACGTCTAGGGTTTTCTACGGTTACCAGATTCATCTCTCAATTAAAACTGGACGCCATGATATAGATGAAAAATTGCATTAAACTGAGTTGCGTTAAACACCATTCAAACAAACAAACAACACCGAGAAGTCCAATAGCATGTTTAGAGAGTGTTCTATCCAAGAACTTTCGATAATATTATTTTTCATTACTTATCCTTCATTTCATGTAAGAACAATCCATGTGGTGGAATATATCTTTCTTCACTTATCTTCTCTTAACTTACATGTTTTATGCAAGTTTTCTTGGGAAATATATTATATACATTGAAGGATACGCGTTTACATATTTTTGATCATTTTTATTGAAAGCGTAAGGCCTCGGTAGCTAAGTTGCTAAGTAGTTATTCAGCTACACTCTATTGCTCACGTGGTCTGTCAACATTGAAGCACAGGAATTTGACCCCATATCATTTGGGTCGAAATATGGCCAGAAAACGAAAAAAAAGTATTGTCGCGAACGATGTGAGCGAAGGAGTCTAACGCAAAAGTAAACAATTCCTACCCCCCTACCTTTGTTGTTGAGTTTGCTTTGAGAATTTGCGCTGACAACATGATTGTAGGTGTTCTACTTACTCACGGACATTTATTCTTTAAGATTATGACATCGATTCCTTTAATATATCCATATTTTTGCAACCGCGAAACTTTTTCTTGGACTGAAACACTTTCTTTACTTCAGGGATTCTTCCATGGGCGATTGTTCCGCAGTAAAATGACAAAAATTAATGGGATAAAACGGTAAAAATAAAACTTTGTTTTGTATGCAAATGAAATAATATTTAAATCCTAATTTTAATTATTTTTTGTAAAATTGAGTTTTAATCGAATTGTTTACATTTCTAGCACATCTGTTGATAAAGGGATGTAACCCAATGACATCAGCCATGTGCTCTTCGGTTTACAATTTCCGGATAATTTTTCTCTGGTTCCGACTTCGCGTTTAACTTTTTGTCATTTACTGCGGAACAATCGCCCATGGAAGAATCCCTGAAGTAAAGAAAGTGTTTCAGTCCAAGAAAAAGTTTCGCGGTTGCAAAAATATGGATATATTAAAGGAATCGATGTCATAATCTTAAAGAATAAATGTCCGTGAGTAAGTAGAACACCTACAATCATGTTGTCAGTGCAAATTCTCAAAGCAAACTCACTGAACAAAGGTAGGGGGGGGTACTAATTGTTTACTTTTGCGTTAGACTCCTTCGCTCACTTCGTTCGCGACAATACTTTTTTTTTCATTTTCTGGCCATATTTCGACCCAAACGATATGGGGTCAAATTCCTGTGATTGAAGTTTTGGGTTCGAAACTTACTGCGGCCAGGGTGCACTCTACTCCAATCTTAATTGCCATTTTTCCTTACCAAAGGTAGGGGGTTTTTCCCGATACTTTTGCTTCCTCCCCCAATACAAACTGGACGCCATATATACACGTTGGTAGGAAAAATTGGGTCAATATCTATATATAGGCCGTCTCGTACCAGTTGCTGTTCGTTAAACAGGGATGTATTACTTTGATATTAGAAAAACAAAAAATCGAATAATATCTATAATAAACAAACAACACATTGAATAAAATGTATTATTTCAATGTATTTATATGTGGTCAGCAGTGTTTAGTTTGTAAAATCAATCAATGTTTAAACAAGGCAATCAATTTTAAATAAGGAAATTAATTTGTAAACTATTAATGTTTAACAAAGGCAATCACTGTTTAAAAATGGCAATCAATGGTTGAGTTTTTTATGTGTCAGATATAATAAGAACAGATTAAATTGGTAAGGTAAATATTTTTATAGTAATTAGTAGATAGATTTTTTTTCTTTCTTTCCGATTTATTTTTTTAGTTTATTTATTCATTTGTAAATATTGCATTATAGCACTCTCATTTTATTTTTATTGAGATATTTCATATTTAGCACGGGAGCACTTACTTTTGAAACGTTAAAAAACAGAAAACTAAGATTTCTTGTAGGTTTGTAGGTTTAGCATTTACAATATGCTAATTTCCCCCATAATTTCTGTATAGTTGTTGTCATTATTTTTCTATTACATGTCTTCATAGAACAGTCAATACAATGAATATAATGATTACATATCAATCAATCACATCGTAGAATATTTAAAAAATTTAAAAAAAAAACGGTATTTAATTTATTAAATTTGAACAACCTTTTTCAACTAAAATAAGAGGTGTCAAATAAAATTAAAAATACAAAAATACCTTTGTAACGGACTCCCCACTCCGCTAGCCACAAGAACTCCAGTGGAATGATAACCTTATTCTTGTCCATACATCAACATTTTTTACATATTTATTGTCATTATGATATTGACTGATGGACTAAATAATAAAACCTTCTTTATAGTCGGGCAAAGAGCATAGTACACCGCCTGGGGGCAATATATACATGTTTTTGGAATAAAAAATAAAAATTAGCTTTTGTTATGCAATACACTTGATTGATTTGATTTGGTAATCATGTACTATAGAAAACTTTGCATGTACCTATCTGTCTTTTAAATGTAGGTGGAGGTACATTTTCATAGCAACAAAATGAAATCGATATTTTCAACAAATATTCTTGCTCGACAGAATTAAAACTACATGTATGAAGCAGATGATACTAAATTTGAGTTTATTTTATTATATTATACCTCGATTTTTGTTGAAAATAAGTACTACATAGTTTCAGTATTTTTACATTTTAAATTCCTTAACCATTCATTCATCCCCAGTCAATAATTTCCAAACTATCTACCCTCGCTGAAACTATTTGACCGCCAGCGTCATTAGATTTCGCAGAATTTCAATAGCCGTTAAAAGGGTTTTAACAGTTCATCCAGAATAATCGGAACTGATGGTAATTTTTCAGGACGATTCCAAAGTCATTCGAATGCCCTAGACGACAGACACGATTAACGTCGTTTTCAGTTAACAGACTCATTTTTTTTTATTATCGTGCAAATTATTTTCATTTGAGCTATGTGTCTGTCGTCTCTTTATATTTGTGTCTGTTGTCTTTTGCACTTGGTACTGACTGAATAAATTTGGAACACGGTTTATTATCTGTTGTCTCTTGCTTACTGATTGGATATTGGTCGAATATAAAGTTTATTTTCCCCTCGGATACAATATTGCCCTTGGCCTCGGACAAGAGTTGAACCTCGGAGAAAATTTAGCATTCGCTCTCATACACAAACAATAAGCATAAATTATCGTCTGAATTGGTTTTTTAGAATGTATAAACAGGAGAAAGCAAAAGACGAACCATTAAAATCTATCATAGCATAGTCCGAGAATCCTCTGCCGTCCAACGCTATTGCGTATAAAAGTGTTGGACTGCAGAGGATTCTCGGATTATTCAGAGCAGAATTAAGTATACATTCCTGTAGATAACAAATGTATAAACAAGTTTTGCCTAAAATATAGTTCATTAACAAACACAGCAAAACATAAAGAAAGATACGTCCTTAGTGTGTGAGCATCAAGTGTTTATATTCTGTTAGAACGAATAATCGTACCTTGCTGTTTTTTTTTGGCGAGTAATCCGAGAAATCACAAAACTAACTTCGGGTTATAACGGCAGTAAAATTCGGCTTAAAATTTTGTGTGTTGTTTTGCTAAACAGTATGTTAAAAAGCATATTGTTAATTAAAAACATACGAAAATAATGCAAAGTTCATTATAATGTTTGTTTCAGGTAGAAACAATACTGGTATGAATGTTTTAAAAAATTGCTGTTAGAAACAACATTTTTGCATATTTTCTCGGCTGTGCATAAAATGAAATTAGAATGTTTGTTTTTTGTTTGTTTGAATGGTCCTTTTCTGCTTAACGCCATCTTCAGCATTTTTCAGTTTATCATGGCGTCCAGTTTTTTTTGTTTGTTTTTTTTTGGGGGGGGGGGGGAGAAGGGAAGAAGCCGCAGTACCCGGAGAAAACCCTGACCTTTTTGTAGAAAAACTGACAATCCTTGTCAATTAAAATTGGAGTCGAGCGCACACTGTCCGCAGTGAGACTCGAGCCCGTTTTTGTTTGTTTTTTTTGTTTTTGTGTTTTGTTTTGTTTAGTTTTTTTTAAAGGGGGTGGGGTGGAATAAAGGCGTTATAAAACAACTGACGTTCAAAGTGTAAAAACTTTAAGTTATTATGTCAAACATTTTAATTATAGCACGTACAAAACCCGTGCACTTAAAAACATAAAATCTTCATATTTAATATCAATTGTGTGCAACATATTTGCATGGTGCCATGCTCCCTACACGATAAAGGCCCACTTGTAGATTTAGAAAAAAGTAAACTTATCGTACTCTTACAAATAGTGTTAATTCTCAGTCCACACTCATTACCTTTACAGTGTCGGGCATAATTTTGTTGTTGATAATCCACCCGTGGTCCTTTGTTAACTTGTTCTCGTCTTAAATATTGCCCAATGGACGTCAAGCCAAACAACAATGTTCTCGACTGCAATACTGCACAATGGACGTCAAACCAAACAATCAATTTATCCTGTCATCAAAAACAATTTAACCAGCGAACAACCAATGCAACAGAGACTTTAGCTACAATAATGTAGGTACACAGACCTGAGGTGTAATAAAATTTAATGAAATCCAGACACTAATATTTACTGTAAATTTACGTTGCAGCAACTGCAGCTATACCAGGTGGCAGAGGTAGTTTGTCATCTGCTTTCTGACCATTGATCACGTGGGTCTGGTCAATCGAAAATAATAACTCAATTTTAAAAACTTCTCTATGAACTGTCAAAAAACGATGTAAATGGTCGTGAAACAAAAGGTCAGTATTCTCACCAAATTATTTTGTGCATTTTTATATACAATATAAATTTTAAAAATACAGTTCAAAGGGGAATATATTAGCAATATTTAATTGGATAAACTCAAATATAGAAAAATATCTTTCTGTCCGGATCTTCTCTCACGGTACTCCAGTTTGTTGTTTGTTTGAATGGTGTTTAATGCCACTTTCATCAATTTTTCTGCTATATCATGGCGTCCAGTTTTTATTGGGGAAGAAGCCGTAGTATTCAGAGAAAACCCCCCAACCTGCGGTAGGAAAAGCTGCAATCCTTGTCAATGAAGATTGGAGTCGAGTACACCCTGTCAGCTGTGAGAATCGAACCTGCAATCTCAGTGTTGACAGACCACGTGATCAATACTAGGGTACTCGAGTTTCTAGTCCGAGAATCCTCTGCCGTCCAACGCTTTTTTTCTTTTTTATTTTGCGTGGGTCCCACGCAAAAAAAACAAAAAGCGTTGGACGGCAGAGGATTCTCGGACTATCCAGTTTCCTTTCAAACTAAAATCTTCATTGACGTTTTTGTTTATTTGAATGGGGTTTTACGCCCCTTTTCAGCAAAATCCAGAAGTATCATCGTCTGCTGGGGAAAAGTTTGAGTACCCGATGACATTCACTAAGATTATGTGGAAACTCGGCAGTCCCTGATATTTAAGGTCGGAGTTAAAATCAGGCTCGATCTCTCAACCACAATGTTCACACGCTGCTGATGTGTAACTAAAGCACACAAGGTGATAAAGAAATAACGAAATTACCTAGACATGCTAGAAGCAAGCAGAAATGGTAAGTCAAGGACGGACAAAACATTTCGTTATTTCTTTATAAACTACGACCGTAACAACTCGGCCATAGAGGCCGCTCTGTGCTCCAGTTTCCTTTCAAACTAATATCTTCATTGACGTTTTTGTTAATTTGAATGGGTTTTACGCCCCTTTTCAGCAAAATTCGGCAGTATCATCGTCTGCTGGGAAAAGTCTGTGTAGAAGCAAGAAGAAATGATAAGTCACGGACGGACAAAACATTTCGTTATTTCCTTATCAACTACGACCTCAACCGCTATGCCATAGAGGCCGCTCTGTGCTCCAGTTTCCTTTCAAACTAATATCTTCATTGACGTTTTTGTTTATTTGAATGGAGTTTTACGCCACTTTTCAGCAAAACTCAGCAGTATCGTCGTCTGCTGGGAAAAGTCTGAGTAGAAGCAAGAAGAAATGATAAGTCACGGACGGACAAAACATTCGTTAAACAAAAGGTGGGACAACAACAAAACAAACTGACACAGAACATAAAAATCTCAACAATAACTAAAAAAATCAGTAACACGAACTCCACTAAAACCCGGGTCAAGTCCGGGTGATCCGGAACGATTAGCAACTCCTGCACCACGCGTAGAACCCGTCATACTACTCAATTGTTAAAATCCGGTAATAGTGATATCCGGTGGTATAATAATCCAGTAAGTATGAGGAAGTTCAAGTATCTACATACTAAATAAAGTCCCTTTTAACACAGATATTATGCTACGGTCAACTAAGGCAGCTAAGTGACGACTTCAAACTTGCTTGGAACCCTGGATAAGTAAGCAGCACCATATATCAATAGAAATCTGCACAGGAAATACAGGCTCCAACTATGGGATGTAAACAGGCTCCTGACTACCTGATCAACTGGGGGATGTAAACAGGTTCCTGATCAACTGGGGGATGTAAACAGGCTCCTGACTACCTAATCAACAGGAAGATGTAAACAGGCCCCTGACTACCTGATCAACTGGGGGATTTAAACAGGTTCCTGACTACCTGATCAACTGGGAGATGTAAACAGGTTTCTGACTACCTGATCAACTGGAGGATGTTAACAGGCTCCTGACCACCTTATCAACTGGGAGATGTAAACAGGTTCCTGACTACCTGATCAACTGGGGGATGCTAACAGTCTCCTGACTACCTGATCAACTGGGAGATGTAAACAGGCTCCTAATTACCTGATCAACGGGGAGATGTAATCAGGTTCCTGACTACCTGATAAACTGGGGGATGTAAATAGGCCCCTAACTACCTGATCAACTGGGGGATGTAAACAGGTTCCTGACTACCTGATCAACTGGGGGATGTAAACAGGTTCCTGACTACCTGATCAACTTGGGGATGCAAAACCCAAAACAAACAAACAAATTCGAAAGTTTTTAAATAAAAGTACCGCTTTATACACAATTAGGAAATCGCGACAAGATTTTTCCGACGCAGTCGGTATTATATTAACTTCTTACCCTTTGACCTCATGACACTTCTAATTCTGTTTCTTGATTAGTCAAAAACCAATTGGACGGGGGTTCGGAACAGGGTGGTAAATTAGCAATTCCCCTTTTAAATTGTGTACTGTTATTATTGCCGTCTGTTTGTTTATAAAATTATTTTATAGTGCAATTTAAGTATTAAAAATGATAGAGATGAGCTGCAGTTTGTAAAATTTTATATCAAACAACTTGTACAAACATGTTAAATGTTTTTTATTTGAAGTACAGCGCAAACTTTTATGGAGTGTAAAAAAAGAGAAGAAATTTTAATTAATTTCTGTAATAAATAAAAATTAACAATAATTTTATATTCATGTTGATATTAAATCAAATCATTATTATTGTTTTTTGGGCGTCCGTCGTAGTACACACATAGATAGAGAGTTGTGGCTCTAATTGTAAAGTATACTTTGCTTAATCAGTAAATTTTAAACTATAAACATTTTATTACAAAATTTCTAATTTTCAATTTGTTGACATTGTTATATAACTGCTTTGGTGCTTGCAAAAAAAGCTTCATTCCTATATCTTAGGCAGTTGGTTTCAATACATAATAGCAATACACGTTCTGGAACACATGTACATGTACAACAAAGCACATGTAGTTGTATGTAAATTATCAATTTTAGGTTAACTGTATGCTTGGTAAATCTGTTAACATCGAAAACACGTACCGGTAAATAACAAGGGGGGAGGCACACATGTATAAATTAATAATTTCAAACTCGTTTCACCTGGGACTAGTGTTGATTTATAGGTTCATGATTTCTTTCACGTAGTACTAATTGTCCGTCAGTACTTCCCTAAAAAAATTTCCATCAAACATTTCTGGTTTATTTAAACGGGGAATTTGTATGACAATAATGGCGATTCGTAGTTCAATGCATAACTCAATTTATACCTTTACTGCGTCGGTTATCTTTTTTAAAGATAGTACTTATGTTTAGTATTGTTTATAGGCGCTGACACTGGGATTGTTTGTTTGGCGGAAGGGGGAGGGGGTCGCGCAGTATAGTGTGGCGTAGGTACAATGAAAAGCGAGATTTTAAGTTGATAAGTGAAAGTAATATTCTATAAGGTTTTTCTATCATATGGTACAATCGACGAACAAACACTTCTTAAATGCATTATTCGGCATATCGTTTTACAATTTTCGGTTGAAGTGGGCGCCCAACCGCCACAGTTGTATATATACTGCAACTTAACATTTGCATGTTTCGTGCAGATATGATGGAAACTGTTATCACGCGCTAAATACAACTACAAATGGCGGATGTATACAAGTAGGTATATTGTGTACGTGGTACAATACAAGTACTGTTAGGTCACAATTCGACAAATCGCGACTACGCGTTACTTATAGGTGTTAATTGTGTCATTTGTCACCCGATAAATGTCAACATATTTGCCCTAACGTGTCTGTCATGGTTAACATTTTTGCAAAAAATACAGTGGTCACATCAAAACGTTAAAAATATGTGAAGATCTGAATTTTTTTAATTGCTTTTGGAAAATTTATTTTTTATAATATGAAACAAACGTTCTGATTATACGAGAAATTAATAAAATTCAAATTCAGATAGACTATGTACAATGTGTACTAACAATGTATTAGAAGATGAAATTCACTCAGTGCCTTTTTCCATTGTCCAAAATACTCGGATATAAGAAAAATTTTTAGAAAATAACATTAAAAATAGTTATGAAAATGATATGAATAAATATATAAATATAATGTCCGCTTGGAGTCATTTGCAGTTTGTTGTTCCTTTTATTAAAAAGTCTTTAATACTGAGGAAAGTGGACTTAAAGATTGCATGATTCTACTATATGATCTATCTGTTGTTATTTTTTGTTTATGTATGCCTTCAACCCCTCGCAGGGTATAACTGTTCTTTAATTAAATAAAAAATGTATTTTTTCAAAAAACATGCTGGTGTAAGAACATGTATGCGTTTACAACTCTCGTTGCCTAAAATTTCATGAGTTCTATTCTCAGTTTAAACGATTTATTAATTCGTTTGTACGGTTTATTAAATCGTTTGTAATGGAATAATCTTATTTATTTCATATCAGTAAAATTCTGCTTGTATATATCTATTGGACAAAATTAACAAGGTAAGCTGGTATTAATTAATCTGCAGTAATTTGTTTATTTTGTTTGTTTGATGGTGTTTAACTCCACTTTCAGCAATTTTTCAGCTATATCATGGCGTTCAGTTTTTATTGGGGGAGGAAGCCGGAGTACCCGGAGATAACCCCCGACCTGCGGTAGGAAAACTGGCAATCCTTGTCAATTAAGATTGGCGTCGAGTACACCCTGCCTGCAGTGAGAATCGAACCCGCAATCTCAGTGTTGACAGACAACGTAATCAATAGTAGAGGAACTACCTTGACCACTCGTCCACCGAGGCCCCCCGAGTCAGTAATTTGACATGAGGGTATTATCATGCCCTGATAACGCCCACGGGCATTATCGCGACGTGGTAATACCCTCTCCAGTAACAAGCAACATAGAACTGTTTATTTTTAATTAATATTTATACAATAGTTGCTTATAAAGAGGGCATTGTCATGATATCTTGACTGCACAAGGTATTGCCTCAAGCATTGATAATGCCCGAGCCAAAGTCAATACCACTGTCCCGAGTGCTGTCAAGTATCATGACAATGCCAGCTATATAAGCAACTATTATATTTATTTTATTGAAGAATTAAGTAACCATGTGTTTAAGACTGTATTATGTATTTGTAGCTGCTTGTTGTATAATTTGAATGTTTGGCCTCATGATATATTATTTTTCGGCATTTTTAGGCTATACAGTTAGTTTTCTAAACTTTATGACATTTTTCCACATTTGGGTTGTACATGTACATATGTTTTTTTTTTACATTTAAAATTAACAGTTTTATGTTGCTTGTAACTGGAGAGGGCTTTACCACGACGTGATAACGCCCGTGCGTTATCACGGCTTGATAATGCCCTCATGTCAAATTACTGCAAATTAATTAATACCAGCTGACCTTGTTTTATCCTATTGAAACAAACATAATTTTACTGATATGAAATAAAAATAAATACATGTACATGTACAACCTAAATGAAGAAAAAAAAATATCACATTAAGTTTAGAAAACTAATTGCGTATTGCCTGAAAATTCCAAACACTGATATATCATGTACTGCAAGCAGCTACAAATAAAATAATACAGTAAAAACACATGGTTTCTTAATTCTTCAATGAAATAAATATAATAGTTGCTTATATAGCTGGCATTTTCATGATACTTGACAGCCCTCGGGAGAGTGATATTGCCTTCAACATTGATAATACCCTCGCATTTGGCTCGGGCATTATCGATATTTCAGGCAATACCACTCTCCCTTGTGCAGACAAGATATCATGACAATGCCCTCTATATGAGCAACTATTGTATACGTAACGATCCTGCGCCAGAGTTGTAACACGCGGACGCCCTGAACGTAGTCGGTCTGTCGTAGTACCAAGCTGCTGGTAGCGTCTCCAAAGACGAGAAATTGTTCTACGATGAATATTGTAAGTTCTTGGCAACAACATTCTGTGATTTCCCAGCCTCGATTCGGCCTATAGCGATATTCCTAGTAGCAGCATCTCGTCACCCCATCAGAATTTTATTTTACTAATGCAGTCAAGAAAAGAAATAGCGGGGTTTTATACCGATTGTCCGAGTTAAAAAATTATCCACGATTTGCACTTGAAAGCCGACCTTGTTTAAGCAATGCGTAATTCATAGTGTTTTTCAGATTTCTACCACAGTCGTTCACGGGTGGATGAACTTAAATGCTTTCACCTGGAAATCTTCGATTAAGGTGCATTTATAATGTTATGTATATATATTTGAATATTTATAGGTTATTTGTCCGCCAAAAAAAAAGATTTGAAAAAAAAATGTTATCCGATGATGCGTTTCTTTTTTTAGTGAGTATATATATATATTTTTTAAACTTGCACTCAGTTTGAATTAGATATAATGGTATTTTAACATGTTATGTTAACATACCACTGTTTATGCCATTATATCTAATACAATGCTCCGAGAATCCTCTGCAGTCCAACGCTTATTTGCGTGTCCCACCACGGACTACTAATTCAATTGAAGCTTGGCTTCCAGTTCAAATAAGTATTATAACGTCCAGTTTAGAGTGAGATGTCAAACAGTTTTAATACAGGGGCGTAGCTGGACCTAAATTTGATGTACGCAAAATTACGGCGAGGGGTCTGGGGGCCGCTCAAAGCCCCCAGTGGGTCTTGGGCAAAGCTCTGGTGGGGGGACCTGGGGGGCGAAGCCCCCCGGAAGCTCCCGGATTTTAGCGATTTTGAACAGTTTTGAACCACTTTTTGAGAGACCTTAACTGGGCTTGAAATATGATTATGACATGACGGAAAACCAAATCTACTTTTGGCTCAACAAAATACGGTAGATATATTGGAAAATTGAATAGGTGAACGTTTTCCCATTTCAAAGTTAACACTTTATATTTGACATCATCGGTGATGGAATGATGCTCGCCGTCGAGCTTCAATATGTCTGGATAAGGTGTTGACGATTCGAGAAACTCAGTCCTTGACGAAGAGGTCATTTTAAATTTTATGCAATGCAAACTTTTAAAAAAGTAAAACGCAAACTTATACGGTCGGAAGAGTACAATTTCCGGATTGATGGTGTTTATGAATGCGGAGACGAGTTATAGGATTGTAGTTTATATTATCTGAATTGAAAAGTATAAATTTAACGCTGCATGAAGACATTTTTGTCACTTTTTAATTTTTGTTACTGTTTCCGAAAGTACGCAACTGCGTATTTGCGTAAAGGCAGCTACGCCCCTGTAATATTCAGATAAAATATTAAGAATTTGGATCATGCGACAATATAGCGTACTTCCATGGCCGAATTCTAATAATGTGTCAATTAAATATAATTTATGTCCAAACCAACACCTATGTCTGACAGATTGACTGACAACATTTATTTCTATGATGATAATCAAGTAGGTTTATCATGTGTGATGTGCATCGCGTACTATTACAATACTATGACATCACTCTCTGGCACAGAGAACAAAACTGGTTCCCAGATATAACCTCTGCCACTCCAATCTCCACGCAAAGGATTCTGGGTATCGTACGTCAACCAGAGTCACCTCTGCCATACCATTGGTTGACATTGTGAGAGATATCTCTCATGGCATATATGCTTCGCGTACAAACGCAGCAATTGCAATGTAAAACTGTGTCAAAAGTGTATAAATAGACTATATAAAAATAAAAAAGAGCTCCTGTATTATTTTACAAACATCATTCTTTGTTTACAAACGTTACAAGCAGACGACAAACGTAGTCCCGCAGTAAATGGAGGATGACGTGTGGCAGAGGTTATATCTGGGAACCAGTTATGTTCTCTGTACCGGAGAGTGCTGCCACACCTCATCCCGTTTACTGCGGGACTCCGTTTGTAAACAAAGAAATGATGTTTGTAAAATAATACACGAGGACTTATGAGGTCATTATCCTTTTGGATGGCCTGTGCAAAGGTAACCGAACGGGCGAGACATCAAAATTTTTTATAAAAAAAAATCTTTCTTCCACTTAAAATGTCATATATGGGGCATTACACATATAATGCTAAATTACATAAAAATGGAGAAAAGGTATACCTGTCCACAGACTTTTGTGGGAATTTTACCTTAAAGTTTAAGAATGGTTTTTCTACTTTCATTTCAATGTTGTGATCATATTGTACCACATTACACACTTTAGGAAGTGCTTCCACTGTAAAGACATTGACAGGAAAAAATATATTCTTGTTCTACAGTAATGCTATACCTTTCAAAATATCCAACTCTTAAGCAATAGCAATTATAAGCAAAAGCAGATAGTAGTAGGGTGTGAGATGTTTTAGTCACCCCAAAAACGCGTGGTGCTGTGGTGCTCCCAAATATGGGCATGCCCCGCCCCCTTTCTATACACCGGAAGTGCGTCATCGGAAATTCCACCATCGCGTAAAACATACGTGTCTCATGACGTCACAGGAAGTACGTGAGTCATCGGAGATTCCATCATCGCGCAAAACCTTATTTGGTCAACCGATTCCAATGACTCATCGTGTCTGCTAATAAGGATACTTCCATGACGCGCGACCATGAGTCATCGCGTGGCGTAAAATTGTCATTCCATATCAATTAATGAAAACGTATATTTTAAGGAATTAATTCCCATTCGCTTAATTAAACATCTAAAACATTTTATTGGATAAATTATTTCAAACATTGCGCCGATTATCGATCCGGTCATAACACGTCAGTGAACCTAGTTTATAGCCTATACGATTATTCTCTCACGTTAAATCCATATGTAGAGCTTATCTTCAAATCTGTTATCATGTAGTTCTCATATTTACTTGTCTATTTACAATATTCATTCTGTTTTATAAACAGATAAAATTTTATTTTAAGCGTTGGTATTTCTGTTAATAATTATTTTAATTCATATAATCTAAACCATTAATTGATGAAACAATCAAATATTTCAAACATAGCGCCGATTAACGATTCGGTCATAACACGTTAGTGAACCTATTTATAGCTTATACGATTATCTTTCACGTTCAATTTAATCAACATGTGGAGCTTATCCTCAAATCTGTTATCATGTAGTTCACATATTTACTTGCCTATTTACAATATTCCGTCTGTATATAAACAGAAAAAATGTATTCAAAGCGTTGCTATTTCTGTTAATAATTATTTTAATTAATATATCTAAACCATTAATTTATTTTCAAACATAGCGGCTAATTCAATTACCACACAAGTCATAACACGTTAGTGAACCTATTTATAGCCTATACGGTTAATCTTCCACGTTCAATTAAATCATCATGTGAAACTTATCTTCAAATTTGTAGTTCTCATATTTACTTTTCTATGGTCAACCCCGCGTTTATCTGTATCCTCAAATTACCCTTTCATACACTGATAACAATCAACAACATTGTCTCAAGTAACCTTTACACCGACACGTGCCAGACGTCTGTTTTATTGAATCAACACTGTGCTTGTGGTATACAAACAGATAAAATTTTAAGCGGTGGTATTTCTGTTAATAATTATTTATATAGGAATTAATTACCACTCGTTTTGTTTTAACCGGTATCATTATTTATTGGTTAAACAATATGTCTAAATGGCGAAATCAATCGACACGATGATAGAGATGACTTTTATTTACATATATTTAATTCACGAATATATACAACGATAGAGTCATTGGTACAGGTCTTTCAGTGTGTTCTCTATAATCAGCTTATCTCCACCAGAACGTTCGTTCACTATGTCCTCCATGCTAAAGTTTTTTGTATCTGTATTTTGACGAAATGAACGCAGTACAGGCCACAACTATCTCCATCCTAATGTTGCACTTGCACTCTGCTGAACTTGTATTGGGGTCCGTTGACGATCAGTACATTTCTGAAGCGTGGATGATACGTTTCCGGCGCTCTTCCAAACGAATCGAAAAATTCGGGTGGTCCATTGAATGGGAAATGAAACGCCACCACCACCACCACCACCCACTACCACCACCACCCACCACCACCACCACCACCCACCACCACCACCGCCACCACCACCGTAGTGGTGGTGGTGGTGGTGGCGTTTCATTTCCCATTCAATGGACCACCCGAATTTTTCGATTCGTTTGGAAGAGCGCCGGAAACGTATCATCCACGCTTCAGAAATGTACTGATCGTCAACGGACCCCAATACAAGTTCAGCAGAGTGCAAGTGCAACCCGAGGATGGAGATAGTTGTGGCCTGTACTGCGTTCATTTCGTCAAAATACAGATACAAAAAACTTTAGCATGGAGGACATAGTGAACGAACTTTCTGGTGGAGATAAGCTGATTATAGAGAACACACTGAAAGACCTGTACCAATGACTCTA